>CAXIES010000273.1:0-333361 GCA_964023965.1 Melinopterus prodromus
GATGTTAACAGTCTTCTCTCTCTTTTCAAAATCGCCACAGAACAAAACTTTTTTCAATTCAATAACAAAATATACAACATGAAAAATGGACTCCCAATGGGAAGTCCCCTAAGTGGGTTATTAGCCGACATATTTGTTAATAGTCTAGAAGACACTATCTTTCAATCCGCTGACCCTATAATAAAACATGTTAAGTTCTGGAATAGATATGTTGACGACGTTCTGTGCGTTTGGGATGGGTCCGATGACGACCTGAACAAATTCCATCAAATGATAAATAAGACATCGTCTCTAACGTTCACAATGGAAAAAGAGATTAACAGTCGAATAAATTTTTTAGACCTCACTATCACACGTACCAATGATATTTTGCTGTATGACATATTCCGAAAACCAACCTCAACTGATATCATCATCCCTAAGCAGTCACACCACCCCCCATCAGTGAAAGCCGCTTCCTTTGCATTCCTTTTTAACAGACTATACAGGGTGCCTCTGTCGCGTGAGGGCTTCGAAAGGGAACTAAAAACCATCACACAAATTGGACTCAATAATGGCTACACACATGATGACATAAACAACCAACAAAAAAGAACATTAAAACGATTAAACCTTAAGAAAATATACCCCCACACAAAAATGAACAATTCCTTTGTGTCGGTTCCTTTTCACAGCACTCATAGCCACGGACGCATCAGCCGTGCCCTCAGCAAACATAGCGTCACTGCTTCCTCCACCAATAAAAATCAAATATCAAAGATATTAATTAACAACAAATTGCCCTCAGATTTTAATACAAGGAGTGGAGTGTACCGGATCGTATGTGAGTGCGGAGCTACTTACATAGGAGAAACAGGCCGAGATGTGCAAATAAGATTTAACGAACACATTAAGAATAAAACCAGCTCAGCTCTGGGCAAACATCTCTTCACAGAGGGACACAAACCATCCACAAATATGCCAACCATACTCCACCAGACCAATAAATCTTTCAAGTTGAGCTTATTGGAGAGATATCAGATATATACTCACATAAAGAACGACACACAGCTCCTTAATGATGTTGTTGTTTTTCCGGAACCACATTTGTTTAAATTTATATAGTTGTCACACCGCCATCTGTATGGCAAAGTATTAAACTCTGATACCACAACAATATATCAACAGATGTCACTGCACGTCGCACTCAGTTAGAATTATTACGAGCCCCCGCCCTCCACCGCATACCTCTCTTGCTTCCCAGTACCGGGTTGAACTCTCCATACGCACGCAATACTGCCTCTGTGATGCATCGTTTATGTACCAATCGCCTGTCATACCCACTGTACACCTGCTAACACTGACGGTAAGCTTCTGTTGATATATTTTTATTATTTTTATTATATTTTTTATTGTTTTTGACCTCATTTTGTTTACACTTGAGATGAATGTACAGTGCGTTTGCCAGAACACCCCTGCGTCGCTGCTTGCTGTTTTTTCTGCTTGCCTCGCGTGTGGACGACATTTTGTATTTTCTGATCTGTGTTAAGTGTGATCTTGTATACTTATGTTCATGTATTTTCCAGCCTTCACCCGAAGATGATCTTCTTAAAGATCGAAATCGATAGTGAGAAGAAATAAATAATTTACTCGTCAATAAAGGCTCAAAAAACGGATATTTTTGACTTTTATTTCTACTAATTGCAACTCGACGAGCATGGAGAAATTCATCACCCACATTTTTAGTTGGGGTTAGTATTTTTACCCGGAGTTTTAGTTGGGTTCGTATTTTTACCCGGAGTTTTAGTTGGGTTCGTAATTTTACCCGGAGTTTTAGTTGGGTTCGTATTTTTTACCCGGACATTTTAGTTGGGTTAGCATTTTCTACCCGGAGTTTTAGTTGGGTTCGTACTTTTTACCCGGAGTTTTAGTTGGGTTCGTATTTTTTACCCGGAGTTTTAGTTGGGTTCGTATTTTTTACCCGGACTTTTTAGTTGGGTAAGTATTTTTACCCGGAGTTTTAGTTGGGATCGTATTTTTACCCGGAGTTTTAGTTGGGTTCGTAATTTTACCCGGAGTTTTAGTTGGGTTCGTATCTTTTACCCGGACTATTTAGTTGGGTTAGTATTTTTTACCCGGAGTTTTAGTTGGGTTCGTATTTTTTACCCGGAGTTTTAGTTGGGTTCGCATTTTTTACCTGGAATTTTTAGTTGGGTTAGTATTTTTACCCGGAGTTTTAGTAGGGTTTGTATTTTTACCCGGAGTTTTAGTTGGGTTCGTAATTTTACCCGGAGTTTTAGTTGGGTTCGTATTTTTAACCCGGACTTTTTAGTTGGGTTAGTATTTTTACCCGGAGTTTTAGTTGGGTTCGTATATTTACCTGGAGTTTTAGTTGGATTCGTAATTTTATCCGGAGTTTTAGTTGGGTTCGTATTTTTTACCCGGATTTTTTAGTTGGGTTAGTATTTTTGCCCGGAGTTTTAGTTGGGTTCGCATTTTTACCCGGAGTTTTAGTTGGGTTCGTAATTTTACCCGAAGTTTTAGTTGGGTTCGTAATTTTACCCGGAGTCTTAAGTTAGGTTCGTATTTTTTATCCGGACTTTTTAGTTGGGTTCGTATTTTTTACCCGGAGTTTTAGTTGGGTTCGTAATTTTACCCGGAGTTTTAGTTGGGTTCGTATTTTTTACCCGGACTTTTTAGTTGGGTTAGTATTTTTACCCGGAGTTTTAGTTGGGTTCGTATTTTTACCCGGAGTTTTAGTTGGGTTCGTATTTTTACCCGGGGTTTTAGTTGGGTTCGTAATTTTAGCCGGAGTTTTAGTTGGGTTCGTATTTTTTACCCGGACTTTTTAGTTGGGTTAGTATTTTTGCCCGGAGTTTTAGTTGGGTTCGTATTTTTTTACCCGGAGTTTTAGTTGGGTTCTAAATGTTACCCGGACTTTTTTGTTTGGTTCGTATATTTTACCCGGAGATTTAGTTGGGTTCGTAATTTTACCTGGAGTTTTAAGTTAGGTTCGTATTTTTACCCGGACTTTTTAGTTGGGTTCGTATTTTTTACCCGGAGTTTTATTTGGGTTCGTAATCTTACCCGGACTTTTTAGTTGGGTTCGTAATTTTACCCGGAGTTTTAGTTGGGTTCGTAATTTTGCCCGGAGTTTTAGTTGGGTTCGTAATTTTACCCGGAGTTTTAGTTGGGTTCGTAATTTTACCCGGAGTTTTAGTTGGGTTCGTATTTTTAACCCGGACTTTTTAGTTGGGTTCGTATTTTTTACCCGGACTTTTAGTTGGGTTCGTAATTTTATCCGGAGTTTTAGTTGGGTTCGTAATTTTACCCGGAGTTTTAGTTGGGTTCGTAATTTTACCCGGAGTCTTGAGTTACCCGGACTTTTCAGTTGGGTTCGTAATTTTACCCGGACTTTTTATTTGGGTTCGTAATTTTACCCGGACTTTTTAGTTGGGTTCGTAATTTTACCCGGAGTTTTAGTTGGGTTTGTAATTTTACCCGGAGTTTTAGTTGGGTTCGTAATTTTACCCGGAGTTTTAGTTGGGTTCGTAATTTTACCCGGAGTTTTAGTTGGGTTCGTAATTTTACCCGGACTTTTTAGTTGGGTTTGTATTTTTTACCCGGACTTTTAGTTGGGTTCGTAATTTTACCCGGAGTTTTAGTTGGGTTCGTAATTTTACCCGGAGTTTTAGTTGAGTTCGTAATTTTACCCGGAGTTTTAGTTGGGTTCGTAATTTTACCCGGACTTTTTATTTGGGTTCGTAATTTTACCCGGACTTTTTAGTTGGGTTCGTAATTTTACCCGGAGTTTTAGTTGGGTTCGTAATTTTACCCGGAGTTTTACTTGGGTTCGTAATTTTATCCGGACTTTTTAGTTGGGTTCGTATTTTTTACCCGGACTTTTAGTTGGGTTCGTAATTTTACCCGGAGCTTTAGTTGGGTTCGTAATTTCACCCGGAGTTTTAGTTGGGTTCGTAATTTTACCCGGAGTTTTAGTTGGGTTCGTATTTTTTACCTGGACTTTTTAGTTGGGGTTAGTATTTTTACCCGGAGTTTTAATTGGGTTCGTATTTTTACCCGGAGTTTTAGTTGGGTTCGTAATTTTACCCGGAGTTTTAGTTGGGTTCGTATTTTTTACCCGGACACTTTAGTTGGGTTAGCATTTTTTACCCGGAGTTTTAGTTGGGTTCGTACTTTTTACCCGGAGTTTTAGTTGGGTTCGTATTTTTTACCCGGAGTTTTAGTTGGGTTCGTATATTTTACCCGGACTTTTTAGTTGGGTAAGTATTTTTACCCGGAGTTTTAGTTGGGTTCGTATTTTTACCCGGAGTTTTAGTTGGGTTCGTAATTTTACCCGGAGTTTTAGTTGGGTTCGTATCTTTTACCCGGATTATTTAGTTGGGTTAGTATTTTTTACCCGGAGTTTTAGTTGGGTTCGTATTTTTTACCCGGAGTTTTAGTTGGGTTCGCATTTTTTACCCGGAATTTTTAGTTGGGTTAGTATTTTTACCCGGAGTTTTAGTAGGGTTTGTATTTTTACCCGGAGTTTTAGTTGGGTTCGTAATTTTACCCGGAGTTTTAGTTGGGTTCGTATTTTTAACCCGGACTTTTTAGTTGGGTTAGTATTTTTACCCGGAGTTTTAGTTGGGTTCGTATTTTTACCCGGAGTTTTAGTTGGGTTCGTAATTTTATCCGGAGTTTTAGTTGGGTTCGTATTTTTTACCCGGACTTTTTAGTTGGGTTAGTATTTTTGCCCGGAGTTTTAGTTGGGTTCGTATTTTGTACCCGGAGTTTTAGTTGGGTTCGTAATTTTACCCGGAGTTCTAGTTGGGTTCGTAATTTTACCCGGAGTCTTAAGTTAGGTTCGTATTTTTTATCCGGACTTTTTAGTTGGGTTCGTATTTTTTACCCGGAGTTTTAGTTGGGTTCGTAATTTTACCCGGAGTTTTAGTTGGGTTCGTATTTTTTACCCGGACTTTTTAGTTGGGTTAGTATTTTTACCCGGAGTTTTAGTTGGGTGCGTATTTTTACCCGGAGTTTTAGTTGGGTTCGTATTTTTACCCGGAGTTTTAGTTGGGTTCGTAATTTTAGCCGGAGTTTTAGTTGGGTTCGTATTTTTTACCCGGACTTTTTAGTTGGGTTAGTATTTTTGCCCGGAGTTTTAGTTGGGTTCGTATTTTTTTACCCGGAGTTTTAGTTGGGTTCTAAATGTTACCCGGACTTTTTTGTTTGGTTCGTATTTTTTACCCGGAGTTTTAGTTGGGTTCGTAATTTTACCTGGAGTTTTAAGTTAGGTTCGTATTTTTACCAGGACTTTTTAGTTGGGTTCGTATTTTTTACCCGGAGTTGTATTTGGGTTCGTAATTTTACCCGGACTTTTTAGTTGGGTTCGTAATTTTACCCGGAGTTTTAGTTGGGTTCGTAATTTTACCCGGAGTTTTAGTTGGGTTCGTAATTTTACCCGGAGTTTTCGTTGGGTTCGTAATTTTACCCGGAGTTTTAGTTGGGTTCGTATTTTTAACCCGGACTTTTTAGTTGGGTTCGTATTTTTTACCCGGACTTTTAGTTGGGTTAGTATTTTTTACCCGGAGTTTTAGTTGGGTTCGTATTTTTTACCCGGAGTTTTAGTTGGGTTCGCATTTTTTACCTGGAATTTTTAGTTGGGTTAGTATTTTTACCCGGAGTTTTAGTAGGGTTTGTATTTTTACCCGGAGTTTTAGTTGGGTTCGTAATTTTACCCGGAGTTTTAGTTGGGTTCGTATTTTTAACCCGGACTTTTTAGTTGGGTTAGTATTTTTACCCGGAGTTTTAGTTGGGTTCGTATATTTACCTGGAGTTTTAGTTGGATTCGTAATTTTATCCGGAGTTTTAGTTGGGTTCGTATTTTTTACCCGGACTTTTTAGTTGGGTTAGTATTTTTGCCCGGAGTTTTAGTTGGGTTCGCATTTTTACCCGGAGTTTTAGTTGGGTTCGTAATTTTACCCGAAGTTTTAGTTGGGTTCGTAATTTTACCCGGAGTCTTAAGTTAGGTTCGTATTTTTTATCCGGACTTTTTAGTTGGGTTCGTATTTTTTACCCGGAGTTTTAGTTGGGTTCGTAATTTTACCCGGAGTTTTAGTTGGGTTCGTATTTTTTACCCGGACTTTTTAGTTGGGTTAGTATTTTTACCCGGAGTTTTAGTTGGGTTCGTATTTTTACCCGGAGTTTTAGTTGGGTTCGTATTTTTACCCGGGGTTTTAGTTGGGTTCGTAATTTTAGCCGGAGTTTTAGTTGGGTTCGTATTTTTTACCCGGACTTTTTAGTTGGGTTAGTATTTTTGCCCGGAGTTTTAGTTGGGTTCGTATTTTTTTACCCGGAGTTTTAGTTGGGTTCTAAATGTTACCCGGACTTTTTTGTTTGGTTCGTATATTTTACCCGGAGATTTAGTTGGGTTCGTAATTTTACCTGGAGTTTTAAGTTAGGTTCGTATTTTTACCCGGACTTTTTAGTTGGGTTCGTATTTTTTACCCGGAGTTTTATTTGGGTTCGTAATCTTACCCGGACTTTTTAGTTGGGTTCGTAATTTTACCCGGAGTTTTAGTTGGGTTCGTAATTTTACCCGGAGTTTTAGTTGGGTTCGTAATTTTAACCCGGACTTTTTAGTTGGGTTCGTATTTTTTACCCGGACTTTTAGTTGGGTTCGTAATTTTATCCGGAGTTTTAGTTGGGTTCGTAATTTTACCCGGAGTTTTAGTTGGGTTCGTAATTTTACCCGGAGTCTTGAGTTACCCGGACTTTTCAGTTGGGTTCGTAATTTTACCCGGACTTTTTATTTGGGTTCGTAATTTTACCCGGACTTTTTAGTTGGGTTCGTAATTTTACCCGGAGTTTTAGTTGGGTTTGTAATTTTACCCGGAGTTTTAGTTGGGTTCGTAATTTTACCCGGAGTTTTAGTTGGGTTCGTAATTTTACCCGGAGTTTTAGTTGGGTTCGTAATTTTACCCGGACTTTTTAGTTGGGTTTGTATTTTTTACCCGGACTTTTAGTTGGGTTCGTAATTTTACCCGGAGTTTTAGTTGGGTTCGTAATTTTACCCGGAGTTTTAGTTGAGTTCGTAATTTTACCCGGAGTTTTAGTTGGGTTCGTAATTTTACCCGGACTTTTTATTTGGGTTCGTAATTTTACCCGGACTTTTTAGTTGGGTTCGTAATTTTACCCGGAGTTTTAGTTGGGTTCGTAATTTTACCCGGAGTTTTACTTGGGTTCGTAATTTTATCCGGACTTTTTAGTTGGGTTCGTATTTTTTACCCGGACTTTTAGTTGGGTTCGTAATTTTACCCGGAGCTTTAGTTGGGTTCGTAATTTCACCCGGAGTTTTAGTTGGGTTCGTAATTTTACCCGGAGTTTTAGTTGGGTTCGTATTTTTTACCTGGACTTTTTAGTTGGGGTTAGTATTTTTACCCGGAGTTTTAATTGGGTTCGTATTTTTACCCGGAGTTTTAGTTGGGTTCGTAATTTTACCCGGAGTTTTAGTTGGGTTCGTATTTTTTACCCGGACACTTTAGTTGGGTTAGCATTTTTTACCCGGAGTTTTAGTTGGGTTCGTACTTTTTACCCGGAGTTTTAGTTGGGTTCGTATTTTTACCCGGAGTTTTAGTTGGGTTCGTAATTTTATCCGGAGTTTTAGTTGGGTTCGTATTTTTTACCCGGACTTTTTAGTTGGGTTAGTATTTTTGCCCGGAGTTTTAGTTGGGTTCGTATTTTGTACCCGGAGTTTTAGTTGGGTTCGTAATTTTACCCGGAGTTCTAGTTGGGTTCGTAATTTTACCCGGAGTCTTAAGTTAGGTTCGTATTTTTTATCCGGACTTTTTAGTTGGGTTCGTATTTTTTACCCGGAGTTTTAGTTGGGTTCGTAATTTTACCCGGAGTTTTAGTTGGGTTCGTATTTTTTACCCGGACTTTTTAGTTGGGTTAGTATTTTTACCCGGAGTTTTAGTTGGGTGCGTATTTTTACCCGGAGTTTTAGTTGGGTTCGTATTTTTACCCGGAGTTTTAGTTGGGTTCGTAATTTTAGCCGGAGTTTTAGTTGGGTTCGTATTTTTTACCCGGACTTTTTAGTTGGGTTAGTATTTTTGCCCGGAGTTTTAGTTGGGTTCGTATTTTTTTACCCGGAGTTTTAGTTGGGTTCTAAATGTTACCCGGACTTTTTTGTTTGGTTCGTATTTTTTACCCGGAGTTTTAGTTGGGTTCGTAATTTTACCTGGAGTTTTAAGTTAGGTTCGTATTTTTACCAGGACTTTTTAGTTGGGTTCGTATTTTTTACCCGGAGTTTTATTTGGGTTCGTAATTTTACCCGGACTTTTTAGTTGGGTTCGTAATTTTACCCGGAGTTTTAGTTGGGTTCGTAATTTTACCCGGAGTTTTAGTTGGGTTCGTAATTTTACCCGGAGTTTTCGTTGGGTTCGTAATTTTACCCGGAGTTTTAGTTGGGTTCGTATTTTTAACCCGGACTTTTTAGTTGGGTTCGTATTTTTTACCCGGACTTTTAGTTGGGTTAGTATTTTTTACCCGGAGTTTTAGTTGGGTTCGTATTTTTTACCCGGAGTTTTAGTTGGGTTCGCATTTTTTACCTGGAATTTTTAGTTGGGTTAGTATTTTTACCCGGAGTTTTAGTAGGGTTTGTATTTTTACCCGGAGTTTTAGTTGGGTTCGTAATTTTACCCGGAGTTTTAGTTGGGTTCGTATTTTTAACCCGGACTTTTTAGTTGGGTTAGTATTTTTACCCGGAGTTTTAGTTGGGTTCGTATATTTACCTGGAGTTTTAGTTGGATTCGTAATTTTATCCGGAGTTTTAGTTGGGTTCGTATTTTTTACCCGGACTTTTTAGTTGGGTTAGTATTTTTGCCCGGAGTTTTAGTTGGGTTCGCATTTTTACCCGGAGTTTTAGTTGGGTTCGTAATTTTACCCGAAGTTTTAGTTGGGTTCGTAATTTTACCCGGAGTCTTAAGTTAGGTTCGTATTTTTTATCCGGACTTTTTAGTTGGGTTCGTATTTTTTACCCGGAGTTTTAGTTGGGTTCGTAATTTTACCCGGAGTTTTAGTTGGGTTCGTATTTTTTACCCGGACTTTTTAGTTGGGTTAGTATTTTTACCCGGAGTTTTAGTTGGGTTCGTATTTTTACCCGGAGTTTTAGTTGGGTTCGTATTTTTACCCGGGGTTTTAGTTGGGTTCGTAATTTTAGCCGGAGTTTTAGTTGGGTTCGTATTTTTTACCCGGACTTTTTAGTTGGGTTAGTATTTTTGCCCGGAGTTTTAGTTGGGTTCGTATTTTTTTACCCGGAGTTTTAGTTGGGTTCTAAATGTTACCCGGACTTTTTTGTTTGGTTCGTATATTTTACCCGGAGATTTAGTTGGGTTCGTAATTTTACCTGGAGTTTTAAGTTAGGTTCGTATTTTTACCCGGACTTTTTAGTTGGGTTCGTATTTTTTACCCGGAGTTTTATTTGGGTTCGTAATCTTACCCGGACTTTTTAGTTGGGTTCGTAATTTTACCCGGAGTTTTAGTTGGGTTCGTAATTTTACCCGGAGTTTTAGTTGGGTTCGTAATTTTACCCGGAGTTTTAGTTGGGTTCGTAATTTTACCCGGAGTTTTAGTTGGGTTCGTATTTTTAACCCGGACTTTTTAGTTGGGTTCGTATTTTTTACCCGGACTTTTAGTTGGGTTCGTAATTTTATCCGGAGTTTTAGTTGGGTTCGTAATTTTACCCGGAGTTTTAGTTGGGTTCGTAATTTTACCCGGAGTCTTGAGTTACCCGGACTTTTCAGTTGGGTTCGTAATTTTACCCGGACTTTTTATTTGGGTTCGTAATTTTACCCGGACTTTTTAGTTGGGTTCGTAATTTTACCCGGAGTTTTAGTTGGGTTTGTAATTTTACCCGGAGTTTTAGTTGGGTTCGTAATTTTACCCGGAGTTTTAGTTGGGTTCGTAATTTTACCCGGAGTTTTAGTTGGGTTCGTAATTTTACCCGGACTTTTTAGTTGGGTTTGTATTTTTTACCCGGACTTTTAGTTGGGTTCGTAATTTTACCCGGAGTTTTAGTTGGGTTCGTAATTTTACCCGGAGTTTTAGTTGAGTTCGTAATTTTACCCGGAGTTTTAGTTGGGTTCGTAATTTTACCCGGACTTTTTATTTGGGTTCGTAATTTTACCCGGACTTTTTAGTTGGGTTCGTAATTTTACCCGGAGTTTTAGTTGGGTTCGTAATTTTACCCGGAGTTTTACTTGGGTTCGTAATTTTATCCGGACTTTTTAGTTGGGTTCGTATTTTTTACCCGGACTTTTAGTTGGGTTCGTAATTTTACCCGGAGCTTTAGTTGGGTTCGTAATTTCACCCGGAGTTTTAGTTGGGTTCGTAATTTTACCCGGAGTTTTAGTTGGGTTCGTATTTTTTACCTGGACTTTTTAGTTGGGGTTAGTATTTTTACCCGGAGTTTTAATTGGGTTCGTATTTTTACCCGGAGTTTTAGTTGGGTTCGTAATTTTACCCGGAGTTTTAGTTGGGTTCGTATTTTTTACCCGGACACTTTAGTTGGGTTAGCATTTTTTACCCGGAGTTTTAGTTGGGTTCGTACTTTTTACCCGGAGTTTTAGTTGGGTTCGTATTTTTTACCCGGAGTTTTAGTTGGGTTCGTATATTTTACCCGGACTTTTTAGTTGGGTAAGTATTTTTACCCGGAGTTTTAGTTGGGTTCGTATTTTTACCCGGAGTTTTAGTTGGGTTCGTAATTTTACCCGGAGTTTTAGTTGGGTTCGTATCTTTTACCCGGATTATTTAGTTGGGTTAGTATTTTTTACCCGGAGTTTTAGTTGGGTTCGTATTTTTTACCCGGAGTTTTAGTTGGGTTCGCATTTTTTACCCGGAATTTTTAGTTGGGTTAGTATTTTTACCCGGAGTTTTAGTAGGGTTTGTATTTTTACCCGGAGTTTTAGTTGGGTTCGTAATTTTACCCGGAGTTTTAGTTGGGTTCGTATTTTTAACCCGGACTTTTTAGTTGGGTTAGTATTTTTACCCGGAGTTTTAGTTGGGTTCGTATTTTTACCCGGAGTTTTAGTTGGGTTCGTAATTTTATCCGGAGTTTTAGTTGGGTTCGTATTTTTTACCCGGACTTTTTAGTTGGGTTAGTATTTTTGCCCGGAGTTTTAGTTGGGTTCGTATTTTGTACCCGGAGTTTTAGTTGGGTTCGTAATTTTACCCGGAGTTCTAGTTGGGTTCGTAATTTTACCCGGAGTCTTAAGTTAGGTTCGTATTTTTTATCCGGACTTTTTAGTTGGGTTCGTATTTTTTACCCGGAGTTTTAGTTGGGTTCGTAATTTTACCCGGAGTTTTAGTTGGGTTCGTATTTTTTACCCGGACTTTTTAGTTGGGTTAGTATTTTTACCCGGAGTTTTAGTTGGGTGCGTATTTTTACCCGGAGTTTTAGTTGGGTTCGTATTTTTACCCGGAGTTTTAGTTGGGTTCGTAATTTTAGCCGGAGTTTTAGTTGGGTTCGTATTTTTTACCCGGACTTTTTAGTTGGGTTAGTATTTTTGCCCGGAGTTTTAGTTGGGTTCGTATTTTTTTACCCGGAGTTTTAGTTGGGTTCTAAATGTTACCCGGACTTTTTTGTTTGGTTCGTATTTTTTACCCGGAGTTTTAGTTGGGTTCGTAATTTTACCTGGAGTTTTAAGTTAGGTTCGTATTTTTACCAGGACTTTTTAGTTGGGTTCGTATTTTTTACCCGGAGTTTTATTTGGGTTCGTAATTTTACCCGGACTTTTTAGTTGGGTTCGTAATTTTACCCGGAGTTTTAGTTGGGTTCGTAATTTTACCCGGAGTTTTAGTTGGGTTCGTAATTTTACCCGGAGTTTTCGTTGGGTTCGTAATTTTACCCGGAGTTTTAGTTGGGTTCGTATTTTTAACCCGGACTTTTTAGTTGGGTTCGTATTTTTTACCCGGACTTTTAGTTGGGTTCGTAATATTACCCGGAGTTTTAGTTGGGTTCGTAATTTTACCCGGAGTTTTAGTTGGGTTCGTAATTTTACCCGTAGTCTTGAGTTACCCGGACTTTTTAGTTGGGTTCGTATTTTTACCCGGCCTTTTAGTTGGTTTCGTAATTTTACCCGGAGTTTTAGTTGGGTTCGTAATTTTACCCGGAGTTTTAGTTGGGTTCGTAATTTTACCCGGAGTTTTACTTGGGTTCGTAATTTTACCCGGAGTTTTACTTGGGTTCGTAATTTTACCCGGAGTTTTAGTTGGGTTCGTAATTTTACCCGGAGTTTTAGTTGGGTTCGTAATTTTACCCGGACTTTTTAGTTGGGTTCGTATTTTTTACCCGGACTTTTAGTTGGGTTCGTAATTTTACCCGGAGTTTTAGTTGGGTTCGTAATTTTACCCGGAGTTTTTGTTGGGTTCGTAATTTTACCCGGAGTTTTAGTTGGGTTCGTAATTTTACCCGGAGTTTTAGTTGGGTTCGTAATTTTACCCGGACTTTTTAGTTGGGTTCGTATTTTTTACCCGGACTTTTAGTTGGGTTCGTAATTTTACCCGGAGTCTTAAGTTAGGTTCGTATTTTTTATCCGGACTTTTTAGTTGGGTTCGTATTTTTTACCCGGAGTTTTAGTTGGGTTTGTAATTTTACCCGGAGTTTTAGTTGGGTTCGCAATTTTACACGGACTTTTTAGTTGGGTTCGTATTTTTTACCCGGACTTTTAGTTGGGTTCGTAATTTTACCCGGAGTTTTAGTTGGGTTCGTAATTTTACCCGGAGTTTTTAGTTGGGTTCGTAATTTTACCCGGACTTTTAGTTGGGTTCGTAATTTTACCCGGAGTTTAGTTGGGTTCGTAATTTTACCCGGAGTTTTAGTTGGGTTCGTAATTATACCCGGAGTTTTAGTTGGGTTCGTAATTTTACCGGGACTTTTTAGTTGGGTTCGTATTTTTTACCCGGACTTTTAGTTGGGTTCGTAATTTTACCCGGAGTTTTAGTTGGGTTCGTAATTTCACCCGGAGTTTTAGTTGGGTTCGTAATTTTAGACGGAGTTTTAGTTGGGTTCGTATTTTTTACCTGGACTTTTTAGTTGGGGTTAGTATTTTTACCCGGAGTTTTAATTGGGTTCGTATTTTTACCCGGAGTTTTAGTTGGGTTCGTAATTTTACCCGGAGTTTTAGTTGGGTTCGTATTTTTTACCCGGACATTTTAGTTGGGTTAGCATTTTTTTACCCGGAGTTTTAGTTGGGTTCGTACTTTTTACCCGGAGTTTTAGTAGGGTTCGTATTTTTTACATGGAGTTTTAGTTGGGTTCGTATATTTTACCCGGACTTTTTAGTTGGGTAAGTATTTTTACCCGGAGTTTTAGTTGGGTTCGTATTTTTACCCGGAGTTTTAGTTGGGTTCGTAATTTTACCCGGAGTTTTAGTTGGGTTCGTATCTTTTACCCGGATTATTTAGTTGGGTTAGTATTTTTTACCCGGAGTTTTAGTTGGGTTCGTATTTTTTACCCGGAGTTTTAGTTGGGTTCGCATTTTTTACCCGGAATTTTTAGTTGGGTTAGTATTTTTACCCGGAGTTTTAGTAGGGTTTGTATTTTTACCCGGAGTTTTAGTTGGGTTCGTAATTTTACCCGGAGTTTTAGTTGGGTTCGTATTTTTAACCCGGACTTTTTAGTTGGGTTAGTATTTTTACCCGGAGTTTAGTTGGGTTCGTATTTTTACCCGAAGTTTTTAGTTGGGTTCGTAATTTTATCCGGAGTTTTAGTTGGGTTCGTATTTTTTACCCGGACTTTTTAGTTGGGTTAGTATTTTTGCCCGGAGTTTTAGTTGGGTTCGTATTTTGTACCCGGAGTTTTAGTTGGGTTCGTAATTTTACCCGGAGTTCTAGTTGGGTTCGTAATTTTACCCGGAGTCTTAAGTTAGGTTCGTATTTTTTATCCGGACTTTTTAGTTGGGTTCGTATTTTTTACCCGGAGTTTTAGTTGGGTTCGTAATTTTACCCGGAGTTTTAGTTGGGTTCGTATTTTTACCCGGAGTTTTAGTTGGGTTCGTATTTTTACCCGGAGTTTTAGTTGGGTTCGTAATTTTAGCCGGAGTTTTAGTTGGGTTCGTATTTTTTACCCGGACTTTTTAGTTGGGTTAGTATTTTTGCCCGGAGTTTTAGTTGGGTTCGTATTTTTTTACCCGGAGTTTTAGTTGGGTTCTAAATGTTACCCGGACTTTTTTGTTTGGTTCGTATTTTTTACCCGGAGTTTTAGTTGGGTTCGTAATTTTACCTGGAGTTTTAAGTTAGGTTCGTATTTTTACCCGGACTTTTTAGTTGGGTTCGTATTTTTTACCCGGAGTTTTATTTGGGTTCTTAATTTTACCCGTACTTTTTAGTTGGGTTCGTAATTTTACCCGGAGTTTTAGTTGGGTTCGTAATTTTACCCGGAGTTTTAGTTGGGTTCGTAATTTTACCCGGAGTTTTAGTTGGGTTCGTAATTTTACCCGGAGTTTTAGTTGGGTTCGTATTTTTAACCCGGACTTTTTAGTTGGGTTCGTATTTTTTACCCGGACTTTTAGTTGGGTTCGTAATTTTATCCGGAGTTTTAGTTGGGTTCGTAATTTTACCCGGAGTTTTAGTTGGGTTCGTAATTTTACCCGGAGTCTTGAGTTACCCGGACTTTTCAGTTGGGTTCGTAATTTTACCCGGACTTTTTATTTGGGTTCGTAATTTTACCCGGACTTTTTAGTTGGGTTCGTAATTTTACCCGGAGTTTTAGTTGGGTTTGTAATTTCACCCGGAGTTTTAGTTGGGTTCGTAATTTTACCCGGAGTTTTAGTTGGGTTCGTAATTTTACCCGGAGTTTTAGTTGGGTTCGTAATTTTACCCGGACTTTTTAGTTGGGTTCGTATTTTTTACCCGGACATTTAGTTGGGTTCGTAATTTTACCCGGAGTTTTAGTTGGGTTCGTAATTTTACCCGGAGTTTTAGTTGAGTTCGTAATTTTACCCGGAGTTTTAGTTGGGTTCGTAATTTTACCCGGACTTTTTATTTGGGTTCGTAATTTTACCCGGACTTTTTAGTTGGGTTCGTAATTTTACCCGGAGCTTAAGTTGGGTTCGTAATTTTACCCGTAGTTTTACTTGGGTTCGTAATTTTATCCGGACTTTTTAGTTGGGTTCGTATTTTTTACCCGGACTTTTAGTTGGGTTCGTAATTTTACGCGGAGTTTTAGTTGGGTTCGTAATTTCACCCGGAGTTTTAGTTGGGTTCGTAATTTTACCCGGAGTTTTAGTTGGGTTCGTATTTTTTACCTGGACTTTTTAGTTGGGGTTAGTATTTTTACCCGGAGTTTTAATTGGGTTCGTATTTTTACCCGGAGTTTTAGTTGGGTTCGTAATTTTACCCGGAGTTTTAGTTGGGTTCGTATTTTTTACCCGGACATTTTAGTTGGGTTAGCATTTTTTACCCGGAGTTTTAGTTGGGTTCGTACTTTTTACCCGGAGTTTTAGTTGGGTTCGTATTTTTTACCCGGAGTTTTAGTTGGGTTCGTATATTTTACCCGGACTTTTTAGTTGGGTAAGTATTTTTACCCGGAGTTTTAGTTGGGTTCGTATTTTTACCCGGAGTTTTAGTTGGGTTCGTAATTTTACCCGGAGTTTTAGTTGAGTTCGTATCTTTTACCCGGATTATTTAGTTGGGTTAGTATTTTTACCCGGAGTTTTAGTTGGGTTCGTATTTTTTACCCGGAGTTTTAGTTGGGTTCGCATTTTTTACCCGGAATTTTTAGTTGGGTTAGTATTTTTACCCGGAGTTTTAGTAGGGTTTGTATTTTTACCCGGAGTTTTAGTTGGGTTCGTAATTTTACCCGGAGTTTTAGTTGGGTTCGTATTTTTAACCCGGACTTTTTAGTTGGGTTAGTATTTTTACCCGGAGTTTTAGTTGGGTTCGTATTTTTACCCGGAGTTTTAGTTGGGTTCGTAATTTTATCCGGAGTTTTAGTTGGGTTCGTATTTTTTACCCGGACTTTTTAGTTGGGTTAGTATTTTTGACCGGAGTTTTAGTTGGGTTCGTATTTTGTACCCGGAGTTTTAGTTGGGTTCGTAATTTTACCCGGAGTTCTAGTTGGGTTCGTAATTTTACCCGGAGTCTTAAGTTACGTTCGTATTTTTTATCCGGACTTTTTAGTTGGGTTCGTATTTTTTACCCGGAGTTTTAGTTGGGTTCGTAATTTTACCCGGAGTTTTAGTTGGGTTCGTATTTTTTACCCGGACTTTTTAGTTGGGTTAGTATTTTTGCCCGGAGTTTTAGTTGGGTTCGTATTTTTTTACCCGGAGTTTTAGTTGGGTTCTAAATGTTACCCGGACTTTTTTGTTTGGTTCGTATTTTTTACCCGGAGTTTTAGTTGGGTTCGTAATTTTACCTGGAGTTTTAAGTTAGGTTCGTATTTTTACCCGGACTTTTTAGTTGGGTTCGTATTTTTTACCCGGAGTTTTATTTGGGTTCGTAATTTTACCCGGACTTTTTAGTTGGGTTCGTAATTTTACCCGGAGGTTTAGTTGGGTTCGTAATTTTACCCGGAGTTTTAGTTGGGTTCGTAATTTTACCCGGAGTTTTAGTTGGGTTCGTAATTTTACTCGGAGTTTTAGTTGGGTTCGTATTTTTAACCCGGACTTTTTAGTTGGGTTCGTATTTTTTACCCGGACTTTTAGTTGGGTTCGTAATTTTACCCGGAGTTTTAGTTGGGTTCGTAATTTTACCCGGAGTTTTAGTTGGGTTCGTAATTTTACCCGGAGTCTTGAGTTACCCGGACTTTTTAGTTGGGTTCGTATTTTTACCCGGCCTTTTAGTTGGGTTCGTAATTTTACCCGGAGTTTTAGTTGGGTTCGTAATTTTACCCGGAGTTTTAGTTGGGTTCGTAATTTTACCCGGAGTTTTACTTGGGTTCGTAATTTTACCCGGAGTTTTACTTGGGTTCGTAATTTTACCCGGAGTTTTAGTTGGGTTCGTAATTTTACCCGGAGTTTTAGTTGGGTTCGTAATTTTACCCCGACTTTTTAGTTGGGTTCGTATTTTTTACCCGGACTTTTAGTTGGGTTCGTAATTTTACCCGGAGTTTTAGTTGGGTTCGTAATTTTACCGGGAGTTTTAGTTGGGTTCGTAATTTTGCCCGGAGTTTTAGTTGGGTTCGTAATTTTACCCGGAGTTTTAGTTTGGTTCGTAATTTTACCCGGACTTTTTAGTTGGGTTCGTATTTTTTACCCGGACTTTTAGTTGGGTTCGTAATTTTACCCGGAGTCTTAAGTTAGGTTCGTATTTTTTATCCGGACTTTTTAGTTGGGTTCGTATTTTTTACCCGGAGTTTTAGTTGGGTTCGTAATTTTACCCGGAGTTTTAGTTGGGTTCGCAATTTTACCCGGACTTTTTAGTTGGGTTCGTATTTTTTACCCGGACTTTTAGTTGGGTTCGTAATTTTACCCGGAGTTTTAGTTGGGTTCGTAATTTTACCCGGAGTTTTTAGTTGGGTTCGTAATTTTACCCGGACTTTTAGTTGGGTTCGTAATTTTACCCGGAGTTTAGTTGGGTTCGTAATTTTACCCGGAGTTTTAGTTGCGTTCGTAATTTTACCCGCAGTTGTACTTGGGTTCGTAATTTTACCCGGAGTTTTACTTGGGTTCGTAATTTTACCCGGAGTTTTAGTTGGGTTCGTAATTTTACCCGGAGTTTTAGTTGGGTTCGTAATTTTACCGGGACTTTTTAGTTGGGTTCGTATTTTTTACCCGGACTTTTAGTTGGGTTCGTAATTTTACCCGGAGTTTTAGTTGGGTTCGTAATTTTACCCGGAGTTTTAGTTGAGTTCGTAATTTTACTCGGAGTTTTAGTTGGGTTCGTAATTTTACCCGGACTTTTTAGTTGGGTTCGTAATTTTACCCGGACTTTTTAGTTGGGTTCGTAATTTTACCCGGAGTCTTAAGTTAGGTTCGTATTTTTTATCCGGACTTTTTAGTTGGGTTCGTATTTTTTACCCGGAGTTTTAGTTGGGTTCGTAATTTTACCCGGAGTTTTAGTTGGATTCGTAATTTTACCCGGACTTTTTAGTTGGGTTCGTATTTTTTACCCGGACTTTTAGTTGGGTTCGCAATTTTACCCGGACTTTTTAGTTGGGTTCGTATTTTTTACCCGGACTTTTAGTTGGGTTCGTAATTTTACCCGGAGTTTTAGTTGGGTTCGTAATTTTACCCGGAGTTTTTAGTTGGGTTCGTAATTTTACCCGGACTTTTAGTTGGGTTCGTAATTTTACCCGGAGTTTAGTTGGGTTCGTAATTTTACCCGGAGTTTTAGTTGCGTTCGTAATTTTACCCGCAGTTGTACTTGGGTTCGTAATTTTACCCGGAGTTTTAGTTGGGTTCGTAATTTTACCCGGAGTTTTAGTTGAGTTCGTAATTTTACTCGGAGTTTTAGTTGGGTTCGTAATTTTACCCGGACTTTTTAGTTGGGTTCGTAATTTTACCCGGACTTTTTAGTTGGGTTCGTAATTTTACCCGGAGTCTTAAGTTAGGTTCGTATTTTTTATCCGGACTTTTTAGTTGGGTTCGTATTTTTTACCCGGAGTTTTAGTTGGGTTCGTAATTTTACCCGGAGTTTTAGTTGGATTCGTAATTTTACCCGGACTTTTTAGTTGGGTTCGTATTTTTTACTCGGACTTTTAGTTGGGTTCGTAATTTTACCCGGAGTTTTAGTTGGGTTCGTATTTTTTACCCGGAGTTTTGTTGGATTCGTATTTTTTACAAGGAGTTTTAGTTGGGTTCGTATTTTTACCCGGAGTTTTAGTTGTGTTGGTAATTTTACCCGGAGTTTTAGTTGGGTTCATATTTTTTACCGGACTTTTTAGTTGGGTTCGTATTTTTTACCAGAAGTTTTAGTTGGGTTCGTATTTTTTACCCGGAGTTTTAGTTGGGTTCGTATTTTTACCCGGAGTTTTAGTTGGGTTCGTATTTTTACCCGGAGTTTTAGTTCGGTTCGTAATTTTATCCGGAGTTTTAGTTGGGTTCGTATTTTTTACCCGGACTTTTTAGTTGGGTTCGTAATTTTATCCGGAGTTTTAGTTGGGTTCGTATTTTTACCCGGAGTTTTAGTTGGGTTCGTATTTTTACCCGGAGTTTTAGTTGGGTTCGTAATTTTATCCGGAGTTTTAGTTGGGTTCGTATTTTTTACCCGGAGTTTTAGTTGGGTTCGTATTTTTACCCGGAGTTTTAGTTGGGTTCGTACTTTTTACCCGGAGTTTTATTTGGGTTCGTAATTTTACCCGGACTTTTTAGTTGGGTTCGTAATTTTACCCGGAGTTTTAGTTGGGTTCGTAATTTTACCCGGAGTTTTAGTTGGGTTCGTAATTTTACCCGGAGTTTTAGTTGGGTTCGTAATTTTACCCGGAGTTTTAGTTGGGTTCGTATTTTTAACCCGGACTTTTTAGTTGGGTTCGTATTTTTTACCCGGACTTTTAGTTGGGTTCGTAATTTTACCCGGAGTTTTAGTTGGGTTCGTAATTTTACCCGGAGTTTTAGTTGGGTTCGTAATTTTACCCGGAGTCTTGAGTTACCCGGACTTTTTAGTTGGGTTCGTATTTTTACCCGGCCTTTTAGTAGGGTTCGTAATTTTACCCGGAGTTTTAGTTGGGTTCGTAATTTTACCCGGAGTTTTAGTTGGGTTCGTAATTTTACCCGGAGTTTTACTTGGGTTCGTAATTTTACCCGGAGTTTTACTTGGGTTCGTAATTTTACCCGGAGTTTTAGTTGGGTTCGTAATTTTACCCGGAGTTTTAGTTGGGTTCGTAATTTTACCCGGACTTTTTAGTTGGGTTCGTATTTTTTACCCGGACTTTTAGTTGGGTTCGTAATTTTACCCGGAGTTTTAGTTGGGTTCGTAATTTTACCCGGAGTTTTAGTTGGGTTCGTAATTTTACCCGGAGTTTTAGTTGGGTTCGTAATTTTACCCGGAGTTTTAGTTGGGTTCGTAATTTTACCCGGACTTTTTAGTTGGGTTCGTATTTTTTACCCGGACTTTTAGTTGGGTTCGTAATTTTACCCGGAGTCTTAAGTTAGGTTCGTATTTTTTATCCGGACTTTTTAGTTGGGTTCGTATTTTTTACCCGGAGTTTTAGTTGGGTTCGTAATTTTACCCGGAGTTTTAGTTGGATTCGTAATTTTACCCGGACTTTTTAGTTGGGTTCGTATTTTTTACCCGGACTTTTAGTTGGGTTCGCAATTTTACCCGGACTTTTTAGTTGGGTTCGTATTTTTTACCCGGACTTTTAGTTGGGTTCGTAATTTTACCCGGAGTTTTAGTTGGGTTCGTAATTTTACCCGGAGTTTTTAGTTGGGTTCGTAATTTTACCCGGACTTTTAGTTGGGTTCGTAATTTTACCCGGAGTTTAGTTGGGTTCGTAATTTTACCCGGAGTTTTAGTTGCGTTCGTAATTTTACCCGCAGTTGTACTTGGGTTCGTAATTTTACCCGGAGTTTTAGTTGGGTTCGTAATTTTACCCGGAGTTTTAGTTGAGTTCGTAATTTTACTCGGAGTTTTAGTTGGGTTCGTAATTTTACCCGGACTTTTTAGTTGGGTTCGTAATTTTACCCGGACTTTTTAGTTGGGTTCGTAATTTTACCCGGAGTCTTAAGTTAGGTTCGTATTTTTTATCCGGACTTTTTAGTTGGGTTCGTATTTTTTACCCGGAGTTTTAGTTGGGTTCGTAATTTTACCCGGAGTTTTAGTTGGATTCGTAATTTTACCCGGACTTTTTAGTTGGGTTCGTATTTTTTACTCGGACTTTTAGTTGGGTTCGTAATTTTACCCGGAGTTTTAGTTGGGTTCGTATTTTTTACCCGGAGTTTTGTTGGATTCGTATTTTTTACAAGGAGTTTTAGTTGGGTTCGTATTTTTACCCGGAGTTTTAGTTGTGTTGGTAATTTTACCCGGAGTTTTAGTTGGGTTCATATTTTTTACCGGACTTTTTAGTTGGGTTCGTATTTTTTACCAGAAGTTTTAGTTGGGTTCGTATTTTTTACCCGGAGTTTTAGTTGGGTTCGTATTTTTACCCGGAGTTTTAGTTGGGTTCGTATTTTTACCCGGAGTTTTAGTTCGGTTCGTAATTTTATCCGGAGTTTTAGTTGGGTTCGTATTTTTTACCCGGACTTTTTAGTTGGGTTCGTAATTTTATCCGGAGTTTTAGTTGGGTTCGTATTTTTACCCGGAGTTTTAGTTGGGTTCGTATTTTTACCCGGAGTTTTAGTTGGGTTCGTAATTTTATCCGGAGTTTTAGTTGGGTTCGTATTTTTTACCCGGAGTTTTAGTTGGGTTCGTATTTTTACCCGGAGTTTTAGTTGGGTTCGTACTTTTTACCCGGAGTTTTATTTGGGTTCGTAATTTTACCCGGACTTTTTAGTTGGGTTCGTAATTTTACCCGGAGTTTTAGTTGGGTTCGTAATTTTACCCGGAGTTTTAGTTGGGTTCGTAATTTTACCCGGAGTTTTAGTTGGGTTCGTAATTTTACCCGGAGTTTTAGTTGGGTTCGTATTTTTAACCCGGACTTTTTAGTTGGGTTCGTATTTTTTACCCGGACTTTTAGTTGGGTTCGTAATTTTACCCGGAGTTTTAGTTGGGTTCGTAATTTTACCCGGAGTTTTAGTTGGGTTCGTAATTTTACCCGGAGTCTTGAGTTACCCGGACTTTTTAGTTGGGTTCGTATTTTTACCCGGCCTTTTAGTAGGGTTCGTAATTTTACCCGGAGTTTTAGTTGGGTTCGTAATTTTACCCGGAGTTTTAGTTGGGTTCGTAATTTTACCCGGAGTTTTACTTGGGTTCGTAATTTTACCCGGAGTTTTACTTGGGTTCGTAATTTTACCCGGAGTTTTAGTTGGGTTCGTAATTTTACCCGGAGTTTTAGTTGGGTTCGTAATTTTACCCGGACTTTTTAGTTGGGTTCGTATTTTTTACCCGGACTTTTAGTTGGGTTCGTAATTTTACCCGGAGTTTTAGTTGGGTTCGTAATTTTACCCGGAGTTTTAGTTGGGTTCGTAATTTTACCCGGAGTTTTAGTTGGGTTCGTAATTTTACCCGGAGTTTTAGTTGGGTTCGTAATTTTACCCGGACTTTTTAGTTGGGTTCGTATTTTTTACCCGGACTTTTAGTTGGGTTCGTAATTTTACCCGGAGTCTTAAGTTAGGTTCGTATTTTTTATCCGGACTTTTTAGTTGGGTTCGTATTTTTTACCCGGAGTTTTAGTTGGGTTCGTAATTTTACCCGGAGTTTTAGTTGGGATCGCAATTTTACCCGGACTTTTTAGTTGGGTTCGTATTTTTTACCCGGACTTTTAGTTGGGTTCGTAATTTTACCCGGAGTTTTAGTTGGGTTCGTAATTTTACCCGGAGTTTTTAGTTGGGTTCGTAATTTTACCCGGACTTTTAGTTGGGTTCGTAATTTTACCCGGAGTTTAGTTGGGTTCGTAATTTTACCCGGAGTTTTAGTTGCGTTCGTAATTTTACCCGCAGTTGTACTTGGGTTCGTAATTTTACCCGGAGTTTTACTTGGGTTCGTAATTTTACCCGGAGTTTTAGTTGGGTTCGTAATTTTACCCGGAGTTTTAGTTGGGTTCGTAATTTTACCGGGACTTTTTCGTTGGGTTCGTATTTTTTACCCGGACTTTTAGTTGGGTTCGTAATTTTACCCGGAGTTTTAGTTGGGTTCGTAATTTTACCCGGAGTTTTAGTTGAGTTCGTAATTTTACTCGGAGTTTTAGTTGGGTTCGTAATTTTACCCGCACTTTTTAGTTGGGTTCGTAATTTTACCCGGACTTTTTAGTTGGGTTCGTAATTTTACCCGGAGTCTTAAGTTAGGTTCGTATTTTTTATCCGGACTTTTTAGTTGGGTTCGTATTTTTTACCCGGAGTTTTAGTTGGGTTCGTAATTTTACCCGGAGTTTTAGTTGGATTCGTAATTTTACCCGGACTTTTTAGTTGGGTTCGTATTTTTTACCCGGACTTTTAGTTGGGTTCGCAATTTTACCCGGACTTTTTAGTTGGGTTCGTATTTTTTACCCGGACTTTTAGTTGGGTTCGTAATTTTACCCGGAGTTTTAGTTGGGTTCGTAATTTTACCCGGAGTTTTTAGTTGGGTTCGTAATTTTACCCGGACTTTTAGTTGGGTTCGTAATTTTACCCGGAGTTTAGTTGGGTTCGTAATTTTACCCGGAGTTTTAGTTGCGTTCGTAATTTTACCCGCAGTTGTACTTGGGTTCGTAATTTTACCCGGAGTTTTACTTGGGTTCGTAATTTTACCCGGAGTTTTAGTTGGGTTCGTAATTTTACCCGGAGTTTTAGTTGGGTTCGTAATTTTACCGGGACTTTTTAGTTGGGTTCGTATTTTTTACCCGGACTTTTAGTTGGGTTCGTAATTTTACCCGGAGTTTTAGTTGGGTTCGTAATTTTACCCGGAGTTTTAGTTGAGTTCGTAATTTTACTCGGAGTTTTAGTTGGGTTCGTAATTTTACCCGGACTTTTTAGTTGGGTTCGTAATTTTACCCGGACTTTTTAGTTGGGTTCGTAATTTTACCCGGAGTCTTAAGTTAGGTTCGTATTTTTTATCCGGACTTTTTAGTTGGGTTCGTATTTTTTACCCGGAGTTTTAGTTGGGTTCGTAATTTTACCCGGAGTTTTAGTTGGATTCGTAATTTTACCCGGACTTTTTAGTTGGGTTCGTATTTTTTACTCGGACTTTTAGTTGGGTTCGTAATTTTACCCGGAGTTTTAGTTGGGTTCGTATTTTTTACCCGGAGTTTTGTTGGATTCGTATTTTTTACAAGGAGTTTTAGTTGGGTTCGTATTTTTACCCGGAGTTTTAGTTGTGTTGGTAATTTTACCCGGAGTTTTAGTTGGGTTCATATTTTTTACCGGACTTTTTAGTTGGGTTCGTATTTTTTACCAGAAGTTTTAGTTGGGTTCGTATTTTTTACCCGGAGTTTTAGTTGGGTTCGTATTTTTACCCGGAGTTTTAGTTGGGTTCGTATTTTTACCCGGAGCTTTAGTTCGGTTCGTAATTTTATCCGGAGTTTTAGTTGGGTTCGTATTTTTTACCCGGACTTTTTAGTTGGGTTCGTAATTTTATCCGGAGTTTTAGTTGGGTTCGTATTTTTACCCGGAGTTTTAGTTGGGTTCGTATTTTTACCCGGAGTTTTAGTTGGGTTCGTAATTTTATCCGGAGTTTTAGTTGGGTTCGTATTTTTTACCCGGAGTTTTAGTTGGGTTCGTATTTTTACCCGGAGTTTTAGTTGGGTTCGTATTTTTACCCGGAGTTTTAGTTGGGTTCGTAATTTTATCCGGAGTTTTAGTTGGGTTCGTATTTTTTTACCCGGAGTTTTAGTTGGGTTCGTATTTTTACCCGGAGTTTTAGTTGGGTTCGTATTTTTTTACCCGGAGTTTTAGTTGGGTTCGTATTTTTACCCGGAGTTTTAGTTGGGTTCGTAATTTTACCCGGAATTTTTAGTTGGGTTCGTAATTTTACCCGGACTTTTTAGTTGGGTTCGTAATTTTACCCGGACTTTTTAGTTGGGTTCGTATTTTTTACCCGGACTTTTACTTGGGTTCGTAATTTTACCCGGAGTTTTAGTTGGGTTCGTAATTTTACCCGGAGTTTTAGTTGAGTTCGTAATTTTACTCGGAGTTTTAGTCGGGTTCGTAATTTTACCCGGACTTTTTAGTTGGGTTCGTAATTTTACCCGGAGTTTTTAGTTGGGTTCGTAATTTTACCCGGAGTCTTAAGTTAGGTTCGTATTTTTTATCCGGACTTTTTAGTTGGGTTCGTATTTTTTACCCGGAGTTTTAGTTGGGTTCGTAATTTTACCCGGAGTTTTAGTTGGGTTCGCAATTCTACCCGGACTTTTTAGTTGGGTTCGTATTTTTTACCCGGACTTTTAGTTGGGTTCGTAATTTTACCCGGAGTTTTAGTTGGGTTCGTAATTTTACCCGGAGTTTTTAGTTGGGTTCGTAATTTTACCCGGACTTTTAGTTGGGTTCGTAATTTTACCCGGAGTTTAGTTGGGTTCGTAATTTTACCCGGAGTTTTAGTTGCGTTCGTAATTTTACCCGGAGTTTTAGTTGGGTTCGTAATTTTACCGGGACTTTTTAGTTGGGTTCGTATTTTTTACCCGGACTTTTAGTTGGGTTCGTAATTTTACCCGGAGTTTTAGTTGGGTTCGTAATTTTACCCGGAGTTTTAGTTGAGTTCGTAATTTTACTCGGAGTTTTAGTTGGGTTCGTAATTTTACCCGGACTTTTTAGTTGGGTTCGTAATTTTACCCGGACTTTTTAGTTGGGTTCGTAATTTTACCCGGAGTCTTAAGTTAGGTTCGTATTTTTTATCCGGACTTTTTAGTTGGGTTCGTATTTTTTACCCGGAGTTTTAGTTGGGTTCGTAATTTTACCCGGAGTTTTAGTTGGATTCGTAATTTTACCCGGACTTTTTAGTTGGGTTCGTATTTTTTACTCGGACTTTTAGTTGGGTTCGTAATTTTACCCGGAGTTTTAGTTGGGTTCGTATTTTTTACCCGGAGTTTTGTTGGATTCGTATTTTTTACAAGGAGTTTTAGTTGGGTTCGTATTTTTACCCGGAGTTTTAGTTGTGTTGGTAATTTTACCCGGAGTTTTAGTTGGGTTCATATTTTTTACCGGACTTTTTAGTTGGGTTCGTATTTTTTACCAGAAGTTTTAGTTGGGTTCGTATTTTTTACCCGGAGTTTTAGTTGGGTTCGTATTTTTACCCGGAGTTTTAGTTGGGTTCGTATTTTTACCCGGAGTTTTAGTTCGGTTCGTAATTTTATCCGGAGTTTTAGTTGGGTTCGTATTTTTTACCCGGACTTTTTAGTTGGGTTCGTAATTTTATCCGGAGTTTTAGTTGGGTTCGTATTTCTACCCGGAGTTTTAGTTGGGTTCGTATTTTTACCCGGAGTTTTAGTTGGGTTCGTAATTTTATCCGGAGTTTTAGTTGGGTTCGTATTTTTTACCCGGAGTTTTAGTTGGGTTCGTATTTTTACCCGGAGTTTTAGTTGGGTTCGTATTTTTACCCGGAGTTTTAGTTGGGTTCGTAATTTTATCCGGAGTTTTAGTTGGGTTCGTATTTTTTTACCCGGAGTTTTAGTTGGGTTCGTATTTTTACCCGGAGTTTTAGTTGGGTTCGTATTTTTTTACCCGGAGTTTTAGTTGGGTTCGTATTTTTACCCGGAGTTTTAGTTGGGTTCGTAATTTTACCCGGACTTTTTAGTTGGGTTCGTAATTTTACCCGGACTTTTTAGTTGGGTTCGTAATTTTACCCGGACTTTTTAGTTGGGTTCGTATTTTTTACCCGGACTTTTAGTTGGGTTCGTAATTTTACCCGGAGTTTTAGTTGGGTTCGTAATTTTACCCGGAGTTTTAGTTGAGTTCGTAATTTTACTCGGAGTTTTAGTCGGGTTCGTAATTTTACCCGGACTTTTTAGTTGGGTTCGTAATTTTACCCGGACTTTTTAGTTGGGTTCGTAATTTTACCCGGAGTCTTAAGTTAGGTTCGTATTTTTTATCCGGACTTTTTAGTTGGGTTCGTATTTTTTACCCGGAGTTTTAGTTGGGTTCGTAATTTTACCCGGAGTTTTAGTTGGGTTCGCAATTTTACCCGGACTTTTTAGTTGGGTTCGTATTTTTTACCCGGACTTTTAGTTGGGTTCGTAATTTTACCCGGAGTTTTAGTTGGGTTCGTAATTTTACCCGGAGTTTTTAGTTGGGTTCGTAATTTTACCCGGTCTTTTAGTTGGGTTCGTAATTTTACCCGGAGTTTAGTTGGGTTCGAAATTTTACCCGGAGTTTTAGTTGCGTTCGTAATTTTACCCGCAGTTGCACTTGGGTTCGTAATTTTACCCGGAGTTTTACTTGGGTTCGTAATTTTACCCGGAGTTTTAGTTGGGTTCGTAATTTTACCCGGAGTTTTAGTTGGGTTCGTAATTTTACCCGGACTTTTTAGTTGGGTTCGTATTTTTTACCCGGACTTTTAGTTGGGTTCGTAATTTTACCCGGAGTTTTAGTTGGGTTCGTAATTTTACCCGGAGTTTTAGTTGAGTTCGTAATTTTACTCGGAGTTTTAGTTGGGTTCGTAATTTTACCCGGACTTTTTAGTTGGGTTCGTAATTTTACCCGGACTTTTTAGTTGGATTCGTAATTTTACCCGGACTTTTTAGTTGGGTTCGTAATTTTACCCGGAGTCTTAAGTTAGGTTCGTATTTTTTATCCGGACTTTTTAGTTGGGTTCGTATTTTTTACCCGGAGTTTTAGTTGGGTTCGTAATTTTACCCGGAGTTTTAGTTGGATTCGTAATTTTACCCAGACTTTTTAGTTGGGTTCGTATTTTTTATCCGGACTTTTAGTTGGGTTCGTAATTTTACCCGGAGTTTTAGTTGGGTTCGTAATTTTACCCGGAGTTTTAGTTGGGTTCGTAATTTTACCCGGAGTTTTAGTTGAGTTCGTAATTTTACTCGGAGTTTTAGTTGGGTTCGTAATTTTACCCGGACTTTTTAGTTGGGTTCGTAATTTTACCCGGACTTTTTAGTTGGGTTCGTAATTTTACCCGGACTTTTTAGTTGGGTTCGTAATTTTACCCGGAGTCTTAAGTTAGGTTCGTATTTTTTATCCGGACTTTTTAGTTGGGTTCGTATTTTTTACCCGGAGTTTTAGTTGGGTTCGTAATTTTACCCGGAGTTTTAGTTGGATTCGTAATTTTACCCAGACTTTTTAGTTGGGTTCGTATTTTTTATCCGGACTTTTAGTTGGGTTCGTAATTTTACCCGGAGTTTTAGTTGGGTTCGTAATTTTATCCGGAGTTTTAGTTGGGTTCGTATTTTTTACCCGGAGTTTTAGTTGGGTTCGTATTTTTACCCGGAGTTTTAGTTGGGTTCGTATTTTTACCCGGAGTTTTAGTTGGGTTCGTAATTTTATCCGGAGTTTTAGTTGGGTTCGTATTTTTTTACCCGGAGTTTTAGTTGGGTTCGTATTTTTACCCGGAGTTTTAGTTGGGTTCGTATTTTTTTACCCGGAGTTTTAGTTGGGTTCGTATTTTTACCCGGAGTTTTAGTTGGGTTCGTAATTTTACCCGGACTTTTTAGTTGGGTTCGTAATTTTACCCGGACTTTTTAGTTGGGTTCGTAATTTTACCCGGACTTTTTAGTTGGGTTCGTATTTTTTACCCGGACTTTTAGTTGGGTTCGTAATTTTACCCGGAGTTTTAGTTGGGTTCGTAATTTTACCCGGAGTTTTAGTTGAGTTCGTAATTTTACTCGGAGTTTTAGTTGGGTTCGTAATTTTACCCGGACTTTTTAGTTGGGTTCGTAATTTTACCCGGACTTTTTAGTTGGGTTCGTAATTTTACCCGGAGTCTTAAGTTAGGTTCGTATTTTTTATCCGGACTTTTTAGTTGGGTTCGTATTTTTTACCCGGAGTTTTAGTTGGGTTCGTAATTTTACCCGGAGTTTTAGTTGGGTTCGTAATTTTACACGGACTTTTTAGTTGGGTTCGTATTTTTACCCGGACTTTTAGTTGGGTTCGTAATTTTACCCGGAGTTTTAGTTGGGTTCGTATTTTTTACCCGGAGTTTTGTTGGATTCGTATTTTTTACAAGGAGTTTTAGTTGTGTTGGTAATTTTACCCGGAGTTTTAGTTGGGTTCATATTTTTTACCGGACTTTTTAGTTGGGTTCGTATTTTTTACCAGCAGTTTTAGTTGGGTTCGTATTTTTTACCCGGAGTTTTAGTTGGGTTCGTATTTTTACCCGGAGTTTTAGTTGGGTTCGTATTTTTACCCGGAGTTTTAGTTCGGTTCGTAATTTTATCCGGAGTTTTAGTTGGGTTCGTATTTTTTACCCGGACTTTTTAGTTGGGTTCGTATTTTTTACCCGGACTTTTACTTGGGTTCGTAATTTTACCCGGAGTTTTAGTTGGGTTCGTAATTTTACCCGGAGTTTTAGTTGAGTTCGTAATTTTACTCGGAGTTTTAGTCGGGTTCGTAATTTTACCCGGACTTTTTAGTTGGGTTCGTAATTTTACCCGGAGTTTTTAGTTGGGTTCGTAATTTTACCCGGAGTCTTAAGTTAGGTTCGTATTTTTTATCCGGACTTTTTAGTTGGGTTCGTATTTTTTACCCGGAGTTTTAGTTGGGTTCGTAATTTTACCCGGAGTTTTAGTTGGGTTCGCAATTTTACCCGGACTTTTTAGTTGGGTTCGTATTTTTTACCCGGACTTTTAGTTGGGTTCGTAATTTTACCCGGAGTTTTAGTTGGGTTCGTAATTTTACCCGGAGTTTTTAGTTGGGTTCGTAATTTTACCCGGACTTTTAGTTGGGTTCGTAATTTTACCCGGAGTTTAGTTGGGTTCGTAATTTTACCCGGAGTTTTAGTTGCGTTCGTAATTTTACCCGGAGTTTTAGTTGGGTTCGTAATTTTACCGGGACTTTTTAGTTGGGTTCGTATTTTTTACCCGGACTTTTAGTTGGGTTCGTAATTTTACCCGGAGTTTTAGTTGGGTTCGTAATTTTACCCGGAGTTTTAGTTGAGTTCGTAATTTTACTCGGAGTTTTAGTTGGGTTCGTAATTTTACCCGGACTTTTTAGTTGGGTTCGTAATTTTACCCGGACTTTTTAGTTGGGTTCGTAATTTTACCCGGAGTCTTAAGTTAGGTTCGTATTTTTTATCCGGACTTTTTAGTTGGGTTCGTATTTTTTACCCGGAGTTTTAGTTGGGTTCGTAATTTTACCCGGAGTTTTAGTTGGATTCGTAATTTTACCCGGACTTTTTAGTTGGGTTCGTATTTTTTACTCGGACTTTTAGTTGGGTTCGTAATTTTACCCGGAGTTTTAGTTGGGTTCGTATTTTTTACCCGGAGTTTTGTTGGATTCGTATTTTTTACAAGGAGTTTTAGTTGGGTTCGTATTTTTACCCGGAGTTTTAGTTGTGTTGGTAATTTTACCCGGAGTTTTAGTTGGGTTCATATTTTTTACCGGACTTTTTAGTTGGGTTCGTATTTTTTACCAGAAGTTTTAGTTGGGTTCGTATTTTTTACCCGTTAGTTGGGTTCGTATTTTTACCCGGAGTTTTAGTTGGGTTCGTATTTTTACCCGGAGTTTTAGTTCGGTTCGTAATTTTATCCGGAGTTTTAGTTGGGTTCGTATTTTTTACCCGGACTTTTTAGTTGGGTTCGTAATTTTATCCGGAGTTTTAGTTGGGTTCGTATTTTTACCCGGAGTTTTAGTTGGGTTCGTATTTTTACCCGGAGTTTTAGTTGGGTTCGTAATTTTATCCGGAGTTTTAGTTGGGTTCGTATTTTTTACCCGGAGTTTTAGTTGGGTTCGTATTTTTACCCGGAGTTTTAGTTGGGTTCGTATTTTTACCCGGAGTTTTAGTTGGGTTCGTAATTTTATCCGGAGTTTTAGTTGGGTTCGTATTTTTTTACCCGGAGTTTTAGTTGGGTTCGTATTTTTACCCGGAGTTTTAGTTGGGTTCGTATTTTTTTACCCGGAGTTTTAGTTGGGTTCGTATTTTTACCCGGAGTTTTAGTTGGGTTCGTAATTTTACCCGGACTTTTTAGTTGGGTTCGTAATTTTACCCGGACTTTTTAGTTGGGTTCGTAATTTTACCCGGACTTTTTAGTTGGGTTCGTATTTTTTACCCGGACTTTTAGTTGGGTTCGTAATTTTACCCGGAGTTTTAGTTGGGTTCGTAATTTTACCCGGAGTTTTAGTTGAGTTCGTAATTTTACTCGGAGTTTTAGTCGGGTTCGTAATTTTACCCGGACTTTTTAGTTGGGTTCGTAATTTTACCCGGACTTTTTAGTTGGGTTCGTAATTTTACCCGGAGTCTTAAGTTAGGTTCGTATTTTTTATCCGGACTTTTTAGTTGGGTTCGTATTTTTTACCCGGAGTTTTAGTTGGGTTCGTAATTTTACCCGGAGTTTTAGTTGGGTTCGCAATTTTACCCGGACTTTTTAGTTGGGTTCGTATTTTTTACCCGGACTTTTAGTTGGGTTCGTAATTTTACCCGGAGTTTTAGTTGGGTTCGTAATTTTACCCGGAGTTTTTAGTTGGGTTCGTAATTTTACCCGGTCTTTTAGTTGGGTTCGTAATTTTACCCGGAGTTTAGTTGGGTTCGAAATTTTACCCGGAGTTTTAGTTGCGTTCGTAATTTTACCCGCAGTTGTACTTGGGTTCGTTATTTTACCCGGAGTTTTACTTGGGTTCGTAATTTTACCCGGAGTTTTAGTTGGGTTCGTAATTTTACCCGGAGTTTTAGTTGGGTTCGTAATTTTACCCGGACTTTTTAGTTGGGTTCGTATTTTTTACCCGGAGTTTTAGTTGGGTTCGTAATTTTACCCGGAGTTTTAGTTGGGTTCGTAATTTTACCCGGAGTTTTAGTTGAGTTCGTAATTTTACTCGGAGTTTTAGTTGGGTTCGTAATTTTACCCGGACTTTTTAGTTGGGTTCGTAATTTTACCCGGACTTTTTAGTTGGATTCGTAATTTTACCCGGACTTTTTAGTTGGGTTCGTAATTTTACCCGGAGTCTTAAGTTAGGTTCGTATTTTTTATCCGGACTTTTTAGTTGGGTTCGTATTTTTTACCCGGAGTTTTAGTTGGGTTCGTAATTTTACCCGGAGTTTTAGTTGGATTCGTAATTTTACCCAGACTTTTTAGTTGGGTTCGTATTTTTTATCCGGACTTTTAGTTGGGTTCGTAATTTTACCCGGAGTTTTAGTTGGGTTCGTAATTTTACCCGGAGTTTTAGTTGGGTTCGTAATTTTACCCGGAGTTTTAGTTGAGTTCGTAATTTTACTCGGAGTTTTAGTTGGGTTCGTAATTTTACCCGGACTTTTTAGTTGGGTTCGTAATTTTACCCGGACTTTTTAGTTGGGTTCGTAATTTTACCCGGACTTTTTAGTTGGGTTCGTAATTTTACCCGGAGTCTTAAGTTAGGTTCGTATTTTTTATCCGGACTTTTTAGTTGGGTTCGTATTTTTTACCCGGAGTTTTAGTTGGGTTCGTAATTTTACCCGGAGTTTTAGTTGGATTCGTAATTTTACCCAGACTTTTTAGTTGGGTTCGTATTTTTTATCCGGACTTTTAGTTGGGTTCGTAATTTTACCCGGAGTTTTAGTTGGGTTCGTAATTTTATCCGGAGTTTTAGTTGGGTTCGTATTTTTTACCCGGAGTTTTAGTTGGGTTCGTATTTTTACCCGGAGTTTTAGTTGGGTTCGTATTTTTTACCCGGAGTTTTAGTTGGGTTCGTAATTTTATCCGGAGTTTTAGTTGGGTTCGTATTTTTTTACCCGGAGTTTTAGTTGGGTTCGTATTTTTACCCGGAGTTTTAGTTGGGTTCGTATTTTTTTACCCGGAGTTTTAGTTGGGTTCGTATTTTTACCCGGAGTTTTAGTTGGGTTCGTAATTTTACCCGGACTTTTTAGTTGGGTTCGTAATTTTACCCGGACTTTTTAGTTGGGTTCGTAATTTTACCCGGACTTTTTAGTTGGGTTCGTATTTTTTACCCGGACTTTTAGTTGGGTTCGTAATTTTACCCGGAGTTTTAGTTGGGTTCGTAATTTTACCCGGAGTTTTAGTTGAGTTCGTAATTTTACCCGGAGTTTTAGTTGGGTTCGTAATTTTACACGGACTTTTTAGTTGGGTTCGTATTTTTACCCGGACTTTTAGTTGGGTTCGTAATTTTACCCGGAGTTTTAGTTGGGTTCGTATTTTTTACCCGGAGTTTTGTTGGATTCGTATTTTTTACAAGGAGTTTTAGTTGTGTTGGTAATTTTACCCGGAGTTTTAGTTGGGTTCATATTTTTTACCGGACTTTTTAGTTGGGTTCGTATTTTTTACCAGCAGTTTTAGTTGGGTTCGTATTTTTTACCCGGAGTTTTAGTTGGGTTCGTATTTTTACCCGGAGTTTTAGTTGGGTTCGTATTTTTACCCGGAGTTTTAGTTCGGTTCGTAATTTTATCCGGAGTTTTAGTTGGGTTCGTATTTTTTACCCGGACTTTTTAGTTGGGTTCGTAATTTTATCCGGAGTTTTAGTTGGGTTCGTATTTTTTACCCGGAGTTTTAGTTGGGTTCGTACTTTTACCCGGAGTTTTAGTTGGGTTCGTAATTTTATCAGGAGTTTTAGTTGGGTTCGTATTTTTTTACCCGGAGTTTTAGTTGGGTTCGTATTTTTACCCGGAGTTTTAGTTGGGTTCGTATTTTTTTACCCGGAGTTTTAGTTGGGTTCGTATTTTTACCCGGAGTTTTAGTTGGGTTCGTATTTTTACCCGGAGTTTTAGTTGGGTTCGTAATTTTATCCGGAGTTTTAGTTGGGTTCGTATTTTTTACCCGGACTTTTTAGTTGGGTTCGTAATTTTATCCGGAGTTTTAGTTGGGTTCGTATTTTTACCCGGAGTTTTAGTTGGGTTCGTATTTTTACCCGGAGTTTTAGTTGGGTTCGTAATTTTAACCGGAGTTTTAGTTGGGTTCGTATTTTTTACCCGGAGTTTTAGTTGGGTTCGTATTTTTACCCGGAGTTTTAGTTGGGTTCGTATTTTTACCCGGAGTTTTAGTTGGGTTCGTAATTTTATCCGGAGTTTTAGTTGGGTTCGTATTTTTTTACCCGGAGTTTTAGTTGGGTTCTAAATGTTACCCGGACTTTTTTGTTTGGTTCGTATTTTTTACCCGGAGTTTTAGTTGGGTTCGTAATTTTACCCGGACTTTTTAGTTGGGTTCGTAATTTTACCCGGAGTTTTAGTTGGGTTCGTAATTTTACCCGGAGTTTTAGTTGGGTTCGTAATTTTACCCGGAGTTTTAGTTGGGTTCGTAATTTTACCCGGACTTTTTAGTTGGGTTCGTATTTTTTACCCGGACTTTTAGTTGGGTTCGTAATTTTACCCGGAGTTTTAGTTGGGTTCGTAATTTTACCCGGAGTTTTAGTTGAGTTCGTAATTTTACCCGGAGTTTTAGTTGGGTTCGTAATTTTACCCGGACTTTTTATTTGGGTTCGTAATTTTACCCGGACTTTTTAGTTGGGTTCGTAATTTTACCCGGAGTTTTAGTTGGGTTCGTAATTTTACCCGGAGTTTTACTTGGGTTCGTAATTTTACCCGGACTTTTTAGTTGGGTTCGTATTTTTTACCCGGAATTTTAGTTGGGTTCGTAATTTTACCCGGAGTTTTAGTTGGGTTCGTAATTTTACCCATAGTTTTAGTTGGGTTCGTAATTTTACCCGGAGTTTTAGTTGGGTTCGAATTTTTTACCCGGACTTTTTAGTTGGGGTTAGTATTTTTACCCGGAGTTTTAGTTGGGTTCGTATTTTTACCCGGAGTTTTAGTTGGGTTCGTAATTTTACCCGGAGTTTTAGTTGGGTTCGTATCTTTTACCCGGACTATTTAGTTGGGTTAGTATTTTTTACCCGGAGTTTTAGTTGGGTTCGTATTTTTTACCCGGAGTTTTAGTTGGGTTCGCATTTTTTACCCGGAATTTTTAGTTGGGTTAGTATTTTTACCCGGAGTTTTAGTAGGGTTTGTAATTTTACCCGGAGTGTTAGTTGGGTTCGTAATTTTACCCGGAGTTTTAGTTGGGTTCGTATTTTTACCCGGAGTTTTAGTTGGGTTCGTAATTTTATCCGGAGTTTTAGTTGGGTTCGCATTTTTTACCCGGACTTTTTAGTTGGGTTAGTATTTTTGCCCGGAGTTTTAGTTTGGTTCGTATTTTTACCCGGAGTTTTAGTTGGGTTCGTAATTTTATCCGGAGTTTTAGTTGGGTTCGTATTTTTTACCCGGACTTTTTAGTTGGGTTAGTATTTTTACCCGGAGTTTTAGTTGGGTTCGTATTTTTACCCGGAGTTTTAGTTGGGTTCGTAATTTTATCTGGAGTTTTAGATGGGTTCGTATTTTTTACCCGGACTTTATAGTTGGGTTAGTATTTTTGCCCGGAGTTTTAGTTGGGTTCGTATTTTTTACCCGGAGTTTTAGTTGGGTTCGTAATTTTACCCGGAGTCTTAAGTTAGGTTCGTATTTTTTATCCGGACTTTTTAGTTGGGTTCGTATTTTCTACCCGGAGTTTTAGTTGGGTTCGTAATTTTACCCGGAGTTTTAGTTGGGTTCGTATTTTTTACCCGGACTTTTTAGTTGGGTTAGTATTTTTACCCGGAGTTTTAGTTGGGTTAGTATTTTTACCCGGAGTTTTAGTTGGGTTCGTACTTTTACCCGGAGTTTTAGTTGGGTTCGTATTTTTACCCGGAGTTTTAGTTGGGTTCGTAATTTTAGCCTTAGTTTTAGTTTGGTTCGTATTTTTTACACGGACTTTTTAGTTGGGTTAGTATTTTTGCCCGGAGTTTTAGGTGGGTTCGTATTTTTTTACCCGGAGTTTTAGTTGGGTTCTAAATGTTACCCGGACTTTTTTGTTTGGTTCGTATTTTTACCCGGAGTTTTAGTTGGGTTCGTAATTTTACCTGGAGTTTTAAGTTAGGTTTGTATTTTTACCCGGACTTTTTAGTTGGGTTCGTATTTTTTACCCGGAGTTTTATTTAGGTTCGTAATTTTACCCGGACTTTTTAGTTGGGTTCGTAATTTTACCCGGAGTTTTAGTTGGGTTCGTAATTTTACCCGGAGTTTTAGTTGGGTTCGTAATTTTACCCGGAGTTTTAGTTGGGTTCGTAATTTTACCCGGAGTTTTAGTTGGGTTCCTATTTTTAACCCGGACTTTTTAGTTGGGTTAGTATTTTTACCCGGAGTTTTAGTTGGGTTCGTATTTTTACCCGGAGTTTTAGTTGGGTTCGTAATTTTACCCGGAGTTTTAGTTGGGTTCGTATTTTTTACCCGGACTTTTTAGTTGGGTTAGAATTTTTTACCCGGAGTTTTAGTTGGGTTCGTATTCTTTACCCGCAATTTTAGTTGGGTTCGTAATTTTACCCAGGAGTTTTAGTTGGGTTCGTAATTTTATCCGGAGTCTTAGTTGGGTTCGTATTTTTTACCCGGACATTTTAGTTGGGTTAGCATTTTTTACCCGGAGTTTTAGTTGGGTTCGTACTTTTTACCCGGAGTTTTAGTTGGGTTCGTATTTTTTACCCGGAGTTTTAGTTGGGTTCGTACTTTTTACCCGGACTTTTTAGTTGGGTAAGTATTTTTTCCCGGAGTTTTAGTTGGGTTCGTATTTTTACCCGGAGTTTTAGTTGGGTTCGTAATTTTACCCGGAGTTTTAGTTGGGTTCGTATCTTTTACCCGGACTATTTAGTTGGGTTAGTATTTTTTACCCGGAGTTTTAGTTGGGTTCGTACTTTTTACCCGGAGTTTTAGTTGGGTTCGCATTTTTTACCCGGAATTTTTAGTTGGGTTAGTATTTTTACCCGGAGTTTTAGTAGGGTTTGTAATTTTACCCGGAGTGTTAGTTGGGTTCGTAATTTTACCCGGAGTTTTAGTTGGGTTCGTATTTTTACCCGGAGTTTTAGTTGGGTTCGTAATTTTATCCGGAGTTTTAGTTGGGTTCGTATTTTTTACCCGGACTTTTTAGTTGGGTTAGTATTTTTGCCCGGAGTTTTAGTTGGGTTCGTATTTTTACCCGGAGTTTTAGTTGGGTTCGTAATTTTATCCGGAGTTTTAGTTGGGTTCGTATTTTTTACCCGGACTTTTTAGTTGGGTTAGTATTTTTACCCGGAGTTTTAGTTGGGTTCGTATTTTTACCCGGAGTTTTAGTTGGGTTCGTAATTTTATCTGGAGTTTTAGTTGGGTTCGTATTTTTTACCCGGACTTTATAGTTGGGTTAGTATTTTTGCCCGGAGTTTTAGTTGGGTTCGTATTTTTTACCCGGAGTTTTAGTTGGGTTCGTAATTTTACCCGGAGTCTTAAGTTAGGTTCGTATTTTTTATCCGGACTTTTTAGTTGGGTTCGTATTTTCTACCCGGAGTTTTAGTTGGGTTCGTAATTTTACCCGGAGTTTTAGTTGGGTTCGTATTTTTTACCCGGACTTTTTAGTTGAGTTAGTATTTTTACCCGGAGTTTTAGTTGGGTTAGTATTTTTACCCGGAGTTTTAGTTGGGTTCGTACTTTTACCCGGAGTTTTAGTTGGGTTCGTATTTTTACCCGGAGTTTTAGTTGGGTTCGTAATTTTAGCCGGAGTTTTAGTTGGGTTCGTATTTTTTACACGGACTTTTTAGTTGGGTTAGTATTTTTGCCCGGAGTTTTAGGTGGGTTCGTATTTTTTTACCCGGAGTTTTAGTTGGGTTCTAAATGTTACCCGGACTTTTTTGTTTGGTTCGTATTTTTTACCCGGACTTTTAGTTGGGTTCGTAATTTTACCTGGAGTTTTAAGTTAGGTTTGTATTTTTACCCGGACTTTTTAGTTGGGTTCGTATTTTTTACCCGGAGTTTTATTTGGGTTCGTAATTTTACCCGGACTTTTTAGTTGGGTTCGTAATTTTACCCGGAGTTTTAGTTGGGTTCGTAATTTTACCCGGAGTTTTAGTTGGGTTCGTAATTTTACCCGGAGTTTTAGTTGGGTTCGTAATTTTACCCGGAGTTTTAGTTGGGTTCGTATTTTTAACCCGGACTTTTTAGTTGGGTTAGTATTTTTACCCGGAGTTTTAGTTGGGTTCGTATTTTTACCCGGAGTTTTAGTTGGGTTCGTAATTTTACCCGGAGTTTTAGTTGGGTTCGTATTTTTTACCCGGACTTTTTAGTTGGGTTAGAATTTTTTACCCGGAGTTTTAGTTGGGTTCGTATTCTTTACCCGCAGTTTTAGTTGGGTTCGTAATTTTACCCAGGAGTTTTAGTTGGGTTCGTAATTTTATCCGGAGTTTTAGTTGGGTTCGTATTTTTTACCCGGAGTTTTAGTTGGGTTCGTATTTTTACCCGGAGTTTTAGTTGGGTTCGTATTTTTACCCGGAGTTTTAGTTGTGTTCGTAATTTTATCCGGAGTTTTAGTTGGGTTCGTATTTTTTTACCCGGAGTTTTAGTTGGGTTCTAAATGTTACCCGGACTTTTTTGTTTGGTTCGTATTTTTTACCCGGAGTTTTAGTTGGGTTCGTAATTTTACCCGGACTTTTTAGTTGGGTTCGTAATTTTACCCGGAGTTTTAGTTGGGTTCGTAATTTTACCCGGAGTTTTAGTTGGGTTCGTAATTTTACCCGGAGTTTTAGTTGGGTTCGTAATTTTACCCGGACTTTTTAGTTGGGTTCGTATTTTTTACCCGGACTTTTAGTTGGGTTCGTAATTTTACCCGGAGTTTTAGTTGGGTTCGTAATTTTACCCGGAGTTTTAGTTGAGTTCGTAATTTTACCCGGAGTTTTAGTTGGGTTCGTAATTTTACCCGGACTTTTTATTTGGGTTCGTAATTTTACCCGGACTTTTTAGTTGGGTTCGTAATTTTACCCGGATTTTTAGTTGGGTTCGTAATTTTACCCGGAGTTTTACTTGGGTTCGTAATTTTACCCGGACTTTTTAGTTGGGTTCGTATTTTTTACCCGGACTTTTAGTTGGGTTCGTAATTTTACCCGGAGTTTTAGTTGGGTTCGTAATTTTACCCATAGTTTTAGTTGGGTTAGTAATTTTACCCGGAGTTTTAGTTGGGTTCGAATTTTTTACCCGGACTTTTTAGTTGGGGTTAGTATTTTTACCCGGAGTTTTAGTTGGGTTCGTATTTTTACCCGGAGTTTTAGTTGGGTTCGTAATTTTACCCGGAGTTTTAGTTGGGTTCGTATTTTTTACCCGGACATTTTAGTTGGGTTAGCATTTTTTACCCGGAGTTTTAGTTGGGTTCGTACTTTTTACCCGGAGTTTTAGTTGGGTTCGTATTTTTTACCCGGAGTTTTAGTTGGGTTCGTATTTTTTACCCGGACTTTTTAGTTGGGTGAGTATTTTTTCCCGGAGTTTTAGTTGGGTTCGTATTTTTACCCGGAGTTTTAGTTGGGTTCGTAATTTTACCCGGAGTTTTAGTTGGGTTCGTATCTTTTACCCGGACTATTTAGTTGGGTTAGTATTTTTTACCCGGAGTTTTAGTTGGGTTCGTATTTTTTACCCGGAGTTATAGTTGGGTTCGCATTTTTTACCCGGAATTTTTAGTTGGGTTAGTATTTTTACCCGGAGTTTTAGTAGGGTTTGTAATTTTACCCGGAGTGTTAGTTGGGTTCGTAATTTTACCCGGAGTTTTAGTTGGGTTCGTATTTTTACCCGGAGTTTTAGTTGGGTTCGTAATTTTATCCGGAGTTTTAGTTGGGTTCGTATTTTTTACCCGGACTTTTTAGTTGGGTTAGTATTTTTGCCCGGAGTTTTAGTTGGGTTCGTATTTTTACCCGGAGTTTTAGTTGGGTTCGTAATTTTATCCGGAGTTTTAGTTTTGTTCGTATTTTTTACCCGGACTTTTTAGTTGGGTTAGTATTTTTACCCGGAGTTCTAGTTGAGTTCGTATTTTTACCCGGAGTTTTAGTTGGGTTCGTAATTTTATCTGGAGTTTTAGTTGGGTTCGTATTTTTTACCCGGACTTTATAGTTGGGTTAGTATTTTTGCCCGGAGTTTTAGTTGGGTTCGTATTTTTTACCCGGAGTTTTAGTTGGGTTCGTAATTTTACCCGGAGTCTTAAGTTAGGTTCGTATTTTTTATCCGGACTTTTTAGTTGGGTTCGTATTTTCTACCCGGAGTTTTAGTTGGGTTCGTAATTTTACCCGGAGTTTTAGTTGGGTTCGTATTTTTTACCCGGACTTTTTAGTTGGGTTAGTATTTTTACCCGGAGTTTTAGTTGGGTTAGTATTTTTACCCGGAGTTTTAGTTGGGTTCGTACTTTTACCCGGAGTTTTAGTTGGGTTCGTATTTTTACCCGGAGTTTTAGTTGGGTTCGTAATTTTAGCCGGAGTTTTAGTTGGGTTCGTATTTTTTACACGGACTTTTTAGTTGGGTTAGTATTTTTGCCCGGAGTTTTAGGTGGGTTCGTATTTTTTTACCCGGAGTTTTAGTTGGGTTCTAAATGTTACCCGGACTTTTTTGTTTGGTTCGTATTTTTTACCCGGAGTTTTAGTTGGGTTCGTAATTTTACCTGGAGTTTTAAGTTAGGTTTGTATTTTTACCCGGACTTTTTAGTTGGGTTCGTATTTTTTACCCGAAGTTTTATTTGGGTTCGTAATTTTACCCGGACTTTTTAGTTGGGTTCGTAATTTTACCCGGAGTTTTAGTTGGGTTCGTAATTTTACCCGGAGTTTTAGTTGGGTTCGTAATTTTACCCGGAGTTTTAGTTGGGTTCGTAATTTTACCCGGAGTTTTAGTTGGGTTCGTATTTTTGACCCGGACTTTTTAGTTGGGTTAGTATTTTTACCCGGAGTTTTAGTTGGGTTCGTATTTTTACCCGGAGTTTTATTTGGGTTCGTAATTTTACCCGGACTTTTTAGTTGGGTTCGTAATTTTACCCGGAGTTTTAGTTGGGTTCGTAATTTTACCCGGAGTTTTAGTTGGGTTCGTAATTTTACCCGGAGTTTTAGTTGGGTTCGTAATTTTACCCGGAGTTTTAGTTGGGTTCGTATTTTTAACCCGGACTTTTTAGTTGGGTTAGTATTTTTACCCGGAGTTTTAGTTGGGTTCGTATTTTTACCCGGAGTTTTAGTTGGGTTCGTAATTTTACCCGGAGTTTTAGTTGGGTTCGTATTTTTTACCCGGACTTTTTAGTTGGGTTAGAATTTTTTACCCGGAGTTTTAGTTGGGTTCGTATTCTTTACCCGCAGTTTTAGTTGGGTTCGTAATTTTACCCAGGAGTTTTAGTTGGGTTCGTAATTTTATCCGGAGTTTTAGTTGGGTTCGTATTTTTTACCCGGAGTTTTAGTTGGGTTCGTATTTTTACCCGGAGTTTTAGTTGGGTTCGTATTTTTACCCGGAGTTTTAGTTGTGTTCGTAATTTTATCCGGAGTTTTAGTTGGGTTCGTATTTTTTTACCCGGAGTTTTAGTTGGGTTCTAAATGTTACCCGGACTTTTTTGTTTGGTTCGTATTTTTTACCCGGAGTTTTAGTTGGGTTCGTAATTTTACCCGGACTTTTTAGTTGGGTTCGTAATTTTACCCGGAGTTTTAGTTGGGTTCGTAATTTTACCCGGAGTTTTAGTTGGGTTCGTAATTTTACCCGGAGTTTTAGTTGGGTTCGTAATTTTACCCGGACTTTTTAGTTGGGTTCGTATTTTTTACCCGGACTTTTAGTTGGGTTCGTAATTTTACCCGGAGTTTTAGTTGGGTTCGTAATTTTACCCGGAGTTTTAGTTGAGTTCGTAATTTTACCCGGAGTTTTAGTTGGGTTCGTAATTTTACCCGGACTTTTTATTTGGGTTCGTAATTTTACCCGGACTTTTTAGTTGGGTTCGTAATTTTACCCGGAGTTTTAGTTGGGTTCGTAATTTTACCCGGAGTTTTACTTGGGTTCGTAATTTTACCCGGACTTTTTAGTTGGGTTCGTATTTTTTACCCGGACTTTTAGTTGGGTTCGTAATTTTACCCGGAGTTTTAGTTGGGTTCGTAATTTTACCCATAGTTTTAGTTGGGTTAGTAATTTTACCCGGAGTTTTAGTTGGGTTCGAATTTTTTACCCGGACTTTTTAGTTGGGGTTAGTATTTTTACCCGGAGTTTTAGTTGGGTTCGTATTTTTACCCGGAGTTTTAGTTGGGTTCGTAATTTTACCCGGAGTTTTAGTTGGGTTCGTATTTTTTACCCGGACATTTTAGTTGGGTTAGCATTTTTTACCCGGAGTTTTAGTTGGGTTCGTACTTTTTACCCGGAGTTTTAGTTGGGTTCGTATTTTTTACCCGGAGTTTTAGTTGGGTTCGTATTTTTTACCCGGACTTTTTAGTTGGGTAAGTATTTTTTCCCGGAGTTTTAGTTGGGTTCGTATTTTTACCCGGAGTTTTAGTTGGGTTCGTAATTTTACCCGGAGTTTTAGTTGGGTTCGTATCTTTTACCCGGACTATTTAGTTGGGTTAGTATTTTTTACCCGGAGTTTTAGTTGGGTTCGTATTTTTTACCCGGAGTTATAGTTGGGTTCGCATTTTTTACCCGGAATTTTTAGTTGGGTTAGTATTTTTACCCGGAGTTTTAGTAGGGTTTGTAATTTTACCCGGAGTGTTAGTTGGGTTCGTAATTTTACCCGGAGTTTTAGTTGGGTTCGTATTTTTACCCGGAGTTTTAGTTGGGTTCGTAATTTTATCCGGAGTTTTAGTTGGGTTCGTATTTTTTACCCGGACTTTTTAGTTGGGTTAGTATTTTTGCCCGGAGTTTTAGTTGGGTTCGTATTTTTACCCGGAGTTTTAGTTGGGTTCGTAATTTTATCCGGAGTTTTAGTTTTGTTCGTATTTTTTACCCGGACTTTTTAGTTGGGTTAGTATTTTTACCCGGAGTTCTAGTTGGGTTCGTATTTTTACCCGGAGTTTTAGTTGGGTTCGTAATTTTATCTGGAGTTTTAGTTGGGTTCGTATTTTTTACCCGGACTTTATAGTTGGGTTAGTATTTTTGCCCGGAGTTTTAGTTGGGTTCGTATTTTTTACCCGGAGTTTTAGTTGGGTTCGTAATTTTACCCGGAGTCTTAAGTTAGGTTCGAATTTTTTATCCGGACTTTTTAGTTGGGTTCGTATTTTCTACCCGGAGTTTTAGTTGGGTTCGTAATTTTACCCGGAGTTTTAGTTGGGTTCGTATTTTTTACCCGGACTTTTTAGTTGGGTTAGTATTTTTACCCGGAGTTTTAGTTGGGTTAGTATTTTTACCCGGAGTTTTATTTGGGTTCGTAATTTTACCCGGACTTTTTAGTTGGGTTCGTAATTTTACCCGGAGTTTTAGTTGGGTTCGTAATTTTACCCGGAGTTTTAGTTGGGTTCGTAATTTTACCCGGAGTTTTAGTTGGGTTCGTAATTTTACCCGGAGTTTTAGTTGGGTTCGTATTTTTAACCCGGACTTTTTAGTTGGGTTAGTATTTTTACCCGGAGTTTTAGTTGGGTTCGTATTTTTACCCGGAGTTTTAGTTGGGTTCGTAATTTTACCCGGAGTTTTAGTTGGGTTCGTATTTTTTACCCGGACTTTTTAGTTGGGTTAGAATTTTTTACCCGGAGTTTTAGTTGGGTTCGTATTCTTTACCCGCAGTTTTAGTTGGGTTCGTAATTTTACCCAGGAGTTTTAGTTGGGTTCGTAATTTTATCCGGAGTTTTAGTTGGGTTCGTATTTTTTACCCGGAGTTTTAGTTGGGTTCGTATTTTTACCCGGAGTTTTAGTTGGGTTCGTATTTTTACCCGGAGTTTTAGTTGTGTTCGTAATTTTATCCGGAGTTTTAGTTGGGTTCGTATTTTTTTACCCGGAGTTTTAGTTGGGTTCTAAATGTTACCCGGACTTTTTTGTTTGGTTCGTATTTTTTACCCGGAGTTTTAGTTGGGTTCGTAATTTTACCCGGACTTTTTAGTTGGGTTCGTAATTTTACCCGGAGTTTTAGTTGGGTTCGTAATTTTACCCGGAGTTTTAGTTGGGTTCGTAATTTTACCCGGAGTTTTAGTTGGGTTCGTAATTTTACCCGGACTTTTTAGTTGGGTTCGTATTTTTTACCCGGACTTTTAGTTGGGTTCGTAATTTTACCCGGAGTTTTAGTTGGGTTCGTAATTTTACCCGGAGTTTTAGTTGAGTTCGTAATTTTACCCGGAGTTTTAGTTGGGTTCGTAATTTTACCCGGACTTTTTATTTGGGTTCGTAATTTTACCCGGACTTTTTAGTTGGGTTCGTAATTTTACCCGGAGTTTTAGTTGGGTTCGTAATTTTACCCGGAGTTTTACTTGGGTTCGTAATTTTACCCGGACTTTTTAGTTGGGTTCGTATTTTTTACCCGGACTTTTAGTTGGGTTCGTAATTTTACCCGGAGTTTTAGTTGGGTTCGTAATTTTACCCATAGTTTTAGTTGGGTTAGTAATTTTACCCGGAGTTTTAGTTGGGTTCGAATTTTTTACCCGGACTTTTTAGTTGGGGTTAGTATTTTTACCCGGAGTTTTAGTTGGGTTCGTATTTTTACCCGGAGTTTTAGTTGGGTTCGTAATTTTACCCGGAGTTTTAGTTGGGTTCGTATTTTTTACCCGGACATTTTAGTTGGGTTAGCATTTTTTACCCGGAGTTTTAGTTGGGTTCGTACTTTTTACCCGGAGTTTTAGTTGGGTTCGTATTTTTTACCCGGAGTTTTAGTTGGGTTCGTATTTTTTACCCGGACTTTTTAGTTGGGTAAGTATTTTTTCCCGGAGTTTTAGTTGGGTTCGTATTTTTACCCGGAGTTTTAGTTGGGTTCGTAATTTTACCCGGAGTTTTAGTTGGGTTCGTATCTTTTACCCGGACTATTTAGTTGGGTTAGTATTTTTTACCCGGAGTTTTAGTTGGGTTCGTATTTTTTACCCGGAGTTATAGTTGGGTTCGCATTTTTTACCCGGAATTTTTAGTTGGGTTAGTATTTTTACCCGGAGTTTTAGTAGGGTTTGTAATTTTACCCGGAGTGTTAGTTGGGTTCGTAATTTTACCCGGAGTTTTAGTTGGGTTCGTATTTTTACCCGGAGTTTTAGTTGGGTTCGTAATTTTATCCGGAGTTTTAGTTGGGTTCGTATTTTTTACCCGGACTTTTTAGTTGGGTTAGTATTTTTGCCCGGAGTTTTAGTTGGGTTCGTATTTTTACCCGGAGTTTTAGTTGGGTTCGTAATTTTATCCGGAGTTTTAGTTTTGTTCGTATTTTTTACCCGGACTTTTTAGTTGGGTTAGTATTTTTACCCGGAGTTCTAGTTGGGTTCGTATTTTTACCCGGAGTTTTAGTTGGGTTCGTAATTTTATCTGGAGTTTTAGTTGGGTTCGTATTTTTTACCCGGACTTTATAGTTGGGTTAGTATTTTTGCCCGGAGTTTTAGTTGGGTTCGTATTTTTTACCCGGAGTTTTAGTTGGGTTCGTAATTTTACCCGGAGTCTTAAGTTAGGTTCGTATTTTTTATCCGGACTTTTTAGTTGGGTTCGTATTTTCTACCCGGAGTTTTAGTTGGGTTCGTAATTTTACCCGGAGTTTTAGTTGGGTTCGTATTTTTTACCCGGACTTTTTAGTTGGGTTAGTATTTTTACCCGGAGTTTTAGTTGGGTTAGTATTTTTACCCGGAGTTTTAGTTGGGTTCGTACTTTTACCCGGAGTTTTAGTTGGGTTCGTATTTTTACCCGGAGTTTTAGTTGGGTTCGTAATTTTAGCCGGAGTTTTAGTTGGGTTCGTATTTTTTACACGGACTTTTTAGTTGGGTTAGTATTTTTGCCCGGAGTTTTAGGTGGGTTCGTATTTTTTTACCCGGAGTTTTAGTTGGGTTCTTAATGTTACCCGGACTTTTTTGTTTGGTTCGTATTTTTTACCCGGAGTTTTAGTTGGGTTCGTAATTTTACCTGGAGTTTTATGTTAGGTTTGTATTTTTTCCCGGACTTTTTAGTTGGGTTCGTATTTTTTACCCGAAGTTTTATTTGGGTTCGTAATTTTACCCGGACTTTTTAGTTGGGTTCGTAATTTTACCCGGAGTTTTAGTTGGGTTCGTAATTTTACCCGGAGTTTTAGTTGGGTTCGTAATTTTACCCGGAGTTTTAGTTGGGTTCGTAATTTTACCCGGAGTTTTAGTTGGGTTCGTATTTTTGACCCGGACTTTTTAGTTGGGTTAGTATTTTTACCCGGAGTTTTAGTTGGGTTCGTATTTTTACCCGGAGTTTTAGTTGGGTTCGTAATTTTACCCGGAGTTTTAGTTGGGTTCGTATTTTTTACCCGGACTTTTTAGTTGGGTTAGAATTTTTTACCCGGAGTTTTAGTTGGGTTCGTATTCTTTACCCGCAGTTTTAGTTGGGTTCGTAATTTTACCCAGGAGTTTTAGTTGGGTTCGTAATTTTACCCGGAGTCTTAAGTTAGGTTCGTATTTTTTATCCGGACTTTTTAGTTGGGTTCGTATTTTTTACCCGGAGTTTTAGTTGGGTTCGTAATTTTACCCGGAGTTTTAGTTGGGTTCGTATTTTTTACCCGAACTTTTTAGTTGGGTTAGTATTTTTACCCGGAGTTTTAGTTGGGTTCGTATTTTTACCCGGAGTTTTAGTTGTGTTGGTAATTTTACCCGGAGTTTTAGTTGGGTTCGTATTTTTTACCGGACTTTTTAGTTGGGTTAGTATTTTTTACCCGGAGTTTTAGTTGGGTTCGTATTTTTACTCGGAGTTTTAGTTGGGTTCGTAATTTTACCCGGAGTTTTAGTTGGGCTCGTAATTTCAGACGGAGTCTTAAGTTAGGTTCGTATTTTTATCCGGACTTTTTAGTTGGCTTAGTATTTTTACCCGGAGTTTTAGTTGGGTTCGTATTTTTACCCGGAGTTTTAGTAGGGTTTGTAATTTTACCCGGATTGTTAGTTGGGTTCGTAATTTTACCCGGAGTTTTAGTTGGGTTCGTATTTTTAACCCGGACTTTTTAGTTGGGTTAGTATTTTTACCCGGAGTTTTAGTTGGGTTCGTATTTTTACCCGGAGTTTTAGTTGGGTTCGTAATTTTATCCGGAGTTTTAGTTGGGTTCGTATTTTTTACCCGGACTTTTTAGTTGGGTTAGTATTTTTGCCCGGAGTTTTAGTTGGGTTCGTATTTTTTACCCGGAGTTTTAGTTGGGTTCGTAATTTTACCCGGAGTTTTAGTTGGGTTCGTAATTTTACCCGGAGTTTTAGTTGAGTTCGTAATTTTACCCGGAGTTTTAGTTGGGTTCGTAATTTTACCCGGACTTTTTATTTGGGTTCGTAATTTTACCCGGACTTTTTAGTTGGGTTCGTAATTTTACCCGGAGTTTTAGTTGGGTTCGTAATTTTACCCGGAGTTTTACTTGGGTTCGTAATTTTACCCGGACTTTTTAGTTGGGTTCGTATTTTTTACCCGGACTTTTAGTTGGGTTCGTAATTTTACCCGGAGTTTTAGTTGGGTTCGTAATTTTACCCATAGTTTTAGTTGGGTTCGTAATTTTACCCGGAGTTTTAGTTGGGTTCGAATTTTTTACCCGGACTTTTTAGTTGGGGTTAGTATTTTTACCCGGAGTTTTAGTTGGGTTCGTATTTTTACCCGGAGTTTTAGTTGGGTTCGTAATTTTACCCGGAGTTTTAGTTGGGTTCGTATTTTTTACCCGGACATTTTAGTTGGGTTAGCATTTTTTACCCGGAGTTTTAGTTGGGTTCGTACTTTTTACCCAGAGTTTTAGTTGGGTTCGTATTTTTTACCCGGAGTTTTAGTTGGGTTCGTATTTTTTACCCGAACTTTTTAGTTGGGTAAGTATTTTTTCCCGGAGTTTTAGTTGGGTTCGTATTTTTTTACCCGGAGTTTTAGTTGGGTTCTAAATGTTACCCGGACTTTTTTGTTTGGTTCGTATTTTTTACCCGGAGTTTTAGTTGGGTTCGTAATTTTACCCGGAGTTTTAGTTGGGTTCGTATCTTTTACCCGGACTATTTAGTTGGGTTAGTATTTTTTACCCGGAGTTTTAGTTGGGTTCGTATTTTTTACCCGGAGTTTTAGTTGGGTTCGCATTTTTTACCCGGAATTTTTAGTTGGGTTAGTATTTTTACCCGGAGTTTTAGTAGGGGTTGTAATTTTACCCGGAGTGTTAGTTGGGTTCGTAATTTTACCCGGAGTTTTAGTTGGGTTCGTATTTTTACCCGGAGTTTTAGTTGGGTTCGTAATTTTATCCGGAGTTTTAGTTGGGTTCGTATTTTTTACCCGGACTTTTTAGTTGGGTTAGTATTTTTGCCCGGAGTTTTAGTTGGATTCGTATTTTTACCCGGAGTTTTAGTTGGGTTCGTAATTTTATCCGGAGTTTTAGTTGGGTTCGTATTTTTTACCCGGACTTTTTAGTTGGGTTAGTATTTTTACCCGGAGTTTTAGTTGGGTTCGTATTTTTACCCGGAGTTTTAGTTGGGTTCGTAATTTTATCTGGAGTTTTAGTTGGGTTCGTATTTTTTACCCGGACTTTATAGTTGGGTTAGTATTTTTGCCCGGAGTTTTAGTTGGGTTCGTATTTTTTACCCGGAGTTTTAGTTGGGTTCGTAATTTTACCCGGAGTCTTAAGTTAGGTTCGTATTTTTTATCTGGACTTTTTAGTTGGGTTCGTATTTTCTACCCGGAGTTTTAGTTGGGTTCGTAATTTTACCCGGAGTTTTAGTTGGGTTCGTATTTTTTACCCGGACTTTTTAGTTGGGTTAGTATTTTTACCCGGAGTTTTAGTTGGGTTAGTATTTTTACCCGGAGTTTTAGTTGGGTTCGAACTTTTACCCGGAGTTTTAGTTGGGTTCGTATTTTTACCCGGAGTTTTAGTTGGGTTCGTAATTTTAGCCGGAGTTTTAGTTGGGTTCGTATTTTTTACACGGACTTTTTAGTTGGGTTAGTATTTTTGCCCGGAGTTTTAGGTGGGTTCGTATTTTTTTACCCGGAGTTTTAGTTGGGTTCTAAATGTTACCCGGACTTTTTTGTTTGGTTCGTATTTTTTACCCGGAGTTTTAGTTGGGTTCGTAATTTTACCTGGAGTTTTAAGTTAGGTTTGTATTTTTACCCGGACTTTTTAGTTGGGTTCGTATTTTTTACCCGGAGTTTTATTTGGGTTCGTAATTTTACCCGGACTTTTTAGTTGGGTTCCTAATTTTACCCGGAGTTTTAGTTGGGTTCGTAATTTTACCCGGAGTTTTAGTTGGGTTCGTAATTTTACCCGGAGTTTTAGTTGGGTTCGTAATTTTACCCGGAGTTTTAGTTGGGTTCGTATTTTTAACCCGGACTTTTTAGTTGGGTTAGTATTTTTACCCGGAGTTTTAGTTGGGTTCGTATTTTTACCCGGAGTTTTAGTTGGGTTCGTAATTTTACCCGGAGTTTTAACTGGGTTCGTATTTTTTACCCGGACTTTTTAGTTGGGTTAGAATTTTTTACCCGGAGTTTTAGTTGGGTTCGTATTCTTTACCCGCAGTTTTAGTTGGGTTCGTAATTTTACCCAGGAGTTTTAGTTGGGTTCGTAATTTTACCCGGAGTCTTAAGTTAGGTTCGTATTTTTTATCCGGACTTTTTAGTTGGGTTCGTATTTTTTACCCGGAGTTTTAGTTGGGTTCGTAATTTTACCCGGAGTTTTAGTTGTGTTCGTATTTTTTACCCGGACTTTTTAGTTGGTTTAGTATTTTTACCCGGAGTTTTAGTTGGGTTCGTATTTTTACCCGGAGTTTTAGTTGTGTTGGTAATTTTACCCGGAGTTTTAGTTGGGTTCGTATTTTTTACCGGACTTTTTAGTTGGGTTAGTATTTTTTACCCGGAGTTTTAGTTGGGTTCGTATTTTTACTCGGAGTTTTAGTTGGGTTCGTAATTTTACCCGGAGTTTTAGTTGGGCTCGTAATTTCAGACGGAGTCTTAAGTTAGGTTCGTATTTTTTATCCGGACTTTTTAGTTGGCTTAGTATTTTTACCCGGAGTTTTAGTAGGGTTTGTAATTTTACCCGGAGTGTTAGTTGGGTTCGTAATTTTACCCGGAGTTTTAGTTGGGTTCGTATTTTTAACCCGGACTTTTTAGTTGGGTTAGTATTTTTACCCGGAGTTTTAGTTGGGTTCGTATTTTTACCCGGAGTTTTAGTTGGGTTCGTAATTTTATCCGGAGTTTTAGTTGGGTTCGTATTTTTTACCCGGACTTTTTAGTTGGGTTAGTATTTTTGCCCGGAGTTTTAGTTGGGTTCGTATTTTTTACCCGGAGTTTTAGTTGGGTTCGTAATTTTACCCGGAGTTTTAGTTGGGTTCGTAATTTTACCCGGAGTCTTAAGTTAGGTTCGTATTTTTTATCCGGACTTTTTAGTTGGGTTCGTATTTTTTACCCGGAGTTTTAGTTGGGTTCGTAATTTTACCCGGAGTTTTAGTTGGGTTCGTATTTTTTACCCGGACTTTTTAGTTGGGTTAATATTTTTACCCGGAGTTTTAGTTGGGTTAGTATTTTTACCCGGAGTTTTAGTTCGGTTCGTATTTTTACCCGGAGTTTTAGTTGGGTTCGTATTTTTACCCGGAGTTTTAGTTGGGTTCGTAATTTTAGCCGGAGTTTTAGTTGGGTTCGTATTTTTTACACGGACTTTTTAGTTGGGTTAGTATTTTTGCCCGGAGTTTTAGGTGGGTTCGTATTTTTTTACCCGGAGTTTTAGTTGGGTTCTAAATGTTACCCGGACTTTTTTGTTTGGTTCGTATTTTTTACCCGGAGCTTTAGTTGGGTTCGTAATTTTACCCGGAGTTTTAGTTGGGTTCGTAATTTTACCCGGAGTTTTAGTTGGGTTCGTATTTTTAACCCGGACTTTTTAGTTGGGTTAGTATTTTTACCCGGAGTTTTAGTTGGGTTCGTATTTTTACCCGGAGTTTTAGTTGGGTTCGTAATTTTACCCGGAGTTTTAGTTGGGTTCGTATTTTTTACCCGGACTTTTTAGTTGGGTTAGAATTTTTTACCCGGAGTTTTAGTTGGGTTCGTATTCTTTACCCGCAGTTTTAGTTGGGTTCGTAATTTTACCCAGGAGTTTTAGTTGGGTTCGTAATTTTACCCGGAGTCTTAAGTTAGGTTCGTATTTTTTATCCGGACTTTTTAGTTGGGTTCGTATTTTTTACCCGGAGTTTTAGTTGTGTTCGTAATTTTACCCGGAGTTTTAGTTGGGTTCGTATTTTTTACCCGGACTTTTTAGTTGGGTTAGTATTTTTACCCGGAGTTTTAGTTGGGTTCGTATTTTTACCCGGAGTTTTAGTTGTGTTGGTAATTTTACCCGGAGTTTTAGTTGGATTCGTATTTTTTACCGGACTTTTTAGTTGGGTTAGTATTTTTTACCCGGAGTTTTAGTTGGGTTCGTATTTTTACTCGGAGTTTTAGTTGGGTTCGTAATTTTACCCGGAGTTTTAGTTGGGCTCGTAATTTCAGACGTAGTCTTAAGTTAGGTTCGTATTTTTTATCCGGACTTTTTAGTTGGCTTAGTATTTTTACCCGGAGTTTTAGTTGGGTTCGTATTTTTACCCGGAGTTTTAGTAGGGTTTGTAATTTTACCCGGAGTGTTAGTTGGGTTCGTAATTTTACCCGGAGTTTTAGTTGGGTTCGTATTGTTAACCCTGACTTTTTAGTTGGGTTAGTATTTTTACCCGGAGTTTTAGTTGGGTTCGTATTTTTACCCGGAGTTTTAGTTGGGTTCGTAATTTTATCCGGAGTTTTAGTTGGGTTCGTATTTTTTACCCGGACTTTTTAGTTGGGTTAGTATTTTTGCCCGGAGTTTTAGTTGGGTTCGTATTTTTTACCCGGAGTTTTAGTTGGGTTCGTAATTTTACCCGGAGTTTTAGTTGGGTTCGTAATTTTACCCGGAGTCTTAAGTTAGGTTCGTATTTTTTATCCGGACTTTTTAGTTGGGTTCGTATTTTTTACCCGGAGTTTTAGTTGGGTTCGTAATTTTACCCGGAGTTTTAGTTGGGTTCGTATTTTTTACCCGGACTTTTTAGTTGGGTTAGTATTTTTACCCGGAGTTTTAGTTGGGTTAGTATTTTTACCCGGAGTTTTAGTTCGGTTCGTATTTTTACCCGGAGTTTTAGTTGGGTTCGTATTTTTACCCGGAGTTTTAGTTGGGTTCGTAATTTTAGCCGGAGTTTTAGTTGGGTTCGTATTTTTTACACGGACTTTTTAGTTGGGTTAGTATTTTTGCCCGGAGTTTTAGGTGGGTTCGTATTTTTTTACCCGGAGTTTTAGTTGGGTTCTAAATGTTACCCGGACTTTTTTGTTTGGTTCGTATTTTTTACCCGGAGCTTTAGTTGGGTTCGTAATTTTACCTGGAGTTTTAAGTTAGGTTTGTATTTTTACCCGGACTTTTTAGTTGGGTTCGTATTTTTTACCCGGAGTTTTATTTGGATTCGTAATTTTACCCGGACCTTTTAGTTGGGTTCGTAATTTTACCCGGAGTTTTAGTTGGGTTCGTAATTTTACCCGGAGTTTTAGTTGGGTTCGTAATTTTACCCGGAGTTTTAGTTGGATTCGTAATTTTACCCGGAGTTTTAGTTGGGTTCGTATTTTTAACCCGGACTTTTTAGTTGGGTTAGTATTTTTACCCGGAGTTTTAGTTGGGTTCGTATTTTTACCCGGAGTTTTAGTTGGGTTCGTAATTTTACCCGGAGTTTTAGTTGGGTTCGTATTTTTTACCCGGACTTTTTAGTTGGGTTAGAATTTTTTACCCGGAGTTTTAGTTGGGTTCGTATTCTTTACCCGCAGTTTTAGTTGGGTTCGTAATTTTACCCAGGAGTTTTAGTTGGGTTCGTAATTTTACCCGGAGTCTTAAGTTAGGTTCGTATATTTTATCCGGACTTTTTAGTTGGGTTCGTATTTTTTACCCGGAGTTTTAGTTACGTTCGTAATTTTACCCGGAGTTTTAGTTGGGTTCGTATTTTTTACCCGGACTTTTTTGTTGGGTTAGTATTTTTACCCGGAGTTTTAGTTGGGTTCGTATTTTTACCCGGTGTTTTAGTTGTGTTGGTAATTTTACCCGGAGTTTTAGTTGGGTTCGTATTTTTTACCGGACTTTTTAGTTGGGTTAGTATTTTTTACCCGGAGTTTTAGTTGGGTTCGTATTTTTTACTCGGAGTTTTAGTTGGGTTCGTAATTTTACCCGGAGTTTTAGTTGGGCTCGTAATTTCAGACGGAGTCTTAAGTTAGGTTCGTATTTTTTATCCGTACTTTTTAGTTGGCTTAGTATTTTTACCCGGAGTTTTAGTTGGGTTCGTATTTTTACCCGGAGTTTTAGTTGTCTTGGTAATTTTACCCGGAGTTTTAGTTGGGTTCGTATTTTTTACCCGGACTTTTTAGTTGGGTGAGTATTTTTACCCGGAGTTTTAGTTGGGTTCGTATTTTTACCCGGAGTTTTAGTTGGGTTCGTATTTAGTACCCGGACTTTTTAGTTGGGTTAGTATTTTTACCCGGAGTTTTAGTTGGGTTCGTATTTTTACCCGGAGTTTTAGTTGGGTTCGTAATTTTACCCGGAGTTTTAGTTGGGTTCGTATCTTTTACCCGGACTATTTAGTTGGGTTAGTATTTTTTACCCGGAGTTTTAGTTGGGTTCGTATTTTTTACCCGGAGTTTTAGTTGGGTTCGCATTTTTTACCCGGACTTTTTAGTTGGGTTAGTATTTTTACCAGGAGTTTTAGTTGGGTTCGTAATTTTACCCGGAGTTTTAGTTGGGTTCGTAATTTTACCCGGACTTTTTAGTTGGGTTCGTATTTTTTACCCGGACTTTTAGTTGGTTTCGTAATTTTACCCGGAGTATTAGTTGGGTTCGTATTTTTACCCGGAGTTTTAGTTGGATTCGTATTTTTTACAAGGAGTTTTAGTTGGGTTCGTATTTTTACCCGGAGTTTTAGTTGTGTTGGTAATTTTACCCGGAGTTTTAGTTGGGTTCATATTTTTTACCGGACTTTTTAGTTGGGTTCGTATTTTTTACCCGAAGTTTTAGTTGGGTTCGTATTTTTTACCCGGAGTTTTAGTTGGGTTCGTATTTTTACCCGGAGTTTTAGTTGGGTTCGTATTTTTACCCGGAGTTTTAGTTGGGTTCGTATTTTTTACCCGGATTTTTTAGTTGGGTTAGTATTTTTGCCCGGAGTTTTAGTTGGGTTCGTATTTTTTTACCCGGAGTTTTAGTTGGGTTCTAAATGTTACCCGGACTTTTTTGTTTGGTTCGTATTTTTTACCCGGAGTTTTAGTTGGGTTCGTTATTTTACCCGGACTTTTTAGTTGGGTTCGTAATTTTACCCGGAGTTTTAGTTGGGTTCGTAATTTTACCCGGAGTTTTAGTTGGGTTGGGTTGGGTTACCCGGACTTTTTATTTGGGTTCGTAATTTTACCCGGACTTTTTAGTTGGGTTCGTAATTTTACCCGGAGTTTTAGTTGGGTTCGTAATTTTACCCGGAGTTTTACTTGGGTTCGTAATTTTACCCGGACTTTTTAGTTGGGTTCGTATTTTTTACCCGGACTTTTAGTTGGGTTCGTAATTTTACCCGGAGTTTTAGTTGGGTTCGTAATTTTACCCGGAGTTTTAGTTGGGTTCGTAATTTTACCCGGAGTTTTAGTTGGGTTCGTATTTTTGACCCGGACTTTTTAGTTGGGGTTAGTATTTTTACCCGGAGTTTTAGTTGGGTTCGTACTTTTACCCGGAGTATTAGTTGGGTTCGTAATTTTACCCGGAGTTTTAGTTGGGTTCGTATTTTTTACCCGGACATTTTAGTTGGGTTAGCATTTTTTACCTGGAGTTTTAGTTGGGTTCGTACTTTTTACCCGGAGTTTTAGTTGGGTTCGTATTTTTTACCCGGAGTTTTAGTTGGGTTCGTATTTTTTACCCGGACTTTTTAGTTGGGTAAGTATTTTTACCCGGAGTTTTAGTTGGGTTCGAATTTTTACCCGGAGTTTTAGTTGGGTTCGTAATTTTACTCGGAGTTTTAGTTGGGTTCGTATCTTTTACCCGGACTATTTAGTTGGGTTAGTATTTTTTACCCGGAGTTTTAGTTGGGTTCGTAATTTTACCCGGAGTTTTTAGTTGGGTTAGTATTTTTACCCGGAGTTTTAGTTGGGTTCGTATTTTTACCCGGACTTTTAGTTGGGTTCGTAATTTTACCCGGAGTTTTAGTTGGGTTAGTATTTTTACCCGGAGTTTTAGTTGGGTTCGTATTTTTACCCGGAGTTTTAGTTGGGTTCGTAATTTTACCCGGAGTTTTAGTTGGGTTCGTATTTTTTACCCGGACTTTTTAGTTGGGTTAGAATTTTTTACCCGGAGTTTTAGTTGGGTTCGTATTCTTTACCCGCAGTTTTAGTTGGGTTCGTAATTTTACCCAGGAGTTTTAGTTGGGTTCGTAATTTTACCCGGAGTCTTAAGTTAGGTTCGTATTTTTTATCCGACTTTTTAGTTGGGTTCGTATTTTTTACCCGGAGTTTTAGTTGGGTTCGTAATTTTACCCGGAGTTTTAGTTGGGTTCGTATTTTTTACCCGGACTTTTTAGTTGGGTTAGTATTTTTACCCGGAGTTTTAGTTGGGTTCGTATTTTTACCCGAAGTTTTAGTTGTGTTGGTAATTTTACCCGGAGTTTTAGTTGGGTTCGTATTTTTTACCGGACTTTTTAGTTGGGTTAGTATTTTTTACCCGGAGTTTTAGTTGGGTTCGTATTTTTACTCGGAGTTTTAGTTGGGTTCGTAATTTTACCCGGAGTTTTAGTTGGGCTCGTAATTTCAGACGGAGTCTTAAGTTAGGTTTCGTATTTTTTATCCGGACTTTTTAGTTGGCTTAGTATTTTTACCCGGAGTTTTAGTTGGGTTCGTATTTTTACCCGGAGTTTTAGTAGGGTTTGTAATTTTACCCGGAGTGTTAGTTGGGTTCGTAATTTTACCCGGAGTTTTAGTTGGGTTCGTACTTTTAACCCGGACTTTTTAGTTGGGTTAGTATTTTTACCCGGAGTTTTAGTTGGGTTCGTATTTTTACCCGGAGTTTTAGTTGGGTTCGTAATTTTATCCGGAGTTTTAGTTGGGTTCGTATTTTTTACCCGGACTTTTTAGTTGGGTTAGTATTTTTGCCCGGAGTTTTAGTTGGGTTCGTATTTTTTACCCGGAGTTTTAGTTGGGTTCGTAATTTTACCAGGAGTTTTAGTTGGGTTCGTAATTTTACCCGGAGTCTTAAGTTAGGTTCGTATTTTTTATCCGGGCTTTTTAGTTGGGTTCGTATTTTTTACCCGGAGTTTTAGTTGGGTTCGTAATTTTACCCGGAGTTTTAGTTGGGTTCGTATTTTTTACCCGGACTTTTTAGTTGGGTTAGTATTTTTACCCGGAGTTTTAGTTGGGTTAGTATTTTTACCCGGAGTTTTAGTTGTGTTCGTATTTTTACCCGGAGTTTTAGTTGGGTTCGTATTTTTACCCGGAGTTTTAGTTGGGTTCGTAATTTTAGCCGGAGTTTTAGTTGGGTTCGTATTTTTTACACGGACTTTTTAGTTGGGTTAGTATTTTTGCCCGGAGTTTTAGGTGGGTTCGTATTTTTTTACCCGGAGTTTTAGTTGGGTTCTAAATGTTACTCGGACTTTTTTGTTTGGTTCGTATTTTTTACCCGGAGTTTTAGTTGGGTTCGTAATTTTACCTGGAGTTTTAAGTTAGGTTTGTATTTTTACCCGGACTTTTTAGTTGGGTTCGTATTTTTTACCCGGAGTTTTATTTGGGTTCGTAATTTTACCCGGACTTTTTAGTTGGGTTCGTAATTTTACCCGGAGTTTTAGTTGGGTTCGTAATTTTACCCGGAGTTTTAGTTGGGTTCGTAATTTTACCCGGAGTTTTAGTTGGGTTCGCAATTTTACCCGGAGTTTTAGTTGGGTTCGTATTTTTAACCCGGACTTTTTAGTTGGGTTAGTATTTTTACCCGGAGTTTTAGTTGGGTTCGTATTTTTACCCGGAGTTTTAGTTGGGTTCGTAATTTTACCCGGAGTTTTAGTTGGGTTCGTATTTTTTACCCGGACTTTTTAGTTGGGTTAGAATTTTTTACCCGGAGTTTTAGTTGGGTTCGTATTCTTTACCCGCAGTTTTAGTTGGGTTCGTAATTTTACCCAGGAGTTTTAGTTGGGTTCGTAATTTTACCCGGAGTCTTAAGTTAGGTTCGTATTTTTTATCCGGACTTTTTAGTTGGGTTCGTATTTTTTACCCGGAGTTTTAGTTGGGTTCGTAATTTTACCCGGAGTTTTAGTTGGATTCGTATTTTTTACCCGGACTTTTTAGTTGGGTTAGTATTTTTACCCGGAGTTTTAGTTGGGTTCGTATTTTTACCCGGAGTTTTAGTTGTGTTGGTAATTTTACCCGGAGTTTTAGTTGGGTTCGTATTTTTTACCGGACTTTTTAGTTGGGTTAGTATTTTTTACCCGGAGTTTTAGTTGGGTTCGTATTCTTTACTCGGAGTTTTAGTTGGGTTCGTAATTTTACTCGGAGTTTTAGTTGGGCTCGTAATTTCAGACGGAGTCTTAAGTTAGGTTCGTATTTTTTATCCGGACTTTTTAGTTGGCTTAGTATTTTTACCCGGAGTTTTAGTTGGGTTCGTATTTTTACACGGAGTTTTAGTTGTCTTGGTAATTTTACCCAAAGTTTTAGTTGGGTTCGTATTTTTTACCCGGACTTTTTAGTTGGGTTAGTATTTTTACCCGGAGTTTTAGTTGGGTTCGTATTTTTACCCGGAGTTTTAGTTGGGTTCGTATTTTGTACCCGGACTTTTTAGTTGGGTTAGTATTTTTACCCGGAGTTTTAGTTGGGTTCGTATTTTTACCCGGAGTTTTAGTTGGGTTCGTAATTTTACCCGGAGTTTTAGTTGGGTTCGTATCTTTTACCCGGACTATTTAGTTGGGTTAGTATTTTTTACCCGGAGTTTTAGTTGGGTTTGTATTTTTACCCGGAGTTTTAGTTGGTTTCGCATTTTTTACCCGGACTTTTTAGTTGGGTTAGTATTTTTACCAGGAGTTTTAGTTGGGTTCGTAATTTTACCCGGAGTTTTAGTTGGGTTCGTAATTTTACCCGGAGTTTTAAGTTAGGTTCGTATTTTTACCCGGACTTTTTAGTTGGGTTCGTATTTTTTACCCGGAGTTTTAGTTGGGTTCGCATTTTTTACCCGGACTTTTTAGCTGGGTTAGTATTTTTACCAGGAGTTTTAGTTGGGTTCGTAATTTTACCCGGAGTTTTAGTTGGGTTCGTAATTTTACCCGGATATTTTAGTTGGGTTCGTATTTTTTACCCGGACTTTTAGTTGGGTTCGTAATTTTACCCGGAGTTTTAGTTGGGTTCGTATTTTTTACCCGGAGTTTTAGTTGGATTCGTATTTTTTACAAGGAGTTTTAGTTGGGTTCGTATTTTTACCCGGAGTTTTAGTTGTGTTGGTAATTTTACCCGGAGTTTTAGTTGGGTTCATATTTTTTACCGGACTTTTTAGTTGGGTTCGTATTTTTTACCCAAAGTTTTAGTTGGGTTCGTATTTTTTACCCGGAGTTTTAGTTGGGTTCGTATTTTTACCCGGAGTTTTAGTTGGGTTCGTATTTTTACCCGGAGTTTTAGTTGGGTTCGTATTTTTTACCCGGATTTTTTAGCTGGGTTAGTATTTTTGCCCGGAGTTTTAGTTGGGTTCGTATTTTTTTACCCGGAGTTTTAGTTGGGTTCTAAATGTTACCCGGACTTTTTTGTTTGGTTCGTATTTTTTACCCGGAGTTTTAGTTGGGTTCGTTATTTTACCCGGACTTTTTAGTTGGGTTCGTAATTTTACCCGGAGTTTTAGTTGGGTTCGTAATTTTACCCGGAGTTTTAGTTGGGTTGGGTTGGTTTACCCGGACTTTTTATTTGGGTTCGTAATTTTACCCGGACTTTTTAGTTGGGTTCGTAATTTTACCCGGAGTTTTAGTTGGGTTCGTAATTTTACCCGGAGTTTTACTTGGGTTCGTAATTTTACCCGGACTTTTTAGTTGGGTTCGTATTTTTTACCCGGACTTTTAGTTGGGTTCGTAATTTTACCCGGAGGTTTAGTTGGGTTCGTAATTTTACCCGGAGTTTTAGTTGGGTTCGTAATTTTACCCGGAGTTTTAGTTGGGTTCGCAATTTTACCCGGAGTTTTAGTTGGGTTCGTATTTTTAACCCGGACTTTTTAGTTGGGTTAGTATTTTTACCCGGAGTTTTAGTTGGGTTCGTATTTTTACCCGGAGTTTTAGTTGGGTTCGTAATTTTACCCGGAGTTTTAGTTGGGTTCGTATTTTTTACCCGGACTTTTTAGTTGGGTTAGAATTTTTTACCCGGAGTTTTAGTTGGGTTCGTATTCTTTACCCGCAGTTTTAGTTGGGTTCGTAATTTTACCCGGAGTTTTAGTTGGGTTCGTAATTTTACCCGGAGTTTTACTTGGGTTCGTAATTTTACCCGGACTTTTTAGTTGGGTTCGTATTTTTTACCCGGACTTTTAGTTGGGTTCGTAATTTTACCCGGAGGTTTAGTTGGGTTCGTAATTTTACCCGGAGTTTTAGTTGGGTTCGTAATTTTACCCGGAGTTTTAGTTGGGTTCGCAATTTTACCCGGAGTTTTAGTTGGGTTCGTATTTTTAACCCGGACTTTTTAGTTGGGTTAGTATTTTTACCCGGAGTTTTAGTTGGGTTCGTATTTTTACCCGGAGTTTTAGTTGGGTTCGTAATTTTACCCGGAGTCTTAAGTTAGGTTCGTATTTTTTATCCGGACTTTTTAGTTGGGTTCGTATTTTTTACCCGGAGTTTTAGTTGGGTTCGTAATTTTACCCGGAGTTTTAGTTGGATTCGTATTTTTTACCCGGACTTTTTAGTTGGGTTAGTATTTTTACCCGGAGTTTTAGTTGGGTTCGTATTTTTACCCGGAGTTTTAGTTGTGTTGGTAATTTTACCCGGAGTTTTAGTTGGGTTCGTATTTTTTACCGGACTTTTTAGTTGGGTTAGTATTTTTTACCCGGAGTTTTAGTTGGGTTCGTATTCTTTACTCGGAGTTTTAGTTGGGTTCGTAATTTTACTCGGAGTTTTAGTTGGGCTCGTAATTTCAGACGGAGTCTTAAGTTAGGTTCGTATTTTTTATCCGGACTTTTTAGTTGGCTTAGTATTTTTACCCGGAGTTTTAGTTGGGTTCGTATTTTTACACGGAGTTTTAGTTGTCTTGGTAATTTTACCCAAAGTTTTAGTTGGGTTCGTATTTTTTACCCGGACTTTTTAGTTGGGTTAGTATTTTTACCCGGAGTTTTAGTTGGGTTCGTATTTTTACCCGGAGTTTTAGTTGGGTTCGTATTTGTACCCGGACTTTTTAGTTGGGTTAGTATTTTTACCCGGAGTTTTAGTTGGGTTCGTATTTTTACCCGGAGATTTAGTTGGGTTCGTAATTTTACCCGGAGTTTTAGTTGGGTTCGTATCTTTTACCCGGACTATTTAGTTGGGTTAGTATTTTTTACCCGGAGTTTTAGTTGGGTTTGTATTTTTACCCGGAGTTTTAGTTGGGTTCGCATTTTTACCCGGACTTTTAGTTGGGTTAGTATTTTTACCAGGAGTTTTAGTTGGGTTCGTAATTTTACCCGGAGTTTTAGTTGGGTTCGTAATTTTACCCGGAGTTTTAAGTTAGGTTCGTATTTTTACCCGGACTTTTTAGTTGGGTTCGTATTTTTTACCCGGAGTTTTAGGTTGGGTTCGCATTTTTTACCCGGACTTTTTAGTTGGGTTAGTATTTTTACCAGGAGTTTTAGTTGGGTTCGTAATTTTACCGGAGTTTTAGTTGAGTTCGTAATTTTACCCGGATATTTTAGTTGGGTTCGTATTTTTTACCCGGACTTTTAGTTGGGTTCGTAATTTTACCCGGAGTTTTTAGTTGGGTTCGTATTTTTTACCCGGAGTTTTAGTTGGATTCGTATTTTTTACAAGGAGTTTTAGTTGGGTTCGTATTTTTACCCGGAGTTTTAGGTTGTGTTGGTAATTTACCCGGAGTTTTAGTTGGGTTCATATTTTTTACCGGACTTTTTAGTTGGGTTCGTATTTTTTACCCAAAGTTTTAGTTGGGTTCGTATTTTTTACCCGGAGTTTTAGTTGGGTTCGTATTTTTACCCGGAGTTTTAGTTGGGTTCGTATTTTTACCCGGAGTTTTAGTTGGGTTCGTATTTTTTACCCGGATTTTTTAGCTGTGTTAGTATTTTTGCCCGGAGTTTTAGTTGGGTTCGTATTTTTTTACCCGGAGTTTTAGTTGGGTTCTAAATGTTACCCGGACTTTTTTGTTTGGTTCGTATTTTTTACCGGAGTTTTAGTTGGGTTCGTTATTTTACCCGGACTTTTTAGTTGGGTTCGTAATTTTACCCGGAGTTTTAGTTGGGTTCGTAATTTTACCCGGAGTTTTAGTTGGGTTGGGTTGGTTTACCCGGACTTTTTATTTGGGTTCGTAATTTTACCCGGACTTTTTAGTTGGGTTCGTAATTTTACCCGGAGTTTTAGTTGGGTTCGTAATTTTACCCGGAGTTTTACTTGGGTTCGTAATTTTACCCGGACTTTTTAGTTGGGTTCGTATTTTTTACCCGGACTTTTAGTTGGGTTCGTAATTTTACCCGGAGGTTTAGTTGGGTTCGTAATTTTACCCGGAGTTTTAGTTGGGTTCGTAATTTTACCCGGAGTTTTAGTTGGGTTCGTATTTTTGACCCGGACTTTTTAGTTGGGGTTAGTATTTTTACCCGGAGTTTTAGTTGGGTTCGTATTTTTACCCGGAGTTTTAGTTGGGTTCGTAATTTTACCCGGAGTTCTAGTTGGGTTCGTATTTTTTACCCGGACATTTTAGTTGGGTTAGCATTTTTACCCGGAGTTTTAGTTGGGTTCGTACTTTTTACCCGGAGTTTTAGTTGGGTTCGTATTTTTTACCCGGAGTTTTAGTTGGGTTCGTATTTTTTACCCGGACTTTTTAGTTGGGTAAGTATTTTTACCCGGAGTTTTAGTTGGGTTCGTATTTTTACCCGGAGTTTTAGTTGGGTTCGTAATTTTACCCGGAGTTTTAGTTGGGTTCGTATCTTTTCCCCCGGACTATTTAGTTGGGTTAGTATTTTTTAACCGTAGTTTTAGTTGGGTTCGTAATTTTACCCGGAGTTTTAGTTGGGTTCGTATTTTTAACCCGGACTTTTTAGTTGGGTTAGTATTTTTACCCGGAGTTTTAGTTGGGTTCGTATTTTTACCCGGAGTTTTAGTTGGGTTCGTAATTTTACCCGGAGTTTTAGTTGGGTTCGTATTTTTTACCCGGACTTTTTAGTTGGGTTAGAATTTTTTACCCGGAGTTTTAGTTGGGTTCGTATTCTTTACCCGCAGTTTTAGTTGGGTTCGTAATTTTACCCAGGAGTTTTAGTTGGGTTCGTAATTTTACCCGGAGTCTTAAGTTAGGTTCGTATTTTTTATCCGGACTTTTTAGTTGGGTTCGTATTTTTTACCCGGAGTTTTAGTTGGGTTCGTAATTTTACCCGGAGTTTTAGTTGGGTTCGTATTTTTTACCCGGACTTTTTAGTTGGGTTAGTATTTTCACCCGGAGTTTTAGTTGGGTTCGTATTTTTACCCGGAGTTTTAGTTGTGTTGGTAATTTTACCCGGAGTTTTAGTTGGGTTCGTATTTTTTACCGGACTTTTTAGTTGGGTTAGTATTTTTTACCCGGACTTTTTAGTTGGGTTAGTATTTTTACCCGGAGTTTTAGTTGGGTTCGTATTTTTACCCGGAGTTTTAGTTGGGTTCGTATTTTGTACCCGGACTTTTTAGTTGGGTTAGTATTTTTACCCGGAGTTTTAGTTGGGTTCGTAATTTTACCCGGAGTTTTAGTTGGGTTCGTATCTTTTACCCGGACTATTTAGTTGGGTTAGTATTTTTTACCCGGAGTTTTAGTTGGGTTTGTATTTTTACCCGGAGTTTTAGTTGGGTTCGCATTTTTTACCCGGACTTTTTAGTTGGGTTAGTATTTTTACCAGGAGTTTTAGTTGGGTTCGTAATTTTACCCGGAGTTTTAGTTGGGTTCGTAATTTTTCCCGGAGTTTTAAGTTAGGTTCGTATTTTTACCCGGACTTTTTAGTTGGGTTCGTATTTTTTACCCGGAGTTTTAGTTGGGTTCGCATTTTTTACCCGGACTTTTTAGTTGGGTTAGTATTTTTACCAGGAGTTTTAGTTGGGTTCGTAATTTTACCCGGAGTTTTAGTTGGGTTCGTAATTTTACCCGGATATTTTAGTTGGGTTCGTATTTTTTACCCGGACTTTTAGTTGGGTTCGTAATTTTACCCGGAGTTTTAGTTGGGTTCGTATTTTTTACCCGGAGTTTTAGTTGGATTCGTATTTTTTACAAGGAGTTTTAGTTGGGTTCGTATTTTTACCCGGAGTTTTAGTTGTGTTGGTAATTTTACCCGGAGTTTTAGTTGGGTTCATATTTTTTACCGGACTTTTTAGTTGGGTTCGTATTTTTTACCCAAAGTTTTAGTTGGGTTCGTATTTTTTACCCGGAGTTTTAGTTGGGTTCGTATTTTTACCCGGAGTTTTAGTTGGGTTCGTATTTTTACCCGGAGTTTTAGTTGGGTTCGTATTTTTTACCCGGATTTTTTAGCTGGGTTAGTATTTTTGCCCGGAGTTTTAGTTGGGTTCGTATTTTTTTACCCGGAGTTTTAGTTGGGTTCTAAATGTTACCCGGACTTTTTTGTTTGGTTCGTATTTTTTACCCGGAGTTTTAGTTGGGTTCGTTATTTTACCCGGACTTTTTAGTTGGGTTCGTAATTTTACCCGGAGTTTTAGTTGGGTTCGTAATTTTACCCGGAGTTTTAGTTGGGTTGGGTTGGTTTACCCGGACTTTTTATTTGGGTTCGTAATTTTACCCGGACTTTTTAGTTGGGTTCGTAATTTTACCCGGAGTTTTAGTTGGGTTCGTAATTTTACCCGGAGTTTTACTTGGGTTCGTAATTTTACCCGGACTTTTTAGTTGGGTTCGTATTTTTTACCCGGACTTTTAGTTGGGTTCGTAATTTTAACCGGAGGTTTAGTTGGGTTCGTAATTTTACCCGGAGTTTTAGTTGGGTTCGTAATTTTACCCGGAGTTTTAGTTGGGTTCGTATTTTTGACCCGGACTTTTTAGTTGGGGTTAGTATTTTTACCCGGAGTTTTAGTTGGGTTCGTATTTTTACCCGGAGTTTTAGTTGGGTTCGTAATTTTACCCGGAGTTCTAGTTGGGTTCGTATTTTTTACCCGGACATTTTAGTTGGGTTAGCATTTTTACCCGGAGTTTTAGTTGGGTTCGTACTTTTTACCCGGAGTTTTAGTTGGGTTCGTATTTTTTACCCGGAGTTTTAGTTGGGTTCGTATTTTTTACCCGGACTTTTTAGTTGGGTAAGTATTTTTACCCGGAGTTTTAGTTGGGTTCGTATTTTTACCCGGAGTTTTAGTTGGGTTCGTAATTTTACCCGGAGTTTTAGTTGGGTTCGTATCTTTTCCCCCGGACTATTTAGTTGGGTTAGTATTTTTTAACCGTAGTTTTAGTTGGGTTCGTAATTTTACCCGGAGTTTTAGTTGGGTTCGTATTTTTAACCCGGACTTTTTAGTTGGGTTAGTATTTTTACCCGGAGTTTTAGTTGGGTTCGTATTTTTACCCGGAGTTTTAGTTGGGTTCGTAATTTTACCCGGAGTTTTAGTTGGGTTCGTATTTTTTACCCGGACTTTTTTGTTGGGTTAGAATTTTTTACCCGGAGTTTTAGTTAGGTTCGTATTCTTTACCCGCAGTTTTAGTTGGGTTCGTAATTTTACCCAGGAGTTTTAGTTGGGTTCGTAATTTTACCCGGAGTCTTAAGTTAGGTTCGTATTTTTTATCCGGACTTTTTAGTTGGGTTCGTATTTTTTACCCGGAGTTTTAGTTGGGTTCGTAATTTTACCCGGAGTTTTAGTTGGGTTCGTATTTTTTACCCGGACTTTTTAGTTGGGTTAGTATTTTCACCCGGAGTTTTAGTTGGGTTCGTATTTTTACCCGGAGTTTTAGTTGTGTTGGTAATTTTACCCGGAGTTTTAGTTGGGTTCGTATTTTTTACCGGACTTTTTAGTTGGGTTAGTATTTTTTACCCGGAGTTTTAGTTGGGTTCGTATTTTTTACTCGGAGTTTTAGTTGGGTTCGTAATTTTACCCGGAGTTTTAGTTGGGCTCGTAATTTCAGACGGAGTCTTAAGTTAGGTTCGTATTTTTTATCCGGACTTTTTAGTTGGCTTAGTATTTTTACCCGGAGTTTTAGTTGGGTTCGTATTTTTACCCGGAGTTTTAGTTGTCTTGGTAATTTTCCCGGAGTTTTAGTTGGGTTCGTATTTTTTACCCGGACTTTTTAGTTGGGTTAGTATTTTTACCCGGAGTTTTAGTTGGGTTCGTATTTTTACCCGGAGTTTTAGTTGGGGTCGTATTTTGTACCCGGACTTTTTAGTTGAGTTAGTATTTTTACCCGGAGTTTTAGTTGGGTTCGTATTTTTACCCGGAGTTTTAGTTGGGTTCGTAATTTTACCCGGAGTTTTAGTTGGGTTAGTATTTTTTACCCGGAGTTTTAGTTGGGTTCGTATTTTTTACCCGGAGTTTTAGTTGGGTTCGCATTTTTTACCCGGACTTTTTAGTTGTGTTAGTATTTTTACCAGGAGTTTTAGTTGGGTTCGTAATTTTACCCGGAGTTTTAGTTGGGTTCGTAATTTTACCCGGAGTTTTAAGTTAGGTTCGTATTTTTACCCGGACTTTTTAGTTGGGTTCGTATTTCTTACCCGGAGTTTTAGTTGGGTTCGTATTTTTTACCCGGAGTTTTAGTTGGGTTCGCATTTTTTACCCGGACTTTTTAATTGGGTTCGTATTTTTTACCCGGACTTTTAGTTGGGTTCGTAATTTTACCCGGAGTTTTAGTTGGGTTCGTAATTTTACCCGGAGTTTTAGTTGGGTTCGTAATTTTACCCGGAGTTTTAGTTGGGTTCGTATTTTTGACCCGGACTTTTTAGTTGGGGTTAGTATTTTTACCCGGAGTTTTAGTTGGGTTCGTATTTTTTACAAGGAGTTTTAGTTGGGTTCGTATTTTTACCCGGAGTTTTAGTTGGGTTCGTACTTTTTACCCGGAGTTTTAGTTGGGTTCGTAATTTTACCCGGAGTCTTAAGTTAGGTTCGTATTTTTTATCCGGACTTTTTAGTTGGGTTCGTATTTTTTACCCGGAGTTTTAGTTGGGTTCGTAATTTTACCCGGAGTTTTAGTTGGGTTCGTATTTTTTACCCGGACTTTTTAGTTGGGTTAGTATTTTCACCCGGAGTTTTAGTTGGGTTCGTATTTTTACCCGGAGTTTTAGTTGTGTTGGTAATTTTACCCGGAGTTTTAGTTGGGTTCGTATTTTTTACCGGACTTTTTAGTTGGGTTAGTATTTTTTACCCGGACTTTTTAGTTGGGTTAGTATTTTTACCCGGAGTTTTAGTTGGGTTCGTATTTTTACCCGGAGTTTTAGTTGGGTTCGTATTTTGTACCCGGACTTTTTAGTTGGGTTAGTATTTTTACCCGGAGTTTTAGTTGGGTTCGTATTTTTACCCGGAGTTTTAGTTGGGTTCGTAATTTTACCCGGAGTTTTAGTTGGGTTCGTATCTTTTACCCGGACTATTTAGTTGGGTTAGTATTTTTTACCCGGAGTTTTAGTTGGGTTTGTATTTTTACCCGGAGTTTTAGTTGGGTTCGCATTTTTTACCCGGACTTTTTAGTTGGGTTAGTATTTTTACCAGGAGTTTTAGTTGGGTTCGTAATTTTACCCGGAGTTTTAGTTGGGTTCGTAATTTTTCCCGGAGTTTTAAGTTAGGTTCGTATTTTTACCCGGACTTTTTAGTTGGGTTCGTATTTTTTACCCGGAGTTTTAGTTGGGTTCGCATTTTTTACCCGGACTTTTTAGTTGGGTTAGTATTTTTACCAGGAGTTTTAGTTGGGTTCGTAATTTTACCCGGAGTTTTAGTTGGGTTCGTAATTTTACCCGGATATTTTAGTTGGGTTCGTATTTTTTACCCGGACTTTTAGTTGGGTTCGTAATTTTACCCGGAGTTTTAGTTGGGTTCGTATTTTTTACCCGGAGTTTTAGTTGGATTCGTATTTTTTACAAGGAGTTTTAGTTGGGTTCGTATTTTTACCCGGAGTTTTAGTTGGGTTCGTATTTTTACCCGGAGTTTTAGTTGTGTTGGTAATTTTACCCGGAGTTTTAGTTGGGTTCATATTTTTTACCGGACTTTTTAGTTGGGTTCGTATTTTTTACCCAAAGTTTTAGTTGGGTTCGTATTTTTTACCCGGAGTTTTAGTTGGGTTCGTATTTTTACCCGGAGTTTTAGTTGGGTTCGTATTTTTACCCGGAGTTTTAGTTGGGTTCGTATTTTTTACCCGGATTTTTTAGCTGGGTTAGTATTTTTGCCCGGAGTTTTAGTTGGGTTCGTATTTTTTTACCCGGAGTTTTAGTTGGGTTCTAAATGTTACCCGGACTTTTTTGTTTGGTTCGTATTTTTTACCCGGAGTTTTAGTTGGGTTCGTTATTTTACCCGGACTTTTTAGTTGGGTTCGTAATTTTACCCGGAGTTTTAGTTGGGTTCGTAATTTTACCCGGAGTTTTAGTTGGGTTGGGTTGGTTTACCCGGACTTTTTATTTGGGTTCGTAATTTTACCCGGACTTTTTAGTTGGGTTCGTAATTTTACCCGGAGTTTTAGTTGGGTTCGTAATTTTACCCGGAGTTTTACTTGGGTTCGTAATTTTACCCGGACTTTTTAGTTGGGTTCGTATTTTTTACCCGGACTTTTAGTTGGGTTCGTAATTTTAACCGGAGGTTTAGTTGGGTTCGTAATTTTACCCGGAGTTTTAGTTGGGTTCGTAATTTTACCCGGAGTTTTAGTTGGGTTCGTATTTTTGACCCGGACTTTTTAGTTGGGGTTAGTATTTTTACCCGGAGTTTTAGTTGGGTTCGTATTTTTACCCGGAGTTTTAGTTGGGTTCGTAATTTTACCCGGAGTTCTAGTTGGGTTCGTATTTTTTACCCGGACATTTTAGTTGGGTTAGCATTTTTACCCGGAGTTTTAGTTGGGTTCGTACTTTTTACCCGGAGTTTTAGTTGGGTTCGTATTTTTTACCCGGAGTTTTAGTTGGGTTCGTATTTTTTACCCGGACTTTTTAGTTGGGTAAGTATTTTTACCCGGAGTTTTAGTTGGGTTCGTATTTTTACCCGGAGTTTTAGTTGGGTTCGTAATTTTACCCGGAGTTTTAGTTGGGTTCGTATCTTTTCCTACGGACTATTTAGTTGGGTTAGTATTTTTTAACCGTAGTTTTAGTTGGGTTCGTAATTTTACCCGGAGTTTTAGTTGGGTTCGTATTTTTAACCCGGACTTTTTAGTTGGGTTAGTATTTTTACCCGGAGTTTTAGTTGGGTTCGTATTTTTACCCGGAGTTTTAGTTGGGTTCGTAATTTTACCCGGAGTTTTAGTTGGGTTCGTATTTTTTACCCGGACTTTTTTGTTGGGTTAGAATTTTTTACCCGGAGTTTTAGTTAGGTTCGTATTCTTTACCCGCAGTTTTAGTTGGGTTCGTAATTTTACCCAGGAGTTTTAGTTGGGTTCGTAATTTTACCCGGAGTCTTAAGTTAGGTTCGTATTTTTTATCCGGACTTTTTAGTTGGGTTCGTATTTTTTACCCGGAGTTTTAGTTGGGTTCGTAATTTTACCCGGAGTTTTAGTTGGGTTCGTATTTTTTACCCGGACTTTTTAGTTGGGTTAGTATTTTCACCCGGAGTTTTAGTTGGGTTCGTATTTTTACCCGGAGTTTTAGTTGTGTTGGTAATTTTACCCGGAGTTTTAGTTGGGTTCGTATTTTTTACCGGACTTTTTAGTTGGGTTAGTATTTTTTACCCGGAGTTTTAGTTGGGTTCGTATTTTTTACTCGGAGTTTTAGTTGGGTTCGTAATTTTACCCGGAGTTTTAGTTGGGCTCGTAATTTCAGACGGAGTCTTAAGTTAGGTTCGTATTTTTTATCCGGACTTTTTAGTTGGCTTAGTATTTTTACCCGGAGTTTTAGTTGGGTTCGTATTTTTACCCGGAGTTTTAGTTGTCTTGGTAATTTTCCCGGAGTTTTAGTTGGGTTCGTATTTTTTACCCGGACTTTTTAGTTGGGTTAGTATTTTTACCCGGAGTTTTAGTTGGGTTCGTATTTTTACCCGGAGTTTTAGTTGGGGTCGTATTTTGTACCCGGACTTTTTAGTTGAGTTAGTATTTTTACCCGGAGTTTTAGTTGGGTTCGTATTTTTACCCGGAGTTTTAGTTGGGTTCGTAATTTTACCCGGAGTTTTAGTTGGGTTAGTATTTTTTACCCGGAGTTTTAGTTGGGTTCGTATTTTTTACCCGGAGTTTTAGTTGGGTTCGCATTTTTTACCCGGACTTTTTAGTTGTGTTAGTATTTTTACCAGGAGTTTTAGTTGGGTTCGTAATTTTACCCGGAGTTTTAGTTGGGTTCGTAATTTTACCCGGAGTTTTAAGTTAGGTTCGTATTTTTACCCGGACTTTTTAGTTGGGTTCGTATTTCTTACCCGGAGTTTTAGTTGGGTTCGTATTTTTTACCCGGAGTTTTAGTTGGGTTCGCATTTTTTACCCGGACTTTTTAATTGGGTTCGTATTTTTTACCCGGACTTTTAGTTGGGTTCGTAATTTTACCCGGAGTTTTAGTTGGGTTCGTAATTTTACCCGGAGTTTTAGTTGGGTTCGTAATTTTACCCGGAGTTTTAGTTGGGTTCGTATTTTTGACCCGGACTTTTTAGTTGGGGTTAGTATTTTTACCCGGAGTTTTAGTTGGGTTCGTATTTTTTACAAGGAGTTTTAGTTGGGTTCGTATTTTTACCCGGAGTTTTAGTTGGGTTCGTACTTTTTACCCGGAGTTTTAGTTGGGTTCGTATTTTTTACCCGGAGTTTTAGTTGGGTTCGTATTTTTTACCCGGACTTTTTAGTTGGGTAAGTATTTTTACCCGGAGTTTTAGTTGGGTTCGTATTTTTACCCGGAGTTTTAGTTGGGTTCGTAATTTTACCCGGAGTTTTAGTTGGGTTCGTATCTTTTCCCCCGGACTATTTAGTTGGGTTAGTATTTTTTAACCGTAGTTTTAGTTGGGTTCGTAATTTTACCCGGAGTTTTAGTTGGGTTCGTATTTTTAACCCGGACTTTTTAGTTGGGTTAGTATTTTTACCCGGAGTTTTAGTTGGGTTCGTATTTTTACCCGGAGTTTTAGTTGGGTTCGTAATTTTACCCGGAGTTTTAGTTGGGTTCGTATTTTTTACCCGGACTTTTTTGTTGGGTTAGAATTTTTTACCCGGAGTTTTAGTTAGGTTCGTATTCTTTACCCGCAGTTTTAGTTGGGTTCGTAATTTTACCCAGGAGTTTTAGTTGGGTTCGTAATTTTACCCGGAGTCTTAAGTTAGGTTCGTATTTTTTATCCGGACTTTTTAGTTGGGTTCGTATTTTTTACCCGGAGTTTTAGTTGGGTTCGTAATTTTACCCGGAGTTTTAGTTGGGTTCGTATTTTTTACCCGGACTTTTTAGTTGGGTTAGTATTTTCACCCGGAGTTTTAGTTGGGTTCGTATTTTTACCCGGAGTTTTAGTTGTGTTGGTAATTTTACCCGGAGTTTTAGTTGGGTTCGTATTTTTTACCGGACTTTTTAGTTGGGTTAGTATTTTTTACCCGGAGTTTTAGTTGGGTTCGTATTTTTTACTCGGAGTTTTAGTTGGGTTCGTAATTTTACCCGGAGTTTTAGTTGGGCTCGTAATTTCAGACGGAGTCTTAAGTTAGGTTCGTATTTTTTATCCGGACTTTTTAGTTGGCTTAGTATTTTTACCCGGAGTTTTAGTTGGGTTCGTATTTTTACCCGGAGTTTTAGTTGTCTTGGTAATTTTCCCGGAGTTTTAGTTGGGTTCGTATTTTTTACCCGGACTTTTTAGTTGGGTTAGTATTTTTACCCGGAGTTTTAGTTGGGTTCGTATTTTTACCCGGAGTTTTAGTTGGGGTCGTATTTTGTACCCGGACTTTTTAGTTGAGTTAGTATTTTTACCCGGAGTTTTAGTTGGGTTCGTATTTTTACCCGGAGTTTTAGTTGGGTTCGTAATTTTACCCGGAGTTTTAGTTGGGTTAGTATTTTTTACCCGTAGTTTTAGTTGGGTTCGTATTTTTTACCCGGAGTTTTAGTTGGGTTCGCATTTTTTACCCGGACTTTTTAGTTGTGTTAGTATTTTTACCAGGAGTTTTAGTTGGGTTCGTAATTTTACCCGGAGTTTTAGTTGGGTTCGTAATTTTACCCGGAGTTTTAAGTTAGGTTCGTATTTTTACCCGGACTTTTTAGTTGGGTTCGTATTTTTTACCCGGAGTTTTAGTTGGGTTCGTATTTTTTACCCGGAGTTTTAGTTGGGTTCGCATTTTTTACCCGGACTTTTTAATTGGGTTCGTATTTTTTACCCGGACTTTTAGTTGGGTTCGTAATTTTACCCGGAGTTTTAGTTGGGTTCGTAATTTTACCCGGAGTTTTAGTTGGGTTCGTAATTTTACCCGGAGTTTTAGTTGGGTTCGTATTTTTGACCCGGACTTTTTAGTTGGGGTTAGTATTTTTACCCGGAGTTTTAGTTGGGTTCGTATTTTTTACAAGGAGTTTTAGTTGGGTTCGTATTTTTACCCGGAGTTTTAGTTGTGTTGGTAATTTTACCCGGAGTTTTAGTTGGGTTCATATTTTTTACCGGACTTTTTAGTTGGGTTCGTATTTTTTACCCAAAGTTTTAGTTGGGTTCGTATTTTTTACCCGGAGTTTTAGTTGGGTTCGTATTTTTACCCGGAGTTTTAGTTGGGTTCGTATTTTTACCCGGAGTTTTAGTTGGGTTCGTATTTTTTACCCGGATTTTTTAGCTGGGTTAGTATTTTTGCCCGGAGTTTTAGTTGGGTTCGTATTTTTTTACCCGGAGTTTTAGTTGGGTTCTAAATGTTACCCGGACTTTTTTGTTTGGTTCGTATTTTTTACCCGGAGTTTTAGTTGGGTTCGTTATTTTACCCGGACTTTTTAGTTGGGTTCGTAATTTTACCCGGAGTTTTAGTTGGGTTCGTAATTTTACCCGGAGTTTTAGTTGGGTTGGGTTGGTTTACCCGGACTTTTTATTTGGGTTCGTAATTTTACCCGGACTTTTTAGTTGGGTTCGTAATTTTACCCGGAGTTTTAGTTGGGTTCGTAATTTTACCCGGAGTTTTACTTGGGTTCGTAATTTTACCCGGACTTTTTAGTTGGGTTCGTATTTTTTACCCGGACTTTTAGTTGGGTTCGTAATTTTACCCGGAGGTTTAGTTGGGTTCGTAATTTTACCCGGAGTTTTAGTTGGGTTCGTAATTTTACCCGGAGTTTTAGTTGGGTTCGTATTTTTGACCCGGACTTTTTAGTTGGGGTTAGTATTTTTACCCGGAGTTTTAGTTGGGTTCGTATTTTTACCCGGAGTTTTAGTTGGGTTCGTAATTTTACCCGGAGTTCTAGTTGGGTTCGTATTTTTTACCCGGACATTTTAGTTGGGTTAGCATTTTTACCCGGAGTTTTAGTTGGGTTCGTACTTTTTACCCGGAGTTTTAGTTGGGTTCGTATTTTTTACCCGGAGTTTTAGTTGGGTTCGTATTTTTTACCCGGACTTTTTAGTTTGGTAAGTATTTTTACCCGGAGTTTTAGTTGGGTTCGTATTTTTACCCGGAGCTTTAGTTGGGTTCGTAATTTTACCCGGAGTTTTAGTTGGGTTCGTATCTTTTCCCCGGACTATTTAGTTGGGTTAGTATTTTTTAACCGTAGTTTTAGTTGGGTTCGTAATTTTACCCGGAGTTTTAGTTGGGTTCGTATTTTAACCCGGACTTTTTAGTTGGGTTAGTATTTTTACCCGGAGTTTTAGTTGGGTTCGTATTTTTACCCGGAGTTTTAGTTGGGTTCGTAATTTTACCCGGAGTTTTAGTTGGGTTCGTATTTTTTACCCGGACTTTTTAGTTGGGTTAGAATTTTTTACCCGGAGTTTTAGTTGGGTTCGTATTCTTTACCCGCAGTTTTAGTTGGGTTCGTAATTTTACCCAGGAGTTTTAGTTGGGTTCGTAATTTTACCCGGAGTCTTAAGTTAGGTTCGTATTTTTTATCCGGACTTTTTAGTTGGGTTCGTATTTTTTACCCGGAGTTTTAGTTGGGTTCGTAATTTTACCCGGAGTTTTAGTTGGGTTCGTATTTTTTACCCGGACTTTTTAGTTGGGTTAGTATATTCACCCGGAGTTTTAGTTGGGTTCGTATTTTTACCCGGAGTTTTAGTTGTGTTGGTAATTTTACCCGGAGTTTTAGTTGGGTTCGTATTTTTTACCGGACTTTTTAGTTGGGTTAGTATTTTTTACCCGGAGTTTTAGTTGGGTTCGTATTTTTTACTCGGAGTTTTAGTTGGGTTCGTAATTTTACCCGGAGTTTTAGTTGGGCTCGTAATTTCAGACGGAGTCTTAAGTTAGGTTCGTATTTTTTATCCGGACTTTTTAGTTGGCTTAGTATTTTTACCCGGAGTTTTAGTTGGGTTCGTATTTTTACCCGGAGTTTTAGTTGTCTTGGTAATTTTCCCGGAGTTTTAGTTGGGTTCGTATTTTTTACCCGGACTTTTTAGTTGGGTTAGTATTTTTACCCGGAGTTTTAGTTGGGTTCGTATTTTTACCCGGAGTTTTAGTTGGGGTCGTATTTTGTACCCGGACTTTTTAGTTGAGTTAGTATTTTTACCCGGAGTTTTAGTTGGGTTCGTATTTTTACCCGGAGTTTTAGTTGGGTTCGTAATTTTACCCGGAGTTTTAGTTGGGTTAGTATTTTTTACCCGGAGTTTTAGTTGGGTTCGTATTTTTTACCCGGAGTTTTAGTTGGGTTCGCATTTTTTACCCGGACTTTTTAGTTGTGTTAGTATTTTTACCAGGAGTTTTAGTTGGGTTCGTAATTTTACCCGGAGTTTTAGTTGGGTTCGTAATTTTACCCGGAGTTTTAAGTTAGGTTCGTATTTTTACCCGGACTTTTTAGTTGGGTTCGTATTTTTTACCCGGAGTTTTAGTTGGGTTCGTATTTTTTACCCGGAGTTTTAGTTGGGTTCGCATTTTTTACCCGGACTTTTTAATTGGGTTCGTATTTTTTACCCGGACTTTTAGTTGGGTTCGTAATTTTACCCGGAGTTTTAGTTGGGTTCGTAATTTTACCCGGAGTTTTAGTTGGGTTCGTAATTTTACCCGGAGTTTTAGTTGGGTTCGTATTTTTGACCCGGACTTTTTAGTTGGGGTTAGTATTTTTACCCGGAGTTTTAGTTGGGTTCGTATTTTCACCGGAGTTTTAGTTGGGTTCGTAATTTTACCCGGAGTTTTAGTTGGGTTCGTATTTTTTATCAGGACATTTTAGTTGGGTTAGCATTTTTTACCCGGAGTTTTAGTTGGGTTCGTACTTTTTACCCGGAGTTTTAGTTGGGTTCGTATTTTTTACCCGGAGTTTTAGTTGGGTTCGTACTTTTTACCCGGACTTTTTAGTTGGGTAAGTATTTTTACCCGGAGTTTTAGTTGGGTTCGTATTTTTACCCGGAGTTTTAGTTGGGTTCGTAATTTTACCCGGAGTTTTAGTTGGGTTCGCATTTTTTACCCGGAATTTTTAGTTGGGTTAGTATTTTTACCCGGAGTTTTAGTAGGGTTTGTATTTTTACCCGGAGTTTTAGTTGGGTTCGTAATTTTACCCGGAGTTTTAGTTGGGTTCGTATTTTTAACCCGGACTTTTTAGTTGGGTTAGTATTTTTTACCCGGAGTTTTAGTTGGGTTCGTATTTTTTACCCGGAGTTCTAGTTGGGTTCGCATTTTTTACCCGGAATTTTTAGTTGGGTTAGTATTTTTACCCGGAGTTTTAGTAGGGTTTGTATTTTTACCCGGAGTTTTAGTTGGGTTCGTAATTTTACCCGGAGTTTTAGTTGGGTTCGTATTTTTAACCCGGACTTTTTAGGTGGTTAGTATTTTTACCCGGAGTTTTAGTTGGGTTCGTATTTTTACCCGGAGTTTTAGTTGGGTTCGTAATTTTACCCGGAGTTTTAGTTGAGTTAGTAATTTTAGCCGGAGTTTTAGTTGGGTTCGTAATTTTACCCGGACTTTTTAGTTGGGTTCGTAATTTTACCCGGAGTCTTAAGTTAGGTTCGTATTTTTTATCCGGACTTTTTAGTTGGGTTCGTATTTTTTACCCGGAGTTTTAGTTGGGTTCGTAATTTTACCCGGGGTTTTAGTTGGGTTCGCAATTTTACCCGGACTTTTTAGTTGGGTTCGTATTTTTTACCCGGACTTTTAGTTGGGTTCGTAATTTTACCCGGAGTTTTAGTTGGGTTCGTAATTTTACCCGGAGTTTTAGTTGTGTTGGTAATTTTACCCGGAGTTTTAGTTGGGTTCATATTTTTTACCGGACTTTTTAGTTGGGTTCGTATTTTTTACCCGAAGTTTTAGTTGGGTTCCTATTTTTTACCCGGAGTTTTAGTTGGGTTCGTATTTTTTACAAGGAGTTTTAGTTGGGTTCGTATTTTTACCCGGAGTTTTAGTTGTGTTGGTAATTTTACCCGGAGTTTTAGTTGGGTTCATATTTTTTACCGGACTTTTTAGTTGGGTTCGTATTTTTCACCCGAAGTTTTAGTTGGGTTCGTATTTTTTACCCGGAGTTTTAGTTGGGTTCGTATTTTTACCGGAGTTTTAGTTGGGTTCGTATCTTTACCCGGAGTTTTAGTTGGGTTCGTATTTTTACCCGGAGTTTTAGTTGGGTTCGTAATTTTAGCCGGAGTTTTAGTTGGGTTCGTATTTTTTACCCGGACTTTTTAGTTGGGTTAGTATTTTTGCCCGGAGTTTTAGTTGGGTTCGTATTTTTTTACCCGGAGTTTTAGTTGGGTTCTAAATGATACCCGGACTTTTTTGTTTGGTTCGTATTTTTTACCCGGAGTTTTAGTTGGGTTCGTAATTTTACCTGGAGTTTTAAGTTAGGTTCGTATTTTACCCGGACTTTTTAGTTGGGTTCGTATTTTTTACCGGAGTTTTATTTGGGTTCGTAATTTTACCCGGACTTTTTAGTTGGGTTCGTAATTTTACCCGGAGTTTTAGTTGGGTTCGTAATTTTACCCAGAGTCTTAGTTGGGTTCGTAATTTTACCCGGAGTTTTAGTTGGGTTCGTAATTTTACCCGGAGTTTTAGTTGGGTTCGTATTTTTTACCCGGACTTTTTAGTTGGGTTAGTATTTTTGCCCGGAGTTTTAGTTGGGTTCGAATTTTTTTACCCGGAGTTTCAGTTGGGTTCTAAATGTTACCCGGACTTTTTTGTTTGGTTCGTATTTTTTACCCGGAGTTTTAGTTGGGTTCGTAATTTTACCTGGAGTTTTAAGTTAGGTTCGTATTTTACCCGGACTTTTTAGTTGGGTTCGTATTTTTTACCCGGAGTTTTATTTGGGTTCGTAATTTTACCCGGACTTTTTAGTTGGGTTCGTAATTTTACCCGGAGTTTTAGTTGGGTTCGTAATTTTACCCGGAGTTTTAGTTGGGTTCAAATTTTACCCGGAGTTTTAGTTGGGTTCGTAATTTTACCCGGAGTTTTAGTTGGGTTCGTATTTTTAACCCGGACTTTTTAGTTGGGTTCGTATTTTTTACCCGGACTTTTAGTTGGGTTCGTAATTTTACCCGGAGTTTTAGTTGGGTTCGTAATTTTACCCGGAGTTTTAGTTGGGTTCGTAATTTTACCCGGAGTCTTGAGTTACCCGGAGTTTTTAGTTGGGTTCGTATTTTTACAAGGAGTTTTAGTTGGGTTCGTACTTTTTACCCGGAGTTTTAGTTGGGTTCGTATTTTTTACCCGGAGTTTTAGTTGGGTTCGTACTTTTTACCCGGACTTTTTAGTTGGGTAAGTATTTTTACCCGGAGTTTTAGTTGGGTTCGTATTTTTACCCGGAGTTTTAGTTGGGTTCGTAATTTTACCCGGAGTTTTAGTTGGGTTCGCATTTTTTACCCGGAATTTTTAGTTGGGTTAGTATTTTTACCCGGAGTTTTAGTAGGGTTTGTATTTTTACCCGGAGTTTTAGTTGGGTTCGTAATTTTACCCGGAGTTTTAGTTGGGTTCGTATTTTTAACCCGGACTTTTTAGTTGGGTTAGTATTTTTTACCCGGAGTTTTAGTTGGGTTCGTATTTTTTACCGGAGTTCTAGTTGGGTTCGCATTTTTTACCCGGAATTTTTAGTTGGGTTAGTATTTTTACCCGGAGTTTTAGTAGGGTTTGTATTTTTACCCGGAGTTTTAGTTGGGTTCGTAATTTTACCCGGAGTTTTAGTTGGGTTCGTATTTTTAACCCGGACTTTTTAGGTGGTTAGTATTTTTACCCGGAGTTTTAGTTGGGTTCGTATTTTTACCCGGAGTTTTAGTTGGGTTCGGTAATTTTACCCGGAGTTTTAGTTGAGTTAGTAATTTTACCCGGAGTTTTAGTTGGGTTCGTAATTTTACCCGGACTTTTTAGTTGGGTTCGTAATTTTACCCGGAGTCTTAAGTTAGGTTCGTATTTTTTATCCGGACTTTTAGTTGGGTTCGTATTTTTTACCCGGAGTTTTAGTTGGGTTCGTAATTTTACCCGGAGTTTTAGTTGGGTTCGCAATTTTACCCGGACTTTTTAGTTGGGTTCGTATTTTTTACCCGGACTTTTAGTTGGGTTCGTAATTTTACCCGGAGTTTTAGTTGGGTTCGTAATTTTACCCGGAGTTTTAGTTGTGTTGGTAATTTTACCCGGAGTTTTAGTTGGGTTCATATTTTTTACCGGACTTTTTAGTTGGGTTCGTATTTTTTACCCGAAGTTTTAGTTGGGTTCCTATTTTTTACCCGGAGTTTTAGTTGGGTTCGTATTTTTTACAAGGAGTTTTAGTTGGGTTCGTATTTTTACCCGGAGTTTTAGTTGTGTTGGTAATTTTACCCGGAGTTTTAGTTGGGTTCATATTTTTTACCGGACTTTTAGTTGGGTTCGTATTTTTCACCCGAAGTTTTAGTTGGGTTCGTATTTTTTACCCGGAGTTTTAGTTGGGTTCGTATTTTTACCCGGAGTTTTAGTTGGGTTCGTATCTTTACCCGGAGTTTTAGTTGGGTTCGTAATTTTATCCGGAGTTTTAGTTGGGTTCGTAATTTTAGCCGGAGTTTTAGTTGGGTTCGTATTTTTTACCCGGACTTTTTAGTTGGGTTAGTATTTTTGCCCGGAGTTTTAGTTGGGTTCGTATTTTTTTACCCGGAGTTTTAGTTGGGTTCTAAATGTTACCCGGACTTTTTTGTTTGGTTCGTATTTTTTACCCGGAGTTTTAGTTGGGTTCGTAATTTTACCTGGAGTTTTAAGTTAGGTTCGTATTTTACCCGGACTTTTTAGTTGGGTTCGTATTTTTTACCCGGAGTTTTATTTGGCTTCGTAATTTTACCCGGACTTTTTAGTTGGGTTCGTAATTTTACCCGGAGTTTTAGTTGGGTTCGTAATTTTACCCAGAGTTTTAGTTGGGTTCGTAATTTTACCCGGAGTTTTAGTTGGGTTCGTAATTTTACCCGGAGTTTTAGTTGGGTTCGTATTTTTTACCCGGACTTTTTAGTTGGGTTAGTATTTTTGCCCGGAGTTTTAGTTGGGTTCGTATTTTTTTACCCGGAGTTTTAGTTGGGTTCTAAATGTTACCCGGACTTTTTTGTTTGGTTCGTATTTTTTACCCGGAGTTTTAGTTGGGTTCGTAATTTTACCTGGAGTTTTAAGTTAGGTTCGTATTTTTACCCGGACTTTTTAGTTGGGTTCGTATTTTTTACCCGGAGTTTTATTTGGGTTCGTAATTTTACCCGGACTTTTTAGTTGGGTTCGTAATTTTACCCGGAGTTTTAGTTGGGTTCGTAATTTTACCCGGAGTTTTAGTTGGGTTCAAATTTTACCCGGAGTTTTAGTTGGGTTCGTAATTTTACCCGGAGTTTTAGTTGGGTTCGTATTTTTAACCCGGACTTTTTAGTTGGGTTCGTATTTTTTACCCGGACTTTTAGTTGGGTTCGTAATTTTACCCGGAGTTTTAGTTGGGTTCGTAATTTTATCCGGAGTTTTAGTTGGGTTCGTAATTTTACCCGGAGTCTTGAGTTACCCGGAGTTTTTAGTTGGGTTCGTATTTTTACAAGGAGTTTTAGTTGGGTTCGTATTTTTACCCGGAGTTTTAGTTGGGTTCGTACTTTTACCCGGAGTTTTAGTTGGGTTCGTAATTTTATCCGGAGTTTTAGTTGGGTTCGTATTTTTTACCCGGATTTTTTAGTTGGGTTAGTATTTTTGCCCGGAGTTTTAGTTGGGTTCGTATTTTTTTACCCGGAGTTTTAGTTGGGTTCCAAATGTTACCCGGACTTTTTTGTTTGGTTCGTATTTTTTACCCGGAGTTTTTAGTTGGGTTCGTAATTTTACCCGGAGTTTTAGTTGGGTTCGTAATTTTACCCGGAGTTTTAGTTGGGTTGGGTTGGGTTACCCGGACTTTTTATTTGGGTTCGTAATTTTACCCGGACTTTTTAGTTGGGTTCGTAATTTTACCCGGAGTTTTAGTTGGGTTCGTAATTTTACCCGGAGTTTTACTTGGGTTCGTAATTTTACCCGGACTTTTTAATTGGGTTCGTATTTTTTACCCGGACTTTTAGTTGGGTTCGTAATTTTACCCGGAGTTTTTGTTGGGTTCGTAATTTTACCCGGAGTTTTAGTTGGGTTCGTAATTTTACCCGGAGTTTTAGTTGGGTTCGTATTTTTGACCCGGACTTTTTAGTTGGGGTTAGTATTTTTACCCGGAGTTTTAGTTGGGTTCGTATTTTCACCCGGAGTTTTAGTTGGGTTCGTAATTTTACCCGGAGTTTTAGTTGGGTTCGTATTTTTTATCAGGACATTTTAGTTGGGTTAGCATTTTTTACCCGGAGTTTTAGTTGGGTTCGTACTTTTTATCCGGAGTTTTAGTTGGGTTCGTATTTTTTACCCGGAGTTTTAGTTGGGTTCGTACTTTTTACCCGGACTTTTTAGTTGGGTAAGTATTTTTACCCGGAGTTTTAGTTGGATTCGTATTTTTACCCGGAGTTTTAGTTGGGTTCGTAATTTTACCCGGAGTTTTAGTTGGGTTCGCATTTTTTACCCGGAATTTTTAGTCGGGTTAGTATTTTTACCCGGAGTTTTAGTAGGGTTTGTATTTTTACCCGGAGTTTTAGTTGGGTTCGTAATTTTACCCGGAGTTTTAGTTGGGTTCGTATTTTTAACCCGGACTCTTTAGTTGGGTTAGTATTTTTTACCCGGAGTTTTAGTTGGGTTCGTATTTTTTACCCGGAGTTCTAGTTGGGTTCGCATTTTTTACCCGGAATTTTTAGTTGGGTTAGTATTTTTACCCGGAGTTTTAGTAGGGTTTGTATTTTTACCCTGAGTTTTAGTTGGGTTCGTAATTTTACCCGGAGTTTTAGTTGGGTTCGTATTTTTAACCCGGACTTTTTACTTGGTTAGTATTTTTACCCGGAGTTTTAGTTGGGTTCGTATTTTTACCCGGAGTTTTAGTTGGGTTCGTAATTTTACCCGGAGTTTTAGTTGAGTTAGTAATTTTACCCGGAGTTTTAGTTGGGTTCGTAATTTTACCCGGACTTTTTAGTTGGGTTCGTTATTTTACCCGGAGTCTTAAGTTAGGTTCGTATTTTTTATCCGGACTTTTTAGTTGGGTTCGTATTTTTTACCCGGAGTTTTAGTTGGGTTCGTAATTTTACCCGGAGTTTTAGTTGGGTTCGCAATTTTACCCGGACTTTTTAGTTGGGTTCGTATTTTTTACCCGGACTTTTAGTTGGGTTCGTAATTTTACCCGGAGTTTTAGTTGGGTTCGTAATTTTACCCGGAGTTTTAGTTGTGTTGGTAATTTTACCCGGAGTTTTAGTTGGGTTCATATTTTTTACCGGACTTTTTAGTTGGGTTCGTATTTTTTACCCGAAGTTTTAGTTGGGTTCCTATTTTTTACCCGGAGTTTTAGTTGGGTTCGTATTTTTTACAAGGAGTTTTAGTTGGGTTCGTAATTTTACCCGGAGTTTTAGTTGGGTTCGTAATTTTACCCAGAGTTTTAGTTGGGTTCGTAATTTTACCCGGAGTTTTAGTTGGGTTCGTAATTTTACCCGGAGTTTTAGTTGGGTTCGTATTTTTTACCCGGACTTTTTAGTTGGGTTAGTATTTTTGCCCGGAGTTTTAGTTGGGTTCGTATTTTTTTACCCGGAGTTTTAGTTGGGTTCTAAATGTTACCCGGACTTTTTTGTTTGGTTCGTATTTTTTACCCGGAGTTTTAGTTGGGTTCGTAATTTTACCTGGAGTTTTAAGTTAGGTTCGTATTTTTACCCGGACTTTTTAGTTGGGTTCGTATTTTTTACCCGGAGTTTTATTTGGGTTCGTAATTTTACCCGGACTTTTTAGTTGGGTTCGTAATTTTACCCGGAGTTTTAGTTGGGTTCGTAATTTTACCCGGAGTTTTAGTTGGGTTCAAATTTTACCCGGAGTTTTAGTTGGGTTCGTAATTTTACCCGGAGTTTTAGTTGGGTTCGTATTTTTAACCCGGACTTTTTAGTTGGGTTCGTATTTTTTACCCGGACTTTTAGTTGGGTTCGTAATTTTACCCGGAGTTTTAGTTGGGTTCGTAATTTTACCCGGAGTTTTAGTTGGGTTCGTAATTTTACCCGGAGTCTTGAGTTACCCGGAGTTTTTAGTTGGGTTCGTATTTTTACAAGGAGTTTTAGTTGGGTTCGTATTTTTACCCGGAGTTTTAGTTGGGTTCGTACTTTTACCCGGAGTTTTAGTTGGGTTCGTAATTTTATCCGGAGTTTTAGTTGGGTTCGTATTTTTTACCCGGATTTTTTAGTTGGGTTAGTATTTTTGCCCGGAGTTTTAGTTGGGTTCGTATTTTTTTACCCGGAGTTTTAGTTGGGTTCTAAATGTTACCCGGACTTTTTTGTTTGGTTCGTATTTTTTACCAGGAGTTTTTAGTTGGGTTCGTAATTTTACCCGGAGTTTTAGTTGGGTTCGTAATTTTACCCGGAGTTTTAGTTGGGTTGGGTTGGGTTACCCGGACTTTTTATTTGGGTTCGTAATTTTACCCGGACTTTTTAGTTGGGTTCGTAATTTTACCCGGAGTTTTAGTTGGGTTCGTAATTTTACCCGGAGTTTTACTTGGGTTCGTAATTTTACCCGGACTTTTTAATTGGGTTCGTATTTTTTACCCGGACTTTTAGTTGGGTTCGTAATTTTACCCGGAGTTTTTGTTGGGTTCGTAATTTTACCCGGAGTTTTAGTTGGGTTCGTAATTTTACCCGGAGTTTTAGTTGGGTTCGTATTTTTGACCCGGACTTTTTAGTTGGGGTTAGTATTTTTACCCGGAGTTTTAGTTGGGTTCGTATTTTCACCCGGAGTTTTAGTTGGGTTCGTAATTTTACCCGGAGTTTTAGTTGGGTTCGTATTTTTTATCAGGACATTTTAGTTGGGTTAGCATTTTTTACCCGGAGTTTTAGTTGGGTTCGTACTTTTTACCCGGAGTTTTAGTTGGGTTCGTATTTTTTACCCGGAGTTTTAGTTGGGTTCGTACTTTTTACCCGGACTTTTTAGTTGGGTAAGTATTTTTACCCGGAGTTTTAGTTGGGTTCGTATTTTTACCCGGAGTTTTAGTTGGGTTCGTAATTTTACCCGGAGTTTTAGTTGGGTTCGCATTTTTTACCCGGAATTTTTAGTCGGGTTAGTATTTTTACCCGGAGTTTTAGTAGGGTTTGTATTTTTACCCGGAGTTTTAGTTGGGTTCGTAATTTTACCCGGAGTTTTAGTTGGGTTCGTATTTTTAACCCGGACTTTTTAGTTGGGTTAGTATTTTTTACCCGGAGTTTTAGTTGGGTTCGTATTTTTTACCCGGAGTTCTAGTTGGGTTCGCATTTTTTACCCGGAATTTTTAGTTGGGTTAGTATTTTTACCCGGAGTTTTAGTAGGGTTTGTATTTTTACCCTGAGTTTTAGTTGGGTTCGTAATTTTACCCGGAGTTTTAGTTGGGTTCGTATTTTTAACCCGGACTTTTTACTTGGTTAGTATTTTTACCCGGAGTTTTAGTTGGGTTCGTATTTTTACCCGGAGTTTTAGTTGGGTTCGTAATTTTACCCGGAGTTTTAGTTGAGTTAGTAATTTTACCCGGAGTTTTAGTTGGGTTCGTAATTTTACCCGGACTTTTTAGTTGGGTTCGTTATTTTACCCGGAGTCTTAAGTTAGGTTCGTATTTTTTATCCGGACTTTTTAGTTGGGTTCGTATTTTATACCCGGAGTTTTAGTTGGGTTCGTAATTTTACCCGGAGTTTTAGTTGGGTTCGCAATTTTACCCGGACTTTTTAGTTGGGTTCGTATTTTTTACCCGGACTTTTAGTTGGGTTCGTAATTTTACCCGGAGTTTTAGTTGGGTTCGTAATTTTACCCGGAGTTTTAGTTGTGTTGGTAATTTTACCCGGAGTTTTAGTTGGGTTCATATTTTTTACCGGACTTTTTAGTTGGGTTCGTATTTTTTACCCGAAGTTTTAGTTGGGTTCCTATTTTTTACCCGGAGTTTTAGTTGGGTTCGTATTTTTTACAAGGAGTTTTAGTTGGGTTCGTATTTTTACCCGGAGTTTTAGTTGTGTTGGTAATTTTACCCGGAGTTTTAGTTGGGTTCATATTTTTTACCGGACTTTTTAGTTGGGTTCGTATTTTTCACCCGAAGTTTTAGTTGGGTTCGTATTTTTTACCCGGAGTTTTAGTTGGGTTCGTATTTTTACCCGGAGTTTTAGTTGGGTTCGTATCTTTACCCGGAGTTTTAGTTGGGTTCGTAATTTTATCCGGAGTTTTAGTTGGGTTCGTAATTTTAGCCGGAGTTTTAGTTGGGTTCGTATTTTTTACCCGGACTTTTTAGTTGGGTTAGTATTTTTGCCCGGAGTTTTAGTTGGGTTCGTATTTTTTTACCCGGAGTTTTAGTTGGGTTCTAAATGTTACCCGGACTTTTTTGTTTGGTTCGTATTTTTTACCCGGAGTTTTAGTTGGGTTCGTAATTTTACCTGGAGTTTTAAGTTAGGTTCGTATTTTACCCGGACTTTTTAGTTGGGTTCGTATTTTTTACCCGGAGTTTTATTTGGGTTCGTAATTTTACCCGGACTTTTTAGTTGGGTTCGTAATTTTACCCGGAGTTTTAGTTGGGTTCGTAATTTTACCCAGAGTTTTAGTTGGGTTCGTAATTTTACCCGGAGTTTTAGTTGGGTTCGTAATTTTACCCGGAGTTTTAATTGGGTTCGTATTTTTTACCCGGACTTTTTAGTTGGGTTAGTATTTTTGCCCGGAGTTTTAGTTGGGTTCGTATTTTTTTACCCGGAGTTTTAGTTGGGTTCTAAATGTTACCCGGACTTTTTTGTTTGGTTCGTATTTTTTACCCGGAGTTTTAGTTGGGTTCGTAATTTTACCTGGAGTTTTAAGTTAGGTTCGTATTTTTACCCGGACTTTTTAGTTGGGTTCGTATTTTTTACCCGGAGTTTTATTTGGGTTCGTAATTTTACCCGGACTTTTAGTTGGGTTCGTAATTTTACCCGGAGTTTTAGTTGGGTTCGTAATTTTACCCGGAGTTTTAGTTGGGTTCAAATTTTACCGGAGTTTTAGTTGGGTTCGTAATTTTACCCGGAGTTTTAGTTGGGTTCGTATTTTTAACCCGGACTTTTAGTTGGGTTCGTATTTTTTACCCGGACTTTTAGTTGGGTTCGTAATTTTACCCGGAGTTTTAGTTGGGTTCGTAATTTTACCCGGAGTTTTAGTTGGGTTCGTAATTTTACCCGGAGTCTTGAGTTACCCGGAGTTTTTAGTTGGGTTCGTATTTTTACCCGGACTTTTAGTTGGGTTCGTAATTTTACCCGGAGTTTTAGTTGGGTTCGTAATTTTACCCGGAGTTTTACTTGGGTTCGTAATTTTACCCGGAGTTTTAGTTGGGTTCGTATTTTAACCCGGACTTTTTAGTTGGGTTAGTATTTTTACCCGGAGTTTTAGTTGAGTTCGTATTTTTACCCGGAGTTTTAGTTGGGTTCGTAATTTTACCCGGAGTTTTAGTTGGGTTCGTAATTTTACCCGGAGTTTTAGTTGGGTTGGGTTGGGTTACCCGGACTTTTTATTTGGGTTCGTAATTTTACCCGGACTTTTTAGTTGGGTTCGTAATTTTACCCGGAGTTTTAGTTGGGTTCGTAATTTTACCCGGAGTTTTACTTGGGTTCATAATTTTACCCGGACTTTTTAATTGAGTTCGTATTTTTTACCCGGACTTTTAGTTGGGTTCGTAATTTTACCCGGAGTTTTAGTTGGGTTCGTAATTTTACCCGGAGTTTAAGTTGGGTTCGTAATTTTACCCGGAGTTTTAGTTGGATTCGTATTTTTGACCCGGACTTTTTAGTTGGGGTTAGTATTTTTACCCGGAGTTTTAGTTGGGTTCCTATTTTTACCCGGAGTTTTAGTTGGGTTCGTAATTTTACCGGGAGTTTTAGTTGGGTTCGTATTTTTTACCCGGACATTTTAGTTGGGTTAGCATTTTTTACCCGGAGTTTTAGTTGGGTTCGTACTTTTTACCCGGAGTTTTAGTTGGGTTCGTATTTTTTACCCGGAGTTTTAGTTGGGTTCGTACTTTTTACCCGGACTTTTTAATTGGGTAAGTATTTTTACCCGGAGTTTTAGTTGGGTTCGTATTTTTACCCGGAGTTTTAGTTGGGTTCGTAATTTTACCCGGAGTTTTAGTTGGGTTCGCATTTTTTACCCGGAATTTTTAGTTGGGTTAGTATTTTTACCGGCAGTTTTAGTAGGGTTTGTATTTTTACCCGGAGTTTTAGTTGGGTTCGTAATTTTACCCGGAGTTTTAGTTGGGTTCGTATTTTTAACCCGGACTTTTTAGTTGGGTTAGTATTTTTTACCCGGAGTTTTAGTTGGGTTCGTATTTTTTACCCGGAGTTCGAGTTGGGTTCGCATTTTTTACCCGAATTTTTAGTTGGGTTAGTATTTTTACCCGGAGTTTTAGTAGGGTTTGTATTTTTACCCGGAGTTTTAGTTGGGTTCGTAATTTTACCCGGAGTTTTAGTTGGGTTCGTATTTTTAACCCGGACTTTTTAGTTGGTTAGTATTTTTACCCGGAGTTTTAGTTGGGTTCGTATTTTTACCCGGAGTTTTAGTTGGGTTCGTAATTTTACCCGGAGTTTTAGTTGAGTTAGTAATTTTACCCGGAGTTTTAGTTGGGTTCGTAATTTTACCCGGACTTTTTAGTTGGGTTCGTATTTTTTACCCGGAGTTTTAGTTGGGTTCGTAATTTTACCCGGAGTTTTAGTTGGGTTCGCAATTTTACCCGGACTTTTTAGTTGGGTTCGTATTTTTTACCCGGACTTTTAGTTGGGTTCGTAATTTTACCCGGAGTTTTAGTTGGGTTCGTAATTTTACCCGGAGTTTTAGTTGTGTTGGTAATTTTACCCGGAGTTTTAGTTGGGTTCATATTTTTTACCGGACTTTTAGTTGGGTTCGTATTTTTTACCCGAAGTTTTAGTTGGGTTCCTATTTTTTACCCGGAGTTTTAGTTGGGTTCGTATTTTTTACAAGGAGTTTTAGTTGGGTTCGTATTTTTACCCGGAGTTTTAGTTGTGTTGGTAATTTTACCCGGAGTTTTAGTTGGGTTCGCAATTTTACCCGGACTTTTTAGTTGGGTTCGTATTTTTTACCCGGACTTTTAGTTGGGTTCGTAATTTTACCCGGAGTTTTAGTTGGGTTCGTAATTTTACCCGGAGTTTTAGTTGGGTTCATATTTTTTACCGGACTTTTTAGTTGGGTTCGTATTTTTTACCCGAAGTTTTAGTTGGGTTCCTATTTTTTACCCGGAGTTTTAGTTGGGTTCGTATTTTTTACAAGGAGTTTTAGTTGGGTTCGTATTTTTACCCGGAGTTTTAGTTGTGTTGGTAATTTTACCCGGAGTTTTAGTTGGGTTCATATTTTTTACCGGACTTTTTAGTTGGGTTCGTATTTTTTACCCGAAGTTTTAGTTGGGTTCGTATTTTTTACCCGGAGTTTTAGTTTGGTTCGTATTTTTACCCGGAGTTTTAGTTGGGTTCGTATCTTTACCCGGAGTTTTAGTTGGGTTCGTAATTTTATCCGGAGTTTTAGTTGGGTTCGTAATTTTAGCCGGAGTTTTAGTTGGGTTCGTATTTTTTACCCGGACTTTTTAGTTGGGTTAGTATTTTTGTACGGAGTTTTAGTTGGGTTCGTATTTTTTTACCCGGAGTTTTAGTTGGGTTCTAAATGTTACCCGGACTTTTTTGTTTGGTTCGTATTTTTTACCCGGAGTTTTAGTTGGGTTCGTAATTTTACCTGGAGTTTTAAGTTAGGTTCGTATTTTACCCGGACTTTTTAGTTGGGTTCGTATTTTTTACCCGGAGTTTTATTTGGGTTCGTAATTTTACCCGGACTTTTTAGTTGGGTTCGTAATTTTACCCGGAGTTTTAGTTGGGTTCGTAATTTTACCCAGTTTTAGTTGGGTTCGTAATTTTACCCGGAGTTTTAGTTGGGTTCGTAATTTTACCCGGAGTTTTAGTTGGGTTCGTATTTTTTACCCGGACTTTTTAGTTGGGTTAGTATTTTTGCCCGGAGTTTTAGTTGGGTTCGTATTTTTTTATCCGGAGTTTTAGTTGGGTTCTAAATGTTACCCGGACTTTTTTGTTTGGTTCGTATTTTTTACCGGGAGTTTTAGTTGGGTTCGTAATTTTACCTGGAGTTTTAAGTTAGGTTCGTATTTTTACCCGGACTTTTTAGTTGGGTTCGTATTTTTTACCCGGAGTTTTATTTGTGTTCGTAATTTTACCCGGACTTTTTAGTTGGGTTCGTAATTTTACCCGGACTTTTTAGTTGGGTTCGTAATTTTACCCGGAGTTTTAGTTGGGTTCGTATTTTTAACCCGGACTTTTTAGTTGGGTTCGTATTTTTTACCCGGACTTTTAGTTGGGTTCGTAATTTTACCCGGAGTTTTAGTTGGGTTCGTAATTTTACCCGGAGTTTTAGTTGGGTTCGTAATTTTACCCGGAGTCTTGAGTTACCCGGAGTTTTTAGTTGGGTTCGTATTTTTACCCGGACTTTTAGTTGGGTTCGTAATTTTACCCGGAGTTTTAGTTGGGTTCGTAATTTTACCCGGAGTTTTACTTGGGTTCGTAATTTTACCCGGAGTTTTACTTGGGTTCGTAATTTTACCCGGAGTTTTAGTTGGGTTCGTAATTTTACCCGGACTTTTTAGTTGGGTTCGTATTTTTTACCCGGACTTTTAGTTGGGTTCGTAATTTTACCCGGAGTTTTAGTTGGGTTCGTAATTTTACCCGGAGTTTTAGTTGAGTTAGTAATTTTACCCGGAGTTTTAGTTGGGTTCGTAATTTTACCCGGACTTTTTAGTTGGGTTCGTAATTTTACCCGGAGTTTTAGTTGGGTTCGTATTTTTTACCCGGAGTTTTAGTTGGATTCGTATTTTTTACAAGGAGTTTTAGTTGGGTTCGTATTTTTACCCGGAGTTTTAGTTGTGTTGGTAATTCTACCCGGAGTTTTAGTTGGGTTCATATTTTTTACCGGACTTTTTAGTTGGGTTCGTATTTTTTACCCGAAGTTTTAGTTGGGTTCGTATTTTTACCCGGAGTTTTAGTTGGATTCGTATTTTTTACAAGGAGTTTTAGTTGGGTTCGTATTTTTACCCGGAGTTTTAGTTGTGTTGGTAATTTTACCCGGAGTTTTAGTTGGGTTCATATTTTTTACCGGACTTTTTAGTTGGGTTAGTATTTTTGCCCGGAGTTTTAGTTGGGTTCGTATTTTTTTACCCGGAGTTTTAGTTGGGTTCTAAATGTTACCCGGACTTTTTTGTTTGGTTCGTATTTTTTACCCGGAGTTTTAGTTGGGTTCGTAATTTTACCCGGACTTTTTAGTTGGGTTCGTAATTTTACCCGGAGTTTTAGTTGGGTTCGTGATTTTACCCGGAGTTTTAGTTGGGTTCGTAATTTTACCCGGAGTTTTAGTTGGGTTCGTAATTTTACCCGGAGTTTTAGTTGTGTTGGTAATTTTACCCGGAGTTTTAGTTGGGTTCATATTTTTTACCGGACTTTTTAGTTGGGTTCGTATTTTTTACCCGAAGTTTTAGTTGGGTTCGTATTTTTTACCCGGAGTTTTAGTTGGGTTCGTATTTTTTACAAGGAGTTTTAGTTGGGTTCGTATTTTTACCCATAGTTTTAGTTGGGTTCGTAATTTTATCCGGAGTTTTAGTTGGGTTCGTAATTTTAGCCGGAGTTTTAGTTGGGTTCGTATTTTTTTACCGCGACTTTTTAGTTGGGTTAGTATTTTGCCCGGAGTTTTAGTTGGGTTCGTATTTTTTTACCCGGAGTTTTAGTTGGGTTCTAAATGTTACCCGGACTTTTTTGTTTGGTTCGTATTTTTTACCCGGAGTTTTAGTTGGGTTCGTAATTTTACCTGGAGTTTTAAGTTAGGTACGTATTTTTACCCGGACTTTTTAGTTGGGTTCGTATTTTTTACCCGGAGTTTTATTTGGGTTCGTAATTTTACCCGGACTTTTTAGTTGGGTTCGTATTTTACCCGGAGTTTTAGTTGGGTTCGTAATTTTACCCGGAGTTTTAGTTGGGTTCGTAATTTTACCCGGAGTTTTAGTTGGGTTCGTAATTTTACCCGGAGTTTTAGTTGGGTTCGTATTTTTTACCCGGACTTTTTAGTTGGGTTAGTATTTTTGCCCGGAGTTTTAGTTGGGTTCGTATTTTTTTACCCGGAGTTTTAGTTGGGTTCTAAATGTTACCCGGACTTTTTTGTTTGGTTCGTATTTTTTACCCGGAGTTTTAGTTGGGTTCGTAATTTTACCTGGAGTTTTAAGTTAGGTTCGTATTTTTACCCGGAGTTTTAGTTGGTTTCGTAATTTTACCCGGAGTTTTAGTTGGGTTCGTAATTATACCCGGAGTTTTAGTTGGGTTCGTAATTTTACCCGGAGTTTTACTTGGGTTCGTAATTTTACCCGGAGTTTTACTTGGGTTCGTAATTTTGCCCGGAGTTTTAGTTGGGTTCGTAATTTTACCCGGAGTTTTAGTTGGGTTCGTAATTTTACCCGGAGTTTTAGTTGAGTTAGTAATTTTACCCGGAGTTTTAGTTGGGTTCGTAATTTTACCCGGACTTTTTAGTTGGGTTCGTATTTTTTACCCGAAGTTTTAGTTGGGTTCGTATTTTTTACCCGGAGTTTTAGTTGGGTTCGTATTTTTTACAAGGAGTTTTAGTTGGGTTCGTATTTTTACCCATAGTTTTAGTTGTGTTGGTAATTTTATCCGGAGTTTTAGTTGGGTTCATATTTTTTACCGGACTTTTTAGTTGGGTTCGTATTTTTTACCCGAAGTTTTAGTTGGGTTCGTATTTTTTACCCGGAGTTTTAGTTGGGTTCGTATTTTTACCCGGAGTTTTAGTTGGGTTCGTATTTTTACCCGTAGTTTTAGTTGGGTTCGTAATTTTATCCGGAGTTTTAGTTGGGTTCGTAATTTTAGCCGGAGTTTTAGTTGGGTTCGTATTTTTTACCCGGACTTTTTAGTTGGGTTAGTATTTTTGCCCGGAGTTTTAGTTGGGTTCGTATTTTTTTACCCGGAGTTTTAGTTGGGTTCTAAATGTTACCCGGACTTTTTTGTTTGGTTCGTATTTTTTACCCGGAGTTTTAGTTGGGTTCGTATTTTACCTGGAGTTTTAAGTTAGGTTCGTATTTTTACCCGGACTTTTTAGTTGGGTTCGTATTTTTTACCCGGAGTTTTATTTGGGTTCGTAATTTTACCCGGACTTTTTAGTTGGGTTCGTAATTTTACCCGGAGTTTTAGTTGGGTTCGTAATTTTACCCGGAGTTTTAGTTGGGTTCGTAATTTTACCCGGAGTTTTAGTTGGGTTCGTAATTTTACCCGGAGTTTTAGTTGGGTTCGTATTTTTTACCCGGACTTTTTAGTTGGGTTAGTATTTTTGCCCGGAGTTTTAGTTGGGTTCGTATTTTTTTACCCGGAGTTTTAGTTGTTTTCTAAATGTTACCCGGACTTTTTTGTTTGGTTCGTATTTTTTACCCGGAGTTTTAGTTGGGTTCGTAATTTTACCTGGAGTTTTAAGTTAGGTTCGTATTTTTACCCGGAGTTTTAGTTGGTTTCGTAATTTTACCCGGAGTTTTAGTTGGGTTCGTAATTATACCCGGAGTTTTAGTTGGGTTCGTAATTTTACCCGGAGTTTTACTTGGGTTCGTAATTTTGCCCGGAGTTTTAGTTGGGTTCGTAATTTTACCCGGAGTTTTAGTTGGGTTCGTAATTTTACCCGGACTTTTTAGTTGGGTTCGTATTTTTTACCCGGACTTTTAGTTGGGTTCGTAATTTTACCCGGAGTTTTAGTTGGGTTCGTAATTTTACCCGGAGTTTTAGTTGAGTTAGTAATTTTACCCGGAGTTTTAGTTGGGTTCGTAATTTTACCCGGACTTTTTAGTTGGGTTCGTAATTTTACCCGGAGTTTTAGTTGGGTTCGTATTTTTTACCCGGAGTTTTAGTTGGATTCGTATTTTTTACAAGGAGTTTTAGTTGGGTTCGTATTTTTACCCGTAGTTTTAGTTGTGTTGGTAATTCTACCCGGAGTTTTAGTTGGGTTCATATTTTTTACCGGACTTTTTAGTTGGGTTCATATTTTTTACCCGAAGTTTTAGTTGGGTTCGTATTTTTACCGGAGAGTTTTAGTTGGATTCGTATTTTTTGCAAGGAGTTTTAGTTGGGTTCGTATTTTTACCCGGAGTTTTAGTTGTGTTGGTAATTTTACCCGGAGTTTTAGTTGGGTTCATATTTTTTACCGGACTTTTTAGTTGGGTTAGTATTTTTGCCGGAGTTTTAGTTGGGTTCGTATTTTTTATCCGGAGTTTTAGTGTGGTTCTAAATGTTACCCGGACTTTTTTGTTTAGTTCGTATTTTTTACCCGGAGTTTTAGTTGGGTTCGTAATTTTACCCGGACTTTTTAGTTGGGTTCGTAATTTTACCCGGAGTTTTAGTTGGTTCGTAATTTTACCCGGAGTTTTAGTTGGGTTCGTAATTTTACCCGGAGTTTTAGTTGGGTTCGTAATTTTACCCGGAGTTTTAGTTGTGTTGGTAATTTTTACCCGGAGTTTTAGTTGGGTTCATATTTTTACCAGACTTTTTAGTTGGGTTCGTATTTTTTACCCGAAGTTTTAGTTGGGTTCGTATTTTTTACCCGGAGTTTTAGTTGGGTTCGTATTTTTTACAAGGAGTTTTAGTTGGGTTCGTATTTTTACCGGAGTTTTAGTTGTGTTGGTAATTTTACCCGGAGTTTTAGTTGGGTTCATATTTTTTACCGGACTTTTTAGTTTGGTTCGTATTTTTTACCCGAAGTTTTAGTTGGGTTCGTATTTTTTACCCGGAGTTTTAGTTGGGTTCGTATTTTTACCCGGAGTTTTAGTTGGGTTCGTATTTTGTACCCGGAGTTTTAGTTGGGTTCGTAATTTTATCCGGAGTTTTAGTTGGGTTCGTAATTTTAGCCGGAGTTTTAGTTGGGTTTCGTATTTTTTACCCGGACTTTTTAGTTGGGTTAGTATTTTTGCCCGGAGTTTTAGTTGGGGTTCGTATTTTTTTACCCGGAGTTTTAGTCGGGTTCTAAATGTTACCCGGACTTTTTTGTTTGGTTCGTATTTTTTACCCGGAGTTTTAGTTGGGTTCGTAATTTTACCTGGAGTTTTAAGTTAGGTTCGTATTTTTACCCGGACTTTTTAGTTCTGTTCGTATTTTTTACCCGGAGTTTTATTTGGGTTCGTAATTTTACCCGGACTTTTTAGTTGGGTTCGTAATTTTACCCGGAGTTTTAGTTGGGTTCGTAATTTTACCCGAGTTTTAGTTGGGTTCGTAATTTTACCGGAGTTTTAGTTGGGTTCGTAATTTTACCCGGAGTTTTAGTTGGGTTCGTATTTTTTACCCGGACTTTTTAGTTGGGTTAGTATTTTTGCCCGGAGTTTTAGTTGGGTTCGTATTTTTTTACCCGGAGTTTTAGTTGGGTTCTAAATGTTACCCGGACTTTTTTGTTTGGTTCGTATTTTTTACCCGGAGTTTTAGTTGGGTTCGTAATTTTACCTGGAGTTTTAAGTTAGGTTCGTATTTTTACCCGGACTTTTTAGTTGGGTTCGTATTTTTTACCCGGAGTTTTATTTGGGTTCGTAATTTTACCGGACTTTTTAGTTGGGTTCGTAATTTTACCCGGAGTTTTAGTTGGGTTCGTAATTTTACCCGGAGTTTTAGTTGGGTTCGTAATTTTACCCGGAGTTTTAGTTGGGTTCGTAATTTTACCCGGAGTTTTAGTTGGGTTCGTATTTTTAACACGGACTTTTTAGTTGGGTTCGTATTTTTTACCCGGACTTTTAGTTGGGTTCGTAATTTTACCCGGAGTTTTAGTTGGGTTCGTAATTTTACCCGGAGTTTTAGTTGGGTTCGTAATTTTACCCGGAGTCTTGAGTTACCCGGACTTTTTAGTTGGGTTCGTAATTTACCCGGACTTTTTAGTTGGGTTCGTAATTTTACCCGAGTTTTAGTTGGGTTCGTATTTTTACCCGGAGTTTTAGTTGGATTCGTATTTTTTACAAGGAGTTTTAGTTGGATTCGTATTTTTACCCGAGTTTTAGTTGTGTTGGTAATTTTACCCGGAGTTTTAGTTGGGTTCATATTTTTTACCGGACTTTTTAGTTGGGGTTAGTATTTTTGCCCGGAGTTTTAGTTGGGTTCGTATTTTTTTACCGGAGTTTTAGTTGGGTTCTAAATGTTACCCGGACTTTTTTGTTTGGTTCGAATTTTTACCCGGAGTTTTAGTTGGGTTCGTAATTTTACCCGGACTTTTAGTTGGGTTCGTAATTTTACCCGGAGTTTTAGTTGGGTTCGTAATTTTATCCGGAGTTTTAGTTGGGTTCGTAATTTTAGCCGGAGTTTTATTTGGGTTCGTAATTTTACCCGGACTTTTTAGTTGGGTTCGTAATTTTACCCGGAGTTTTAGTTGGGTTCGTAATTTTACCCGGAGTTTTAGTTGGGTTCGTAATTTTACCCGGAGTTTTAGTTGGGTTCGTAATTTTACCCGGAGTTTTAGTTGTGTTCGTATTTTTAACACGGACTTTTTAGTTGGGTTCGTATTTTTTACCCGGACTTTTAGTTGGGTTCGTAATTTTACCCGAAGTTTTAGTTGTAATTTTACCCGGAGTTTTAGTTGGGTTCGTAATTTTACCGGAGTCTTGAGTTACCCGGACTTTTTAGTTGGGTTCGTAGTTTTACCCGGACTTTTTAGTTGGGTTCGTAATTTTACCCGGAGTTTTAGTTGGGTTCGTATTTTTACCCGGAGTTTTAGTTGGATTCGTATTTTTTACAAGGAGTTTTAGTTGGATTCGTATTTTTACCCGGAGTTTTAGTTGTGTTGGTAATTTTACCCGGAGTTTTAGTTGGGTTCATATTTTTTACCGGACTTTTTAGTTGGGTTAGTATTTTTGCCCGGAGTTTTAGTTGGGTTCGTATTTTTTTACCGGAGTTTTAGTTGGGTTCTAAATGTTACCCGGACTTTTTTGTTTGGTTCGAATTTTTTACCCTTAGTTTTAGTTGGGTTCGTAATTTTACCCGGACTTTTTAGTTGGGTTCGTAATTTTACCCGGAGTTTTAGTTGCGTTCGTAATTTTACCCGGAGTTTTAGTTGGATTCGTAATTTTACCCGGAGTTTTAGTTGGGTTCGTAATTTTACCCGGAGTTTTAGTTGTGTTGGTAATTTTACCCGGAGTTTTAGTTGGGTTCATATTTTTTACCGGACTTTTTAGTTGGGTTCGTATTTTTTACCCGAAGTTTTAGTTGGGTTCGTATTTTTTACCCGGAGTTTTAGTTGGGTTCGTTTTTTTTCAAGGAGTTTTAGTTGGGTTCGTATTTTTACCCGGAGTTTTAGTTGTGTTGGTAATTTTACCCGGAGTTTTAGTTGGGTTCGTATTTTTTACCGGACTTTTTAGTTGGGTTCGTATTTTTTAGCCGAAGTTTTAGTTGGGTTCGTATTTTTTACCCGGAGTTTTAGTTGGGTTCGTATTTTTACCGGAGTTTTAGTTGGGTTCGTATTTTTACCCGGAGTTTTAGTTGGGTTCGTAATTTTATCCGGAGTTTTGGTTGGGTTCGTAATTTTAGCCGGAGTTTTAGTTGGGTTCGTATTTTTTACCCGGACTTTTTAGTTGGGTTAGTATTTTTGCCCGGAGTTTTAGTTGAGTTCGTATTTTTTTACCCGGAGTTTTAGTTGGGTTCTAAATGTTACCCGGACTTTTTTGTTTGGTTCGTATTTTTTACCCGGAGTTTTAGTTGGGTTCGTAATTTTACCTGGAGTTTTAAGTTAGGTTCGTATTTTTACCCGGACTTTTTAGTTGGGTTCGTATTTTTTACCCGGAGTTTTATTTGGGTTCGTAATTTTACCCGGACTTTTTAGTTGGGTTCGTAATTTTACCCGGAGTTTTAGTTGGGTTCGTAATTTTACCCGGAGTTTTAGTTGGGTTCGTAATTTTACCCGGAGTTTTAGTTGGGTTCGTAATTTTACCCGGAGTTTTAGTTGGGTTCGTATTTTTTACCCGGACTTTTTAGTTGGGTTAGTATTTTTGCCCGGAGTTTTAGTTGGGTTCGTATTTTTTACCCGGAGTTTTAGTTGTGTTGGTAATTTTACCCGGAGTTTTAGTTGGGTTCATATTTTTTACCGGACTTTTTAGTTGGGTTCGTATTTTTTACCCGAAGTTTTAGTTGGGTTCGTATTTTTTACCCGGAGTTTTAGTTGGGTTCGTATTTTTACCCGGAGTTTTAGTTGGGTTCGTATTTTTACCCGGAGTTTTAGTTGGGTTCGTAATTTTATCCGGAGTTTTAGTTGGGTTCGTAAATTTAGCAGGAGTTTTAGTTGGGTTCGTATTTTTTACCCGGACTTTTTAGTTGGGTTAGTATTTTTGCCCGGAGTTTTAGTTGGGTTCGTATTTTTTTACCCGGAGTTTTAGTTGGGTTCTAAATGTTACCCGGACTTTTTTGTTTGGTTCGTATTTTTTACCCGGAGTTTTAGTTGGGTTCGTAATTTTACCTGGAGTTTTAAGTTAGGTTCGTATTTTTACCCGGACTTTTTAGTTGGGTTCGTATTTTTTACCCGGAGTTTTATTTGGGTTCGTAATTTTACCGGACTTTTTAGTTGGGTTCGTAATTTTACCCGGAGTTTTAGTTGGGTTCGTAATTTTACCCGGAGTTTTAGTTGGGTTCGTAATTTTACCCGGAGTTTTAGTTGGGTTCGTAATTTTACCCGGAGTTTTAGTTGGGTTCGCATTTTTTACCCGGACTTTTTAGTTGGGTTAGTATTTTTGCCCGGAGTTTTAGTTGGGTTCGTATTTTTTTACCCGGAGTTTTAGTTGGGTTCTAAATGTTACCCGGACTTTTTTGTTTGGTTCGTATTTTTTACCCGGAGTTTTAGTTGGGTTCGTAATTTTACCTGGAGTTTTAAGTTAGGTTCGTATTTTTACCCGGACTTTTTAGTTGGGTTCTTATTTTTTACCCGGAGTTTTATTTGGGTTCGTAATTTTACCCGGACTTTTTAGTTGGGTTCGTAATTTTACCCGGAGTTTTAGTTGGGTTCGTAATTTTACCCGGAGTTTTAGTTGGGTTCGTAATTTTACCCGGAGTTTTAGTTGGGTTCGTAATTTTACCCGGAGTTTTAGTTGGGTTCGTATTTTTAACCCGGACTTTTTAGTTGGGTTCGTATTTTTTACCCGGACTTTTAGTTGGGTTCGTAATATTACCCGGAGTTTTAGTTGGGTTCGTAATTTTACCCGGAGTTTTAGTTGGGTTCGTAATTTTACCCGGAGTCTTGAGTTACCCGGACTTTTTAGTTGGGTTCGTATTTTTACCCGGACTTTTTAGTTGGGTTCGTATTTTTTACCCGGAGTTTTATTTGGGTTCGTAATTTTACCCGGACTTTTTAGTTGGGTTCGTAATTTTACCCGGAGTTTTAGTTGGGTTCGTAATTTTACCCGGAGTTTTAGTTGGGTTCGTAATTTTACCCGGAGTTTCAGTTGGGTTCGTAATTTTACCCGGAGTTTTAGTTGGGTTCGTATTTTTAACCCGGACTTTTAAGTTGGGTTCGTATTTTTTTACCCGGACTTTTAGTTGCGTTCGTAATTTTACCCGGAGTTTTAGTTGGGTTCGTAATTTTACCCGGAGTTTTAGTTGGGTTCGTAATTTTACCCGGAGTCTTGAGTTACCCGGACTTTTTAGTTGGGTTCGTATTTTTACCCGGACTTTTAGTTGGGTTCGTAATTTTACCCGGAGTTTTAGTTGGGTTCGTAATTTTACCCGGAGTTTTAGTTGGGTTCGTAATTTTACCCGGAGTTTTACTTGGGTTCGTAATCTTACCCGGAGTTTTACTTGGGTTCGTAATTTTGCCCGGAGTTTTAGTTGGGTTCGTAATTTTACCCGGAGTTTTAGTTGGGTTCGTAATTTTACCCGGACTTTTTAGTTGGGTTCGTATTTTTTACCCGGACTTTTAGTTGGGTTCGTAATTTTACCCGGAGTTTTAGTTGGGTTCGTAATTTTACCCGGAGTTTTAGTTGAGTTAGTAATTTTACCCGGAGTTTTAGTTGGGTTCGTAATTTTACCCGGACTTTTTAGTTGGGTTCGTAATTTTACCCGGAGTTTTACTTGGGTTCGTATTTTTTACCTGGAGTTTTAGTTGGATTCGTATTTTTTACAAGGAGTTTTAGTTGGGTTCGTATTTTTACCCGGAGTTTTTAGTTGTGTTGGTAATTTTACCCGGAGTTTTAGTTGGGTTCATATTTTTTACCGGACTTTTTAGTTGGGTTCGTATTTTTTACCCGAAGTTTTAGTTGGGTTCGTATTTTTCACCCGGAGTTTTAGTTGGGTTCGTATTTTTACCCGGAGTTTTAGTTGGGTTCGTATTTTTACCCGGAGTTTTAGTTGGGTTCGTAATTTTATCCGGAGTTTTAGTTGGGTTCGTATTTTTTATCCGGACTTTTTAGTTGGGTTAGTATTTTTGCCCGGAGTTTTAGTTGGGTTCGTATTTTTTTACCCGGAGTTTTAGTTGGGTTCTAAATGTTACCCGGACTTTTTTGTTTGGTTCGTATTTTTTACCCGGAGTTTTAGTTGGGTTCGTAATTTTACCCGGACTTTTTAGTTGGGTTCGTAATTTTACCCGGAGTTTTAGTTGGGTTCGTAATTTTACCCGGAGTTTTAGTTGGGTTCGTAATTTTACCCGGAGTTTTAGTTGGGTTCGTAATTTTACCCGGAGTTTTAGTTGTGTTGGTAATTTTACCCGGAGTTTTAGTTGGGTTCATATTTTTTACCGGACTTTTTAGTTGGGTTCGTATTTTTTACCCGAAGTTTTAGTTGGGTTCGTATTTTTTACCCGGAGTTTTAGTTGGGTTCGTATTTTTTACAAGGAGTTTTAGTTGGGTTCGAATTTTTACCCGGAATTTTAGTTGTGTTGGTAATTTTAGCCGGAGTTTTAGTTGGGTTCATATTTTTTACCGGACTTTTTAGTTGGGTTCGTATTTTTACCCGAAGTTTTAGTTGGGTTCGTATTTTTTACCCGGAGTTTTAGTTGGGTTCGTATTTTTACCCGGAGTTTTAGTTGGGTTCGTATTTTTACCCGGAGTTTTAGTTGGGTTCGTAATTTTATCCGGAGTTTTAGTTGGGTTCGTATTTTTTACCCGAATTTTTTAGTTGGGTTAGTATTTTTGCCCGGAGTTTTAGTTGGGTTGGTAATTTTACCCGGAGTTTTAGTTGGGTTCATATTTTTTACCAGACTTTTTAGTTGGGTTCGTATTTTTTACCCGAAGTTTTAATTGGGTTCGTATTTTTTACCCGGAGTTTTAGTTGGGTTCGTATTTTTACCCGGAGTTTTAGTTGGGTTCGTATTTTTACCCGGAGTTTTAGTTGGGTTCGTATTTTTACCCGGAGTTTTAGTTGGGTTCGTAATTTTATCCGGAGTTTTAGTTGGGTTCGTATTTTTTACCGGATTTTTTAGTTGGGTTAGTATTTTTGCCGGAGTTTTAGTTGGGTTGGTAATTTTACCCGGAGTTTTAGTTGGGTTCATATTTTTTACCGGACTTTTTAGTTGGGTTAGTATTTTTTACCCGAAGTTTTAGTTGGGTTCGTATTTTTTACCCGGAGTTTTAGTTGGGTTCGTATTTTTACCCGGAGTTTTAGTTGGGTTCGTATTTTTACCCGGAGTTTTAGTTGGGTTCGTAATTTTATCCGGAGTTTTAGTTGGGTTCGTATTTTTTACACGGATTTTTTAGTTGGGTTAGTATTTTTACCCGGAGTTTTAGTTGGGTTCTAAATGTTACCCGGACTTTTTTGTTTGGTTCGTATTTTTTACCCGGAGTTTTAGTTGGGTTCGTAATTTTACCCGGACTTTTTAGTTGGGTTCGTAATTTTACCCGGAGTTTTAGTTGGGTTCGTAATTTTACCCGGAGTTTTAGTTGGGTTGGGTTGGGTTACCCGGACTTTTTATTTGGGTTCGTAATTTTACCCGGACTTTTTAGTTGGGTTCGTAATTTTACCCGGAGTTTTACTTGGGTTCGTAATTTTACCGGGACTTTTTAGTTGGGTTCGTATTTTTTACCCGGACTTTTAGTTGGGTTCGTAATTTTACCCGGAGTTTTAGTTGGGTTCGTAATTTTACCCGGAGTTTTAGTTGGGTTCGTAATTTTACCCGGAGTTTTAGTTGGGTTCGTATGTTTGACCAGGACTTTTTAGTTGGGGTTAGTATTTTTACCCGGAGTTTTAGTTGGGTTCGTATTTTTACCCGGAGTTTTAGTTGGGTTCGTAATTTTACCCGGAGTTTTAGTTGGGTTCGTATTTTTTACCCGGACATTTTAGTTGGGTTAGCATTTTTTACCCGGAGTTTTAGTTGGGTTCGTACTTTTTACCCGGAGTTTTAGTTGGGTTCGTATTTTTTACCCGGAGTTTTAGTTGGGTTCGTATTTTTTACCCGGACTTTTTAGTTGGGTAAGTATTTTTACCCGGAGTTTTAGTTGGGTTCGTATTTTTACCCGGAGTTTTAGTTGGGTTCGTAATTTTACCCGAAGTTTTAGTTGGGTTCGTATCTTTTACCCGGACTATTTAGTTGGGTTAGTATTTTTTACCCGGAGTTTTAGTTGGGTTCGTATTTTTTACCCGGAGTTCTAGTTGGGTTCGCATTTTTTACCCGGAATTTTTAGTTGGGTTAGTATTTTTACCCGGAGTTTTAGTAGGGTTTGTATTTTTACCCGGAGTTTTAGTTGGGTTCGTAATTTTACCCGGAGTTTTAGTTGGGTTCGTATTTTTAACCCGGACTTTTTAGTTGGGTTAGTATTTTTACCCGGAGTTTTAGTTGGGTTCGTATTTTTACCCGGAGTTTTAGTTGGGTTCGTAATTTTATCCGGTGTTTTAGTTGAGTTCGTATTTTTTACCCGGACTTTTTAGTTGGGTTAGTATTTTTGCCCGGAGTTTTAGTTGGGTTCGTATTTTTTACCCGGAGTTTTAGTTGGGTTCGTAATTTTACCCGGAGTTTTAGTTGCGTTCGTAATTTTATTCGGAGTTTTAGTTGGGTTCGTATTTTTTACCCGGAGTTTTAGTTGGGTTCGTAATTTTACACGGAGTTTTAGTTGGGTTCGTATTTTTTACCCGGACTTTTTAGTTGGGTTAGTATTTTTACCCGGAGTTGTAGTTGGGTTCGTATTTTTACCCGGAGTTTTAGTTGGGTTCGTATTTTTACCCGGAGTTTTAGTTGGGTTCGTAATTTTAGCCGGAGTTTTAGTTGGGTTCGTATTTTTTACCCGTACTTTTTAGTTGGGTTAGTATTTTTGCCCGGAGTTTTAGTTGGGTTCGTATTTTTTTACCCGGAGTTTTAGTTGGGTTCTAAAGGTTACCCGGACTTTTTTGTTTGGTTCGTATTTTTTACCCGGAGTTTTAGTTGGGTTCGTAATTTTACCTGGAGTTTTAAGTTAGGTTCGTATTTTTACCCGGACTTTTTAGTTGGGTTCGTATTTTTTACCCGGAGTTTTATTTGGGTTCGTAATTTTACCCGGACTTTCTAGTTGGGTTCGTAATTTTACCCGGAGTTTTAGTTGGGTTCGTAATTTTACCCGGAGTTTTAGTTGGGTTCGTAATTTTACCCGGAGTTTTAGTTGGGTTCGTATTTTTGACCCGGACTTTTTAGTTGGGGTTAGTATTTTTACCCGGAGTTTTAGTTGGGTTCGTATTTTTACCCGGAGTTTTAGTTGGGTTCGTAATTTAACCCGGAGTTTTAGTTGGGTTCGTATTTTTTACCCGGACATTTTAGTTGGGTTAGCATTTTTTACCCGGAGTTTTAGTTGGGTTCGTACTTTTTACCCGGAGTTTTAGTTGGGTTCGTATTTTATACCCGGAGTTTTAGTTGGGTTCGTATTTTTTACCCGGACTTTTTAGTTGGGTAAGTATCTTTACCCGGAGTTTTAGTTGGGTTCGTATTTTTACCCGGAGTTTTAGTTGGGTTCGTAATTTTACCCGGAGTTTTAGTTGGGTTCGTATCTTTTACCCGGACTATTTAATTGGGTTAGTATTTTTTACCCGGAGTTTTAGTTGGGTTCGTATTTTTTACCCGGAGTTCTAGTTGGGTTCGCATTTTTTACCCGGAATTTTTAGTCGGGTTAGTATTTTTACCCGGAGTTTTAGTAGGGTTTGTATTTTTACCCGGAGTTTTAGTTGGGTTCGTAATTTTACCCGGAGTTTTAGTTGGGTTCGTATTTTTAACCCGGACTTTTTAGTTGGGTTAGTATTTTTACCCGGAGTTTTAGTTGGGTTCGTATTTTTACCCGGAGTTTTAGTTGGGTTCGTAATTTTATCCGGTGTTTTAGTTGAGTTCGTATTTTTTACCCGGACTTTTTAGTTGGGTTAGTATTTTTGCCCGGAGTTTTAGTTGGGTTCGTATTTTTTACCCGGAGTTTTAGTTGGGTTCGTAATTTTACCCGGAGTTCTAGTTGCGTTCGTAATTTTATCCGGAGTTTTAGTTGGGTTCGTATTTTTTACCCGGAGTTTTAGTTGGGTTCGTAATTTTACCCGGAGTTTTAGTTGGGTTCGTATTTTTTACCCGGACTTTTTAGTTGGGTTAGTATTTTTACCCGGAGTTGTAGTTGGGTTCGTATTTTTACCCGGAGTTTTAGTTGGGTTCGTATTTTTACCCGGAGTTTTAGTTGGGTTCGTAATTTTAGCCGGAGTTTTAGTTGGGTTCGTATTTTTTACCCGGACTTTTTAGTTGGGTTAGTATTTTTGCCCGGAGTTTTAGTTGGGTTCGTATTTTTTTACCCGGAGTTTTAGTTGGGTTCTAAATGTTACCCGGACTTTTTTGTTTGGTTCGTATTTTTTACCCGGAGTTTTAGTTGGGTTCGTAATTTTACCTGGAGTTTTAAGTTAGGTTCGTATTTTTACCCGGACTTTTTAGTTGGGTTCGTATTTTTTACCCGGAGTTTTATTTGGGTTCGTAATTTTACCCGGACTTTTTAGTTGGGTTCGTAATTTTACCCGGAGTTTTAGTTGGGTTCGTAATTTTACCCGGAGTTTTAGTTCTAAATGTTACCCGGACTTTTTTGTTTGGTTCGTATTTTTTACCCGGAGTTTTAGTTGGGTTCGTAATTTTACCTGGAGTTTTAAGTTAGGTTCGTATTTTTACCCGGACTTTTTAGTTGGGTTCGTATTTTTTACCCGGAGTTTTATTTGGGTTCGTAATTTTACCCGAACTTTTTAGTTGGGTTCGTAATTTTACCCGGAGTTTTAGTTGGGTTCGTAATTTTACCCGGAGTTTTAGTTGGGTTCGTAATTTTACCCGGAGTTTTAGTTGGGTTCGTATTTTTGACCCGGACTTTTTAGTTGGGGTTAGTATTTTTACCCGGAGTTTTAGTTGGGTTCGTATTTTTACCCGGAGTTTTAGTTGGGTTCGTAATTTTACCCGGAGTTTTAGTTGTGTTCGTATTTTTTACCCGGACATTTTAGTTGGGTTAGCACTTTTTACCCGGAGTTTTAGTTGGGTTCGTACTTTTTACCCGGAGTTTTAGTTGGGTTCGTATTTTTTACCCGGAGTTTTAGTTGGGTTCGTATTTTTTACCCGGACTTTTTAGTTGGGTAAGTATTTTTACCCGGAGTTTTAGTTGGGTTCGTATTTTTACCCGGAGTTTTAGTTGGGTTCGTAATTTTACCCGGAGTTTTAGTTGGGTTCGTATCTTTTACCCGGACTATTTAGTTGGGTTAGTATTTTTTACCCGGAGTTTTAGTTGGGTTCGTATTTTTTACCCGGAGTTCTAGTTGGGTTCGCATTTTTTACCCGGAATTTTTAGTTGGGTTAGTATTTTTACCCGGAGTTTTAGTTGGGTTCGTATTTTTACCCGGAGTTTTAGTTGGGTTCGTATTTTTAACCCGGACTTTTTAGTTGGGTTAGTATTTTTACCCGGAGTTTTAGTTGGGTTCGTATTTTTACCCGGAGTTTTAGTTGTGTTGGTAATTTTACCCGGAGTTTTAGTTGGGTTCATATTTTTTACCGGACTTTTTAGTTGGGTTCGTATTTTTTACCCGAAGTTTTAGTTGGGTTCGTATTTTTTACCCGGAGTTTTAGTTGGGTTCGTATTTTTTACAAGGAGTTTTAGTTGGGTTCGAATTTTTACCCGGAGTTTTAGTTGTGTTGGTAATTTTAGCCGGAGTTTTAGTTGGGTTCATATTTTTTACCGGACTTTTTAGTTGGGTTCGTATTTTTTACCCGAAGTTTTAGTTGGGTTCGTATTTTTTACCCGGAGTTTTAGTTGGGTTCGTATTTTTACCCGGAGTTTTAGTTGGGTTCGTATTTTTACCCGGAGTTTTAGTTGGGTTCGTAATTTTATCCGGAGTTTTAGTTGGGTTCGTATTTTTTACCCGAATTTTTTAGTTGGGTTAGTATTTTTGCCCGGAGTTTTAGTTGGGTTGGTAATTTTACCCGGAGTTTTAGTTGGGTTCATATTTTTTACCAGACTTTTTAGTTGGGTTCGTATTTTTTACCCGAAGTTTTAGTTGGGTTCGTATTTTTTACCCGGAGTTTTAGTTGGGTTCGTATTTTTACCCGGAGTTTTAGTTGGGTTCGTATTTTTACCCGGAGTTTTAGTTGGGTTCGTATTTTTACCCGGAGTTTTAGTTGGGTTCGTAATTTTATCCGGAGTTTTAGTTGGGTTCGTATTTTTTACCCGGATTTTTTAGTTGGGTTAGTATTTTTGCCCGGAGTTTTAGTTGGGTTGGTAATTTTACCCGGAGTTTTAGTTGGGTTCATATTTTTTACCGGACTTTTTAGTTGGGTTCGTATTTTTTACCCGAAGTTTTAGTTGGGTTCGTATTTTTTACCCGGAGTTTTAGTTGGGTTCGTATTTTTACCCGGAGTTTTAGTTGGGTTCGTATTTTTACCCGGAGTTTTAGTTGGGTTCGTAATTTTATCCGGAGTTTTAGTTGGGTTCGTATTTTTTACCCGGATTTTTTAGTTGGGTTAGTATTTTTACCCGGAGTTTTAGTTGGGTTCTAAATGTTACCCGGACTTTTTTGTTTGGTTCGTATTTTTTACCCGGAGTTTTAGTTGGGTTCGTAATTTTACCCGGACTTTTTAGTTGGGTTCGTAATTTTACCCGGAGTTTTAGTTGGGTTCGTAATTTTACCCGGAGTTTTAGTTGGGTTGGGTTGGGTTACCCGGACTTTTTATTTGGGTTCGTAATTTTACCCGGACTTTTTAGTTGGGTTCGTAATTTTACCCGGAGTTTTACTTGGGTTCGTAATTTTACCGGGACTTTTTAGTTGGGTTCGTATTTTTTACCCGGACTTTTAGTTGGGTTCGTAATTTTACCCGGAGTTTTAGTTGGGTTCGTAATTTTACCCGGAGTTTTAGTTGGGTTCGTAATTTTACCCGGAGTTTTAGTTGGGTTCGTATGTTTGACCAGGACTTTTTAGTTGGGGTTAGTATTTTTACCCGGAGTTTTAGTTGGGTTCGTATTTTTACCCGGAGTTTTAGTTGGGTTCGTAATTTTACCCGGAGTTTTAGTTGGGTTCGTATTTTTTACCCGGACATTTTAGTTGGGTTAGCATTTTTTACCCGGAGTTTTAGTTGGGTTCGTACTTTTTACCCGGAGTTTTAGTTGGGTTCGTATTTTTTACCCGGAGTTTTAGTTGGGTTCGTATTTTTTACCCGGACTTTTTAGTTGGGTAAGTATTTTTACCCGGAGTTTTAGTTGGGTTCGTAATTTTACCCGGAGTTTTAGTTGGGTTCGTATTTTTAACCCGGACTTTTTAGTTGGGTTAGTATTTTTACCCGGAGTTTTAGTTGGGTTCGTATTTTTACCCGGAGTTTTAGTTGGGTTCGTAATTTTATCCGGTGTTTTAGTTGAGTTCGTATTTTTTACCCGGACTTTTTAGTTGGGTTAGTATTTTTGCCCTGAGTTTTAGTTGGGTTCGTATTTTTTACCCGGAGTTTTAGTTGGGTTCGTAATTTTACCCGGAGTTTTAGTTGCGTTCGTAATTTTATCCGGAGTTTTAGTTGGGTTCGTATTTTTTACCCGGAGTTTTAGTTGGGTTCGTAATTTTACCCGGAGTTTTAGTTGGGTTCGTATTTTTTACCCGGACTTTTTAGTTGGGTTAGTATTTTTACCCGGAGTTGTAGTTGGGTTCGTATTTTTACCCGGAGTTTTAGTTGGGTTCGTATTTTTACCCGGAGTTTTAGTTGGGTTCGTAATTTTAGCCGGAGTTTTAGTTGGGTTCGTATTTTTTACCCGGACTTTTTAGTTGGGTTAGTATTTTTGCCCGGAGTTTTAGTTGGGTTCGTATTTTTTTACCCGGAGTTTTAGTTGGGTTCTAAATGTTACCCGGACTTTTTTGTTTGGTTCGTATTTTTTACCCGGAGTTTTAGTTGGGTTCGTAATTTTACCTGGAGTTTTAAGTTAGGTTCGTATTTTTACCCGGACTTTTTAGTTGGGTTCGTATTTTTTACCCGGAGTTTTATTTTGGTTCGTAATTTTACCCGGACTTTCTAGTTGGGTTCGTAATTTTACCCGGACTTTTTAGTTGGGTTCGTAATTTTACCCGGAGTTTTACTTGGGTTCGTAATTTTACCGGGACTTTTTAGTTGGGTTCGTATTTTTTACCCGGACTTTTAGTTGGGTTCGTAATTTTACCCGGAGTTTTAGTTGGGTTCGTAATTTTACCCGGAGTTTTAGTTGGGTTCGTAATTTTACCCGGAGTTTTAGTTGGGTTCGTATGTTTGACCAGGACTTTTTAGTTGGGGTTAGTATTTTTACCCGGAGTTTTAGTTGGGTTCGTATTTTTACCCGGAGTTTTAGTTGGGTTCGTAATTTTACCCGGAGTTTTAGTTGGGTTCGTATTTTTTACCCGGACATTTTAGTTGGGTTAGCATTTTTTACCCGGAGTTTTAGTTGGGTTCGTACTTTTTACCCGGAGTTTTAGTTGGGTTCGTATTTTTTACCCGGAGTTTTAGTTGGGTTCGTATTTTTTACCCGGACTTTTTAGTTGGGTAAGTATTTTTACCCGGAGTTTTAGTTGGGTTCGTAATTTTACCCGGAGTTTTAGTTGGGTTCGTATTTTTAACCCGGACTTTTTAGTTGGGTTCGTATTTTTTACCCGGAGTTTTATTTTGGTTCGTAATTTTACCCGGACTTTCTAGTTGGGTTCGTAATTTTACCCGGAGTTTTAGTTGGGTTCGTAATTTTACCCGGAGTTTTAGTTGGGTTCGTAATTTTACCCGGAGTTTTAGTTGGGTTCGTATTTTTGACCCGGACTTTTTAGTTGGGGTTAGTATTTTTACCCGGAGTTTTAGTTGGGTTCGTATTTTTACCCGGAGTTTTAGTTGGGTTCGTAATTTTACCCGGAGTTTTAGTTGGGTTCGTATTTTTTACCCGGACATTTTAGTTGGGTTAGCATTTTTTACCCGGAGTTTTAGTTGGGTTCGTACTTTTTACCCGGAGTTTTAGTTGGGTTCGTATTTTTTACCCGGAGTTTTAGTTGGGTTCGTATTTTTTACCCGGACTTTTTAGTTGGGTAAGTATTTTTACGCGGAGTTTTAGTTGGGTTCGTAATTTTACCCGGAGTTTTAGTTGGGTTCGTATCTTTTACCCGGACTATTTAGTTGGGTTAGTATTTTTTACCCGGAGTTTTAGTTGGGTTCGTATTTTTTACCCGGAGTTCTAGTTGGGTTCGCATTTTTTACCCGGAATTTTTAGTCGGGTTAGTATTTTTACCCGGAGTTTTAGTAGGGTTTGTATTTTTACCCGGAGTTTTAGTTGGGTTCGTAATTTTACCCGGAGTTTTAGTTGGGTTCGTATTTTTAACCCGGACTTTTTAGTTGGGTTAGTATTTTTACCCGGAGTTTTAGTTGGGTTCGTATTTTTACCCGGAGTTTTAGTTGGGTTCGTAATTTTATCTCGTGTTTTAGTTGAGTTCGTATTTTTTACCCGGACTTTTTAGTTGGGTTAGTATTTTTGCCCGGAGTTTTAGTTGGGTTCGTATTTTTTACCTGGAGTTTTAGTTGGGTTCGTAATTTTACCCGGAGTTCTAGTTGCGTTCGTAATTTTATCCGGAGTTTTAGTTGGGTTCGTATTTTTTACCCGGAGTTTTAGTTGGGTTCGTAATTTTACCCGGAGTTTTAGTTGGGTTCGTATTTTTTACCCGGACTTTTTAGTTGGGTAAGTATTTTTACGCGGAGTTTTAGTTGGGTTCGTAATTTTACCCGGAGTTTTAGTTGGGTTCGTATCTTTTACCCGGACTATTTAGTTGGGTTAGTATTTTTTACCCGGAGTTTTAGTTGGGTTCGTATTTTTTACCCGGAGTTCTAGTTGGGTTCGCATTTTTTACCCGGAATTTTTAGTCGGGTTAGTATTTTTACCCGGAGTTTTAGTAGGGTTTGTATTTTTACCCGGAGTTTTAGTTGGGTTCGTAATTTTACCCGGAGTTTTAGTTGGGTTCGTATTTTTAACCCGGACTTTTTAGTTGGGTTAGTATTTTTACCCGGAGTTTTAGTTGGGTTCGTATTTTTACCCGGAGTTTTAGTTGGGTTCGTAATTTTATCTCGTGTTTTAGTTGAGTTCGTATTTTTTACCCGGACTTTTTAGTTGGGTTAGTATTTTTGCCCGGAGTTTTAGTTGGGTTCGTATTTTTTACCTGGAGTTTTAGTTGGGTTCGTAATTTTACCCGGAGTTCTAGTTGCGTTCGTAATTTTATCCGGAGTTTAAGTTGGGTTCGTATTTTTTACCCGGAGTTTTAGTTGGGTTCGTAATTTTACCCGGAGTTTTAGTTGGGTTCGTATTTTTCACCCGGACTTTTTAGTTGGGTTAGTATTTTTACCCGGAGTTGTAGTTGGGTTCGTATTTTTACCCGGAGTTTTAGTTGGGTTCGTATTTTTACCCGGAGTTTTAGTTGGGTTCGTAATTTTAGCCGGAGTTTTAGTTGGGTTCGTATTTTTTACCCGGACTTTTTAGTTGGGTTAGTATTTTTGCCCGGAGTTTTAGTTGGGTTCGTATTTTTTTACCCGGAGTTTTAGTTGGGTTCTAAATGTTACCCGGACTTTTTTGTTTGGTTCGTATTTTTTACCCGGAGTTTTAGTTGGGTTCGTAATTTTACCTGGAGTTTTAAGTTAGGTTCGTATTTTTACCCGGACTTTTTAGTTGGGTTCGTATTTTTTACCCGGAGTTTTATTTGGGTTCGTAATTTTACCCGGACTTTTTAGTTGGGTTCGTAATTTTACCCGGAGTTTTAGTTGGGTTCGTAATTTTACCCGGAGTTTTAGTTCTAAATGTTACCCGGACTTTTTTGTTTGGTTCGTATTTTTTACCCGGAGTTTTAGTTGGGTTCGTAATTTTACCTGGAGTTTTAAGTTGGGTTCGTATTTTTACCCGGACTTTTTAGTTGGGTTCGTATTTTTTACCCGGAGTTTTATTTGGGTTCGTAATTTTACCCGGACTTTTTAGTTGGGTTCGTAATTTTACCCGGAGTTTTAGTTGGGTTCGTAATTTTACCCGGAGTTTTAGTTGGGTTCGTAATTTTACCCGGAGTTTTAGTTGGGTTCGTATTTTTGACCCGGACTTTTTAGTTGGGGTTAGTATTTTTACCCGGAGTTTTAGTTGGGTTCGTATTTTTACCCGGAGTTTTAGTTGGGTTCGTAATTTTACCCGGAGTTTTAGTTGGGTTCGTATTTTTTACCCGGACATTTTAGTTGGGTTAGCATTTTTTACCCGGAGTTTTAGTTGGGTTCGTACTTTTTACCCGGAGTTTTAGTTGGGTTCGTATTTTTTACCCGGAGTTTTAGTTGGGTTCGTATTTTTTACCCGGACTTTTTAGTTGGGTAAGTATTTTTACCCGGAGTTTTAGTTGGGTTCGTATTTTTACCCGGAGTTTTAGTTGGGTTCGTAATTTTACCCGGAGTTTTAGTTGGGTTCGTATCTTTTACCCGGACTATTTAGTTGGGTTAGTATTTTTTACCCGGAGTTTTAGTTGGGTTCGTATTTTTTACCCGGAGTTCTAGTTGGGTTCGCATTTTTTACCCGGAATTTTTAGTTGGGTTAGTATTTTTACCGGAGTTTTAGTTGGGTTCGTATTTTTACCCGGAGTTTTAGTTGGGTTCGTATTTTTAACCCGGACTTTTTAGTTGGGTTAGTATTTTTACCCGGAGTTTTAGTTGGGTTCGTATTTTTACCCGGAGTTTTAGTTGGGTTCGTAATTTTATCCGGTGTTTTAGTTGAGTTCGTATTTTTTACCCGGACTTTTTAGTTGGGTTAGTATTTTTGCCCGGAGTTTTAGTTGGGTTCGTATTTTTTACCCGGAGTTTTAGTTGGGTTCGTAATTTTACCCGGAGTTTTAGTTGCGTTCGTAATTTTATCCGGAGTTTTAGTTGGGTTCGTATTTTTTACCCGGAGTTTTAGTTGGGTTCGTAATTTTACCCGGAGTTTTAGTTGGGTTCGTATTTTTTACCCGGACTTTTTAGTTGGGTTAGTATTTTTACCCGGAGTTGTAGTTGGGTTCGTATTTTTACCCGGAGTTTTAGTTGGGTTCGTATTTTTACCCGTAGTTTTAGTTGGGTTCGTAATTTTAGCCGGAGTTTTAGTTGGGTTCGTATTTTTTACCCGGACTTTTTAGTTGGGTTAGTATTTTTGCCCGGAGTTTTAGTTGGGTTCGTATTTTTTTACCCGGAGTTTTAGTTGGGTTCTAAATGTTACCCGGACTTTTTGTTTGGTTCGTATTTTTTACCCGGAGTTTTAGTTGGGTTCGTAATTTTACCTGGAGTTTTAAGTTAGGTTCGTATTTTTACCCGGACTTTTTAGTTGGGTTCGTATTTTTTACCCGGACTTTTATTTGGGTTCGTAATTTTACCCGGACTTTTTAGTTGGGTTCGTAATTTTACCCGGAGTTTTAGTTGGGTTCGTAATTTTACCCGGAGTTTTAGTTGGGTTCGTAATTTTACCCGGAGTTTTAGTTGGGTTCGTATTTTTGACCCGGACTTTTTAGTTGTGGTTAGTATTTTTACCCGGAGTTTTAGTTGGGTTCGTATTTTTACCCGGAGTTTTAGTTGGGTTCGTAATTTTACCCGGAGTTTTAGTTGGGTTCGTATTTTTTACCCGGACATTTTAGTTGGGTTAGCATTTTTTACCCGGAGTTTTAGTTTGGTTCGTACTTTTTACCCGGAGTTTTAGTTGGGTTCGTATTTTTTACCCGGAGTTTTAGTTGGGTTCGTATTTTTTACCCGGACTTTCTAGTTGGGTAAGTATTTTTACCCGGAGTTTTAGTTGGGTTCGTATTTTTACCCGGAGTTTTAGTTGGGTTCGTAATTTTACCCGGAGTTTTAGTTGGGTTCGTATCTTTTACCCGGACTATTTAGTTGGGTTAGTATTTTTTACCCGGAGTTTTAGTTGGGTTCGTATTTTTTACCCGGAGTTCTAGTTGGGTTCGCATTTTTTACCCGGAATTTTTAGTTGGGTTAGTATTTTTACCCGGAGTTTTAGTAGGGTTTGTATTTTTACCCGGAGTTTTAGTTGGGTTCGTAATTTTACCCGGAGTTTTAGTTGGGTTCGTATTTTTAACCCGGACTTTTAGTTGGGTTAGTATTTTTACCCGGAGTTTTAGTTGGGTTCGTATTTTTACCCGGAGTTTTAGTTGGGTTCGTAATTTTATCCGGTGTTTTAGTTGAGTTCGTATTTTTTACCCGGACTTTTTAGTTGGGTTAGTATTTTTGCCCGGAGTTTTAGTTGGGTTCGTATTTTTTACCCGGAGTTTTAGTTGGGTTCGTAATTTTACCCGGAGTTTTAGTTGCGTTCGTAATTTTATCCGGAGTTTTAGTTGGGTTCGTATTTTTTACCCGGAGTTTTAGTTGGGTTCGTAATTTTACCCGGAGTTTTAGTTGGGTTCGTATTTTTTACCCGGACTTTTTAGTTGGGTTAGTATTTTTACCCGGAGTTGTAGTTGGGTTCGTATTTTTACCCGGAGTTTTAGTTGGGTTCGTATTTTTACCCGGAGTTTTAGTTGGGTTCGTAATTTTAGCCGGAGTTTTAGTTGGGTTCGTATTTTTGCCCGGAGTTTTAGTTGGGTTCGTATTTTTTTACCCGGAGTTTTAGTTGGGTTCTAAATGTTACCCGGACTTTTTTGTTTGGTTCGTATTTTTTACCCGGAGTTTTAGTTGGGTTCGTAATTTTACCTGGAATTTTAAGTTAGGTTCGTATTTTTACCCGGACTTTTTAGTTGGGTTCGTATTTTTTACCCGGAGTTTTATTTGGGTTCGTAATTTTACCCGGACTTTTTAGTTGGGTTCGTAATTTTACCCGGAGTTTTAGTTGGGTTCGTAATTTTACCCGGAGTTTTAGTTGGGTTCGTAATTTTACCCGGAGTTTTAGTTGGGTTCGTAATTTTACCCGGAGTTTTAGTTGGGTTCGTATTTTTAACCCGGACTTTTTAGTTGGGTTCGTATTTTTTATCCGGACTTTTAGTTGGGTTCGTAATTTTACCCGGAGTTTTAGTTGGGTTCGTAATTTTACCCGGGGTTTTAGTTGGGTTCGAAATTTTACCCGGAGTCTTGAGTTAGCCGGACTTTTTAGTTGGGTTCGTATTTTTACCCGGACTTTTAGTTGGGTTCGTAATTTTACCCGGAGTTTTAGTTGGGTTTGTAATTTTACCCGGAGTTTTAGTTGGGTTCGTAATTTTACCCGGAGTTTTACTTGGGTTCGTAATTTTACCCGGAGTTTTACTTGGGTTCGTAATTTTACCCGGAGTATTAGTTGGGTTCGTAATTTTACCCGGAGTTTTAGTTGGGTTCGTAATTTTACCCGGACTTTTTAGTTGGGTTCGTAATTTTACCCGGAGTCTTAAGTTAGGTTCGTATTTTTTATCCGGACTTTTTAGTTGGGTTCGTCTTTTTTACCCGGAATTTTAGTTGGGTTCGTAATTTTACCCGGAGTTTTAGTTGGGTTCGCAATTTTACCCGGACTTTTTAGTTGGGTTCGTATTTTTTACCCGGACTTTTAGTTCGGTTCGTAATTTTACCCGGAGTTTTAGTTGGGTTCGTAATTTTACCCGGAGTTTTAGTTGGGTTCGTAATTTTACCCGAACTTTTTAGTTGGGTTCGTAATTTTACCCGGACTTTTTAGTTGGGTTCGTAATTTTACCCGGACTTTTAGTTGGGTTCGTAATTTTACCCGGAGTTTTAGTTGGGTTCGTAATTTTGCCCGGAGTTTTAGTTGCGTTCGTAATTTTACCCGGAGTTGTACTTGGGTTCGTAATTTTACCCGGAGTTTTACTTGGGTTCGTAATTTTACCCGGAGTTTTAGTTGGGTTCGTAATTTTACCCGGAGTTTTAGTTGGGTTCGTAATTTTACCCGGACTTTTTAGTTGGGTTCGAATTTTTTACCCGGACTTTTAGTTGGGTTCGTAATTTTACCCGGAGTTTTAGTTGGGTTCGTAATATTACCCGGAGTTTTAGTTGAGTTCGTAATTTTACCCGGAGTTTTAGTTGGGTTCGTAATTTTACCCGGACTTTTTAGTTGGGTTCGTAATTTTACCCGGACTTTTTAGTTGGGTTCGAAATTTTACCCGGAGTCTTAAGTTAGGTTCGTATTTTTTATCCGGACTTTTTAGTTGGGTTAGTATTTTTGCCCGGAGTTTTAGTTGGGTTGGTAATTTTACCCGGAGTTTTAGTTGGGTTCATATTTTTTACCGGACTTTTTAGTTGGGTTCGTATTTTTTACCCGAAGTTTTAGTTGGGTTCGTATTTTTTACCCGGAGTTTTAGTTGGGTTCGTATTTTTACCCGGAGTTTTAGTTGGGTTCGTATTTTTACCCGGAGTTTTAGTTGGGTTCGTAATTTTATCCGGAGTTTTAGTTGGGTTCGTATTTTTTACCCGGATTTTTTAGTTGGGTTAGTATTTTTACCCGGAGTTTTAGTTGGGTTCTAAATGTTACCCGGACTTTTTTGTTTGGTTCGTATTTTTTACCCGGAGTTTTAGTTGGGTTCGTAATTTTACCCGGACTTTTTAGTTGGGTTCGTAATTTTACCCGGAGTTTTAGTTGGGTTCGTAATTTTACCCGGAGTTTTAGTTGGGTTGGGTTGGGTTACCCGGACTTTTTATTTGGGTTCGTAATTTTACCCGGACTTTTTAGTTGGGTTCGTAATTTTACCCGGAGTTTTACTTGGGTTCGTAATTTTACCGGGACTTTTTAGTTGGGTTCGTATTTTTTACCCGGACTTTTAGTTGGGTTCGTAATTTTACCCGGAGTTTTAGTTGGGTTCGTAATTTTACCCGGAGTTTTAGTTGGGTTCGTAATTTTACCCGGAGTTTTAGTTGGGTTCGTATGTTTGACCAGGACTTTTTAGTTGGGGTTAGTATTTTTACCCGGAGTTTTAGTTGGGTTCGTATTTTTACCCGGAGTTTTAGTTGGGTTCGTAATTTTACCCGGAGTTTTAGTTGGGTTCGTATTTTTTACCCGGACATTTTAGTTGGGTTAGCATTTTTTACCCGGAGTTTTAGTTGGGTTCGTACTTTTTACCCGGAGTTTTAGTTGGGTTCGTATTTTTTACCCGGAGTTTTAGTTGGGTTCGTATTTTTTACCCGGACTTTTTAGTTGGGTAAGTATTTTTACCCGGAGTTTTAGTTGGGTTCGTATTTTTACCCGGAGTTTTAGTTGGGTTCGTAATTTTACCCGAAGTTTTAGTTGGGTTCGTATCTTTTACCCGGACTATTTAGTTGGGTTAGTATTTTTTACCCGGAGTTTTAGTTGGGTTCGTATTTTTTACCCGGAGTTCTAGTTGGGTTCGCATTTTTTACCCGGAATTTTTAGTTGGGTTAGTATTTTTACCCGGAGTTTTAGTAGGGTTTGTATTTTTACCCGGAGTTTTAGTTGGGTTCGTAATTTTACCCGGAGTTTTAGTTGGGTTCGTATTTTTAACGCGGACTTTTTAGTTGGGTTAGTATTTTTACCCGGAGTTTTAGTTGGGTTCGTATTTTTACCCGGAGTTTTAGTTGGGTTCGTAATTTTATCCGGTGTTTTAGTTGAGTTCGTATTTTTTACCCGGACTTTTTAGTTGGGTTAGTATTTTTGCCCGGAGTTTTAGTTGGGTTCGTATTTTTTACCCGGAGTTTTAGTTGGGTTCGTAATTTTACCCGGAGTTTTAGTTGCGTTCGTAATTTTATCCGGAGTTTTAGTTGGGTTCGTATTTTTTACCCGGAGTTTTAGTTGGGTTCGTAATTTTACCCGGAGTTTTAGTTGGGTTCGTATTTTTTACCCGGACTTTTTAGTTGGGTTAGTATTTTTACCCGGAGTTGTAGTTGGGTTCGTATTTTTACCCGGAGTTTTAGTTGGGTTCGTATTTTTACCCGGAGTTTTAGTTGGGTTCGTAATTTTAGCCGGAGTTTTAGTTGGGTTCGTATTTTTTACCCGGACTTTTTAGTTGGGTTAGTATTTTTGCCCGGAGTTTTAGTTGGGTTCGTATTTTTTTACCCGGAGTTTTAGTTGGGTTCTAAATGTTACCCGGACTTTTTTGTTTGGTTCGTATTTTTTACCCGGAGTTTTAGTTGGGTTCGTAATTTTACCTGGAGTTTTAAGTTAGGTTCGTATTTTTACCCGGACTTTTTAGTTGGGCTCGTATTTTTTACCCGGAGTCTTATTTGGGTTCGTAATTTTACCCGGACTTTCTAGTTGGGTTCGTAATTTTACCCGGAGTTTTAGTTGGGTTCGTAATTTTACCCGGAGTTTTAGTTGGGTTCGTAATTTTACCCGGAGTTTTAGTTGGGTTCGTATTTTTGACCCGGACTTTTTAGTTGGGGTTAGTATTTTTACCCGGAGTTTTAGTTGGGTTCGTATTTTTACCCGGAGTTTTAGTTGGGTTCGTAATTTTACCCGGAGTTTTAGTTGGGTTCGTATTTTTTACCCGGACATTTTAGTTGGGTTAGCATTTTTTACCCGGAGTTTTAGTTGGGTTCGTACTTTTTACCCGGAGTTTTAGTTGGGTTCGTATTTTTTACCCGGAGTTTTAGTTGGGTTCGTATTTTTTACCCGGACTTTTTAGTTGGGTAAGTATTTTTACGCGGAGTTTTAGTTGGGTTCGTAATTTTACCCGGAGTTTTAGTTGGGTTCGTATCTTTTACCCGGACTATTTAGTTGGGTTAGTATCTTTTACCCGGAGTTTTAGTTGGGTTCGTATTTTTTACCCGGAGTTCTAGTTGGGTTCGCATTTTTTACCCGGAATTTTTAGTCGGGTTAGTATTTTTACCCGGAGTTTTAGTAGGGTTTGTATTTTTACCCGGAGTTTTAGTTGGGTTCGTAATTTTACCCGGAGTTTTAGTTGGGTTCGTATTTTTAACCCGGACTTTTTAGTTGGGTTAGTATTTTTACCCGGAGTTTTAGTTGGGTTCGTATTTTTACCCGGAGTTTTAGTTGGGTTCGTAATTTTATCCGGTGTTTTAGTTGAGTTCGTATTTTTTACCCGGACTTTTTAGTTGGGTTAGTATTTTTGCCCGGAGTTTTAGTTGGGTTCGTATTTTTTACCCGGAGTTTTAGTTGGGTTCGTAATTTTACCCGGAGTTCTAGTTGCGTTCGTAATTTTATCCGGTGTTTTAGTTGGGTTCGTATTTTTTACCCGGAGTTATAGTTGGGTTCGTAATTTTACCCGGAGTTTTAGTTGGGTTCGTATTTTTTACCCGGACTTTTTAGTTGGGTTAGTATTTTTACCCGGAGTTGTAGTTGGGTTCGTATTTTTACCCGGAGTTTTAGTTGGGTTCGTATTTTTACCCGGAGTTTTAGTTGGGTTCGTAATTTTAGCCGGAGTTTTAGTTGGGTTCGTATTTTTTACCCGGACTTTTTAGTTGGGTTAGTATTTTTGCCCGGAGTTTTAGTTGGGTTCGTATTTTCTTACCCGGAGTTTTAGTTGGGTTCTAAATGTTACCCGGACTTTTTTGTTTGGTTCGTATTTTTTACCCGGAGTTTTAGTTGGGTTCGTAATTTTACCCGGAGTTTTAGTTGGGTTCGTAATTTTACCCGGAGTTTTAGTTGGGTTCGTATTTTTTACCCGGACATTTTAGTTGGGTTAGCATTTTTTACCCGGAGTTTTAGTTGGGTTCGTACTTTTTACCCGGAGTTTTAGTTGGGTTCGTATTTTTTACCCGGAGTTTTAGTTGGGTTCGTATTTTTTACCCGGACTTTTTAGTTGGGTAAGTATTTTTACCCGGAGTTTTAGTTGGGTTAGTATTTTTACCCGGAGTTTTAGTTGGGTTCGTAATTTTACCCGAAGTTTTAGTTGGGTTCGTATCTTTTACCCGGACTATTTAGTTGGGTTAGTATTTTTTACCCGGAGTTTTAGTTGGGTTCGTATTTTTTACCCGGAGTTCTAGTTGGGTTCGCATTTTTTACCCGGAATTTTTAGTTGGGTTAGTATTTTTACCCGGAGTTTTAGTAGGGTTTGTATTTTTACCCGGAGTTTTAGTTGGGTTCGTAATTTTACCCGGAGTTTTAGTTGGGTTCGTATTTTTAACCCGGACTTTTTAGTTGGGTTAGTATTTTTACCCGGAGTTTTAGTTGGGTTCGTATTTTTACCCGGAGTTTTAGTTGGGTTCGTAATTTTATCCGGTGTTTTAGTTGAGTTCGTATTTTTTACCCGGACTTTTTAGTTGGGTTAGTATTTTTGCCCGGAGTTTTAGTTGGGTTCGTATTTTTTACCCGGAGTTTTAGTTGGGTTCGTAATTTTACCCGGAGTTTTAGTTGCGTTCGTAATTTTATCCGGAGTTTTAGTTGGGTTCGTATTTTTTACCCGGAGTTTTAGTTGGGTTCGTAATTTTACCCGGAGTTTTAGTTGGGTTCGTATTTTTTACCCGGACTTTTTAGTTGGGTTAGTATTTTTACCCGGAGTTGTAGTTGGGTTCGTATTTTTACCCGGAGTTTTAGTTGGGTTCGTATTTTTACCCGGAGTTTTAGTTGGGTTCGTAATTTTAGCCGGAGTTTTAGTTGGGTTCGTATTTTTTACCCGGACTTTTTAGTTGGGTTAGTATTTTTGCCCGGAGTTTTAGTTGGGTTCGTATTTTTTTACCCGGAGTTTTAGTTGGGTTCTAAATGTTACCCGGACTTTTTTGTTTGGTTCGTATTTTTTACCCGGAGTTTTAGTTGGGTTCGTAATTTTACCCGAAGTTTTAGTTGGGTTCGTATCTTTTACCCGGACTATTTAGTTGGGTAAGTATTTTTACCCGGAGTTTTAGTTGGGTTCGTATTTTTACCCGGAGTTTTAGTTGGGTTCGTAATTTTACCCGAAGTTTTAGTTGGGTTCGTATCTTTTACCCGGACTATTTAGTTGGGTTAGTATTTTTTACCCGGAGTTTTAGTTGGGTTCGTATTTTTTACCCGGAGTTCTAGTTGGGTTCGCATTTTTTACCCGGAATTTTTAGTTGGGTTAGTATTTTTACCCGGAGTTTTAGTAGGGTTAGTATTTTTGCCCGGAGTTTTAGTTGGGTTCGTATTTTTTACCCGGAGTTTTAGTTGGGTTCGTAATTTTACCCGGAGTTCTAGTTGCGTTCGTAATTTTATCCGGTGTTTTAGTTGGGTTCGTATTTTTTACCCGGAGTTATAGTTGGGTTCGTAATTTTACCCGGAGTTTTAGTTGGGTTCGTATTTTTTACCCGGACTTTTTAGTTGGGTTAGTATTTTTACCCGGAGTTGTAGTTGGGTTCGTATTTTTACCCGGAGTTTTAGTTGGGTTCGTATTTTTACCCGGAGTTTTAGTTGGGTTCGTAATTTTAGCCGGAGTTTTAGTTGGGTTCGTATTTTTTAAACGGACTTTTTAGTTGGGTTAGTATTTTTGCCCGGAGTTTTAGTTGGGTTCGTATTTTTTTACCCGGAGTTTTAGTTGGGTTCTAAATGTTACCCGGACTTTTTTGTTTGGTTCGTATTTTTTACCCGGAGTTTTAGTTGGGTTCGTAATTTTACCTGGAGTTTTAAGTTAGGTTCGTATTTTTACCCGGACTTTTTAGTTGGGTTCGTATTTTTTACCCGGAGTTTTATTTGGGTTCGTAATTTTACCCGGACTTTTTAGTTGGGTTCGTAATTTTACCCGGAGTTTTAGTTGGGTTCGTAATTTTACCCGGAGTTTTAGTTCTAAATGTTACCCGGACTTTTTTGTTTGGTTCGTATTTTTTACCCGGAGTTTTAGTTGGGTTCGTAATTTTACCTGGAGTTTTAAGTTAGGTTCGTATTTTTACCCGGACTTTTTAGTTGGGTTCGTATTTTTTACCCGGAGTTTTATTTGGGCTCGTAATTTTACCCGGACTTTTTAGTTGGGTTCGTAATTTTACCCGGAGTTTTAGTTGGGTTCGTAATTTTAGCCGGAGTTTTAGTTGGGTTCGTAATTTTACCCGGAGTTTTAGTTGGGTTCGTATTTTTGACCCGGACTTTTTAGTTGGGGTTAGTATTTTTACCCGGAGTTTTAGTTGGGTTCGTATTTTTACCCGGAGTTTTAGTTGGGTTCGTAATTTTACCCGGAGTTTTAGTTGGGTTCGTATTTTTTACCCGGACATTTTAGTTGGGTTAGCATTTTTTACCCGGAGTTTTAGTTGGGTTCGTACTTTTTACCCGGAGTTTTAGTTGGGTTCGTATTTTTTACCCGGAGTTTTAGTTGGGTTCGTATTTTTTACCCGGACTTTTTAGTTGGGTAAGTATTTTTACCCGGAGTTTTAGTTGGGTTCGTATTTTTACCCGGAGTTTTAGTTGGGTTCGTAATTTTACCCGGAGTTTTAGTTGGGTTCGTATCTTTTACCCGGACTATTTAGTTGGGTTAGTATTTTTTACCCGGAGTTTTAGTTGGGTTCGTATTTTTTACCCGGAGTTCTAGTTGGGTTCGCATTTTTTACCCGGAATTTTTAGTTGGGTTAGTATTTTTACCCGGAGTTTTAGTTGGGTTCGTATTTTTACCCGGAGTTTTAGTTGGGTTCGTATTTTTAACCCGGACTTTTTAGTTGGGTTAGTATTTTTACCCGGAGTTTTAGTTGGGTTCGTATTTTTACCCGGAGTTTTAGTTGGGTTCGTAATTTTATCCGGTGTTTTAGTTGAGTTCGTATTTTTTACCCGGACTTTTTAGTTGGGTTAGTATTTTTGCCCGGAGTTTTAGTTGGGTTCGTATTTTTTACCCGGAGTTTTAGTTGGGTTCGTAATTTTACCCGGAGTTTTAGTTGCGTTCGTAATTTTATCCGGAGTTTTAGTTGGGTTCGTATTTTTTACCCGGAGTTTTAGTTGGGTTCGTAATTTTACCCGGAGTTTTAGTTGGGTTCGTAATTTTAGCCGGAGTTTTAGTTGGGTTCGTATTTTTTACCCGGACTTTTTAGTTGTGTTAGTATTTTTGCCCGGAGTTTTAGTTGGGTTCGTATTTTTTTACCCGGAGTTTTAGTTGGGTTCTAAATGTTACCCGGACTTTTTGTTTGGTTCGTATTTTTTACCCGGAGTTTTAGTTGGGTTCGTAATTTTACCTGGAGTTTTAAGTTAGGTTCGTATTTTTACCCGGACTTTTTAGTTGGGTTCGTATTTTTTACCCGGACTTTTATTTGGGTTCGTAATTTTACCCGGACTTTTTAGTTGGGTTCGTAATTTTACCCGGAGTTTTAGTTGGGTTCGTAATTTTACCCGGAGTTTTAGTTGGGTTCGTAATTTTACCCGGAGTTTTAGTTGGGTTCGTATTTTTGACCCGGACTTTTTAGTTGTGGTTAGTATTTTTACCCGGAGTTTTAGTTGGGTTCGTATTTTTACCCGGAGTTTTAGTTGGGTTCGTAATTTTACCCGGAGTTTTAGTTGGGTTCGTATTTTTTACCCGGACATTTTAGTTGGGTTAGCATTTTTTACCCGGAGTTTTAGTTTGGTTCGTACTTTTTACCCGGAGTTTTAGTTGGGTTCGTATTTTTTACCCGGAGTTTTAGTTGGGTTCGTATTTTTTACCCGGACTTTTTAGTTGGGTAAGTATTTTTACCCGGAGTTTTAGTTGGGTTCGTATTTTTACCCGGAGTTTTAGTTGGGTTCGTAATTTTACCCGGAGTTTTAGTTGGGTTCGTATCTTTTACCCGGAGTATTTAGTTGGGTTAGTATTTTTTACCCGGAGTTTTAGTTGGGTTCGTATTTTTTACCCGGAGTTCTAGTTGGGTTCGCATTTTTTACCCGGAATTTTTAGTTGGGTTAGTATTTTTACCCGGAGTTTTAGTAGGGTTTGTATTTTTACCCGGAGTTTTAGTTGGGTTCGTAATTTTACCCGGAGTTTTAGTTGGGTTCGTATTTTTAACCCGGACTTTTTAGTTGGGTTAGTATTTTTACCCGGAGTTTTAGTTGGGTTCGTATTTTTACCCGGAGTTTTAGTTGGGTTCGTAATTTTATCCGGTGTTTTAGTTGAGTTCGTATTTTTTACCCGGACTTTTTAGTTGGGTTAGTATTTTTGCCCGGAGTTTTAGTTGGGTTCGTATTTTTTACCCGGAGTTTTAGTTGGGTTCGTAATTTTACCCGGAGTTTTAGTTGCGTTCGTAATTTTATCCGGAGTTTTAGTTGGGTTCGTATTTTTTACCCGGAGTTTTAGTTGGGTTCGTAATTTTACCCGGAGTTTTAGTTGGGTTCGTATTTTTTACCCGGACTTTTTAGTTGGGTTAGTATTTTTACCCGGAGTTGTTGTTGGGTTCGTATTTTTACCCGGAGTTTTAGTTGGGTTCGTATTTTTACCCGGAGTTTTAGTTGGGTTCGTAATTTTAGCCGGAGTTTTAGTTTGGTTCGTATTTTTTACCCGGACTTTTTAGTTGGGTTAGTATTTTTGCCCGGAGTTTTAGTTGGGTTCGTATTTTTTTACCCGGAGTTTTAGTTGGGTTCTAAATGTTACCCGGACTTTTTTGTTTGGTTCGTATTTTTTACCCGGAGTTTTAGTTGGGTTCGTAATTTTACCTGGAGTTTTAAGTTAGGTTCGTATTTTTACCCGGACTTTTTAGTTGGGTTCGTATTTTTTACCCGGAGTTTTATTTGGGTTCGTAATTTTACCCGGACTTTCTAGTTGGGTTCGTAATTTTACCCGGAGTTTTAGTTGGGTTCGTAATTTTACCCGGAGTTTTAGTTGGGTTCGTAATTTTACCCGGAGTTTTAGTTGGGTTCGTATTTTTGACCGGGACTTTTTAGTTGGGGTTAGTATTTTTACCCGGAGTTTTAGTTGGGTTCGTATTTTTACCCGGAGTTTTAGTTGGGTTCGTAATTTTACCCGGAGTTTTAGTTGGGTTCGTATTTTTTACCCGGACATTTTAGTTGGGTTAGCATTTTTTACCCGGAGTTTTAGTTGGGTTCGTACTTTTTACCCGGAGTTTTAGTTGGGTTCGTATTTTTTACCCGGAGTTTTAGTTGGGTTCGTATTTTTTACCCGGACTTTTTAGTTGGGTAAGTATTTTTACGCGGAGTTTTAGTTGGGTTCGTAATTTTACCCGGAGTTTTAGTTGGGTTCGTATCTTTTACCCGGACTATTTAGTTGGGTTAGTATTTTTTACCCGGAGTTTTAGTTGGGTTCGTATTTTTTACGCGGAGTTCTAGTTGGGTTCGCATTTTTTACCCGGAATTTTTAGTCGGGTTAGTATTTTTACCCGGAGTTTTAGTAGGGTTTGTATTTTTACCCGGAGTTTTAGTTAGGTTCGTAATTTTACCCGGAGTTTTAGTTGGGTTCGTATTTTTAACCCGGACTTTTTAGTTGGGTTAGTATTTTTACCCGGAGTTTTAGTTGGGTTCGTATTTTTACCCGGAGTTTTAGTTGGGTTCGTAATTTTATCCGGTGTTTTAGTTGAGTTCGTATTTTTTACCCGGACTTTTTAGTTGGGTTAGTATTTTTGCCCGGAGTTTTAGTTGGGTTCGTATTTTTTACCCGGAGTTTTAGTTGGGTTCGTAATTTTACCCGGAGTTCTAGTTGCGTTCGTAATTTTATCCGGAGTTTTAGTTGGGTTCGTATTTTTTACCCGGAGTTTTAGTTGGGTTCGTAATTTTACCCGGAGTTTTAGTTGGGTTCATATTTTTTACCCGGACTTTTTAGTTGGGTTAGTATTTTTACCCGGAGTTGTAGTTGGGTTCGTATTTTTACCCGGAGTTTTAGTTGGGTTCGTATTTTTACCCGGAGTTTTAGTTGGGTTCGTAATTTTAGCCGGAGTTTTAGTTGGGTTCGTATTTTTTACCCGGACTTTTTAGTTGGGTTAGTATTTTTGCCCGGAGTTTTAGTTGGGTTCGTATTTTTTTACCCGGAGTTTTAGTTGGGTTCTAAATGTTACCCGGACTTTTTTGTTTGGTTCGTATTTTTTACCCGGAGTTTTAGTTGGGTTCGTAATTTTACCTGGAGTTTTAAGTTAGGTTCGTATTTTTACCCGGACTTTTTAGTTGGGTTCGTATTTTTTACCCGGAGTTTTATTTGGGTTCGTAATTTTACCCGGACTTTTTAGTTGGGTTCGTAATTTTACCCGGAGTTTTAGTTGGGTTCGTAATTTTACCCGGAGTTTTAGTTCTAAATGTTACCCGGACTTTTTTGTTTGGCTCGTATTTTTTACCCGGAGTTTTAGTTGGGTTCGTAATTTTACCTGGAGTTTTAAGTTAGGTTCGTATTTTTACCCGGACTTTTTAGTTGGGTTCGTATTTTTTACCCGGAGTTTTATTTGGGTTCGTAATTTTACCCGGACTTTTTAGTTGGGTTCGTAATTTTACCCGGAGTTTTAGTTGGGTTCATAATTTTACCCGGAGTTTTAGTTGGGTTCGTAATTTTACCCGGAGTTTTAGTTGGATTCGTATTTTTGACCCGGACTTTTTAGTTGGGATTAGTATTTTTACCCGGAGTTTTAGTTGGGTTCGTATTTTTACCCGGAGTTTTAGTTGGGTTCGTAATTTTACCCGGAGTTTTAGTTGGGTTCGTATTTTTTACCCGGACATTTTAGTTGGGTTAGCATTTTTTACCCGGAGTTTTAGTTGGGTTCGTACTTTTTACCCGGAGTTTTAGTTGGGTTCGTATTTTTTACCCGGAGTTTTAGTTGGGTTCGTATTTTTTACCCGGACTTTTTAGTTGGGTAAGTATTTTTACCCGGAGTTTTAGTTGGGTTCGTATTTTTACCCGGAGTTTTAGTTGGGTTCGTAATTTTACCCGGAGTTTTAGTTGGGTTCGTATCTTTTACCCGGACTATTTAGTTGGGTTAGTATTTTTTACCCGGAGTTTTAGTTGGGTTCGTATTTTTTACCCGGAGTTCTAGTTGGGTTCGCATTTTTTACCCGGAATTTTTAGTTGGGTTAGTATTTTTACCCGGAGTTTTAGTTGGGTTCGTATTTTTACCCGGAGTTTTAGTTGGGTTCGTATTTTTAACCCGGACTTTTTAGTTGGGTTAGTATTTTTACCCGGAGTTTTAGTTGGGTTCGTATTTTTACCCGGAGTTTTAGTTGGGTTCGTAATTTTATCCGGTGTTTTAGTTGGGTTCGTATTTTTTACCCGGACTTTTTAGTTGGGTTAGTATTTTTGCCCGGAGTTTTAGTTGGGTTCGTATTTTTTACCCGGAGTTTTAGTTGGGTTCGTAATTTTACCCGGAGTTTTAGTTGCGTTCGTAATTTTATCCGGAGTTTTAGTTGGGTTCGTATTTTTTACCCGGAGTTTTAGTTGGGTTCGTAATTTTACCCGGAGTTTTAGTTGGGTTCGTATTTTGTACCCGGACTTTTTAGTTGGGTTAGTATTTTTACCCGGAGTTGTAGTTGGGTTCGTATTTTTACCCGGAGTTTTAGTTGGGTTCGTATTTTTACCCGGAGTTTTAGTTGGGTTCGTAATTTTAGCCGGAGTTTTAGTTGGGTTCGTATTTTTTACCCGGACTTTTTAGTTGGGTTAGTATTTTTGCCCGGAGTTTTAGTTGGGTTCGTATTTTTTTACCCGGAGTTTTAGTTGGGTTCTAAATGTTACCCGGACTTTTTGTTTGGTTCGTATTTTTTACCCGGAGTTTTAGTTGGGTTCGTATTTTTAACCCGGACTTTTTAGTTGGGTTAGTATTTTTACCCGGAGTTTTAGTTGGGTTCGTATTTTTACCCGGAGTTTTAGTTGGGTTCGTAATTTTATCCGGTGTTTTAGTTGAGTTCGTATTTTTTACCCGGACTTTTTAGTTGGGTTAGTATTTTTGCCCGGAGTTTTAGTTGGGTTCGTATTTTTTACCCGGAGTTTTAGTTGGGTTCGTAATTTTACCCGGAGTTTTAGTTGCGTTCGTAATTTTATCCGGAGTTTTAGTTGGGTTCGTATTTTTTACCCGGAGTTTTAGTTGGGTTCGTAATTTTACCCGGAGTTTTAGTTGGGTTCGTAATTTTAGCCGGAGTTTTAGTTGGGTTCGTATTTTTTACCCGGACTTTTTAGTTGTGTTAGTATTTTTGCCCGGAGTTTTAGTTGGGTTCGTATTTTTTTACCCGGAGTTTTAGTTGGGTTCTAAATGTTACCCGGACTTTTTGTTTGGTTCGTATTTTTTACCCGGAGTTTTAGTTGGGTTCGTAATTTTACCTGGAGTTTTAAGTTAGGTTCGTATTTTTACCCGGACTTTTTAGTTGGGTTCGTATTTTTTACCCGGACTTTTATTTGGGTTCGTAATTTTACCCGGACTTTTTAGTTGGGTTCGTAATTTTACCCGGAGTTTTAGTTGGGTTCGTAATTTTACCCGGAGTTTTAGTTGGGTTCGTAATTTTACCCGGAGTTTTAGTTGGGTTCGTATTTTTGACCCGGACTTTTTAGTTGTGGTTAGTATTTTTACCCGGAGTTTTAGTTGGGTTCGTATTTTTACCCGGAGTTTTAGTTGGGTTCGTAATTTTACCCGGAGTTTTAGTTGGGTTCGTATTTTTTACCCGGACATTTTAGTTGGGTTAGCATTTTTTACCCGGAGTTTTAGTTTGGTTCGTACTTTTTACCCGGAGTTTTAGTTGGGTTCGTATTTTTTACCCGGAGTTTTAGTTGGGTTCGTATTTTTTACCCGGACTTTTTAGTTGGGTAAGTATTTTTACCCGGAGTTTTAGTTGGGTTCGTATTTTTACCCGGAGTTTTAGTTGGGTTCGTAATTTTACCCGGAGTTTTAGTTGGGTTCGTATCTTTTACCCGGAGTATTTAGTTGGGTTAGTATTTTTTACCCGGAGTTTTAGTTGGGTTCGTATTTTTTACCCGGAGTTCTAGTTGGGTTCGCATTTTTTACCCGGAATTTTTAGTTGGGTTAGTATTTTTACCCGGAGTTTTAGTAGGGTTTGTATTTTTACCCGGAGTTTTAGTTGGGTTCGTAATTTTACCCGGAGTTTTAGTTGGGTTCGTATTTTTAACCCGGACTTTTTAGTTGGGTTAGTATTTTTACCCGGAGTTTTAGTTGGGTTCGTATTTTTACCCGGAGTTTTAGTTGGGTTCGTAATTTTATCCGGTGTTTTAGTTGAGTTCGTATTTTTTACCCGGACTTTTTAGTTGGGTTAGTATTTTTGCCCGGAGTTTTAGTTGGGTTCGTATTTTTTACCCGGAGTTTTAGTTGGGTTCGTAATTTTACCCGGAGTTTTAGTTGCGTTCGTAATTTTATCCGGAGTTTTAGTTGGGTTCGTATTTTTTACCCGGAGTTTTAGTTGGGTTCGTAATTTTACCCGGAGTTTTAGTTGGGTTCGTATTTTTTACCCGGACTTTTTAGTTGGGTTAGTATTTTTACCCGGAGTTGTTGTTGGGTTCGTATTTTTACCCGGAGTTTTAGTTGGGTTCGTATTTTTACCCGGAGTTTTAGTTGGGTTCGTAATTTTAGCCGGAGTTTTAGTTTGGTTCGTATTTTTTACCCGGACTTTTTAGTTGGGTTAGTATTTTTGCCCGGAGTTTTAGTTGGGTTCGTATTTTTTTACCCGGAGTTTTAGTTGGGTTCTAAATGTTACCCGGACTTTTTTGTTTGGTTCGTATTTTTTACCCGGAGTTTTAGTTGGGTTCGTATTTTTACCCGGAGTTTTAGTTGGGTTCGTAATTTTAGCCGGAGTTTTAGTTGGGTTCGTATTTTTTACCCGGACTTTTTAGTTGGGTTAGTATTTTTGCCCGGAGTTTTAGTTGGGTTCGTATTTTTTTACCCGGAGTTTTAGTTGGGTTCTAAATGTTACCCGGACTTTTTGTTTGGTTCGTATTTTTTACCCGGAGTTTTAGTTGGGTTCGTATTTTTAACCCGGACTTTTTAGTTGGGTTAGTATTTTTACCCGGAGTTTTAGTTGGGTTCGTATTTTTACCCGGAGTTTTAGTTGGGTTCGTAATTTTATCCGGTGTTTTAGTTGAGTTCGTATTTTTTACCCGGACTTTTTAGTTGGGTTAGTATTTTTGCCCGGAGTTTTAGTTGGGTTCGTATTTTTTACCCGGAGTTTTAGTTGGGTTCGTAATTTTACCCGGAGTTTTAGTTGCGTTCGTAATTTTATCCGGAGTTTTAGTTGGGTTCGTATTTTTTACCCGGAGTTTTAGTTGGGTTCGTAATTTTACCCGGAGTTTTAGTTGGGTTCGTAATTTTAGCCGGAGTTTTAGTTGGGTTCGTATTTTTTACCCGGACTTTTTAGTTGTGTTAGTATTTTTGCCCGGAGTTTTAGTTGGGTTCGTATTTTTTTACCCGGAGTTTTAGTTGGGTTCTAAATGTTACCCGGACTTTTTGTTTGGTTCGTATTTTTTACCCGGAGTTTTAGTTGGGTTCGTAATTTTACCTGGAGTTTTAAGTTAGGTTCGTATTTTTACCCGGACTTTTTAGTTGGGTTCGTATTTTTTACCCGGACTTTTATTTGGGTTCGTAATTTTACCCGGACTTTTTAGTTGGGTTCGTAATTTTACCCGGAGTTTTAGTTGGGTTCGTAATTTTACCCGGAGTTTTAGTTGGGTTCGTAATTTTACCCGGAGTTTTAGTTGGGTTCGTATTTTTGACCCGGACTTTTTAGTTGTGGTTAGTATTTTTACCCGGAGTTTTAGTTGGGTTCGTATTTTTACCCGGAGTTTTAGTTGGGTTCGTAATTTTACCCGGAGTTTTAGTTGGGTTCGTATTTTTTACCCGGACATTTTAGTTGGGTTAGCATTTTTTACCCGGAGTTTTAGTTTGGTTCGTACTTTTTACCCGGAGTTTTAGTTGGGTTCGTATTTTTTACCCGGAGTTTTAGTTGGGTTCGTATTTTTTACCCGGACTTTTTAGTTGGGTAAGTATTTTTACCCGGAGTTTTAGTTGGGTTCGTATTTTTACCCGGAGTTTTAGTTGGGTTCGTAATTTTACCCGGAGTTTTAGTTGGGTTCGTATCTTTTACCCGGAGTATTTAGTTGGGTTAGTATTTTTTACCCGGAGTTTTAGTTGGGTTCGTATTTTTTACCCGGAGTTCTAGTTGGGTTCGCATTTTTTACCCGGAATTTTTAGTTGGGTTAGTATTTTTACCCGGAGTTTTAGTAGGGTTTGTATTTTTACCCGGAGTTTTAGTTGGGTTCGTAATTTTACCCGGAGTTTTAGTTGGGTTCGTATTTTTAACCCGGACTTTTTAGTTGGGTTAGTATTTTTACCCGGAGTTTTAGTTGGGTTCGTATTTTTACCCGGAGTTTTAGTTGGGTTCGTAATTTTATCCGGTGTTTTAGTTGAGTTCGTATTTTTTACCCGGACTTTTTAGTTGGGTTAGTATTTTTGCCCGGAGTTTTAGTTGGGTTCGTATTTTTTACCCGGAGTTTTAGTTGGGTTCGTAATTTTACCCGGAGTTTTAGTTGCGTTCGTAATTTTATCCGGAGTTTTAGTTGGGTTCGTATTTTTTACTCGGAGTTTTAGTTGGGTTCGTAATTTTACCCGGAGTTTTAGTTGGGTTCGTATTTTTTACCCGGACTTTTTAGTTGGGTTAGTATTTTTACCCGGAGTTGTTGTTGGGTTCGTATTTTTACCCGGAGTTTTAGTTGGGTTCGTATTTTTACCCGGAGTTTTAGTTGGGTTCGTAATTTTAGCCGGAGTTTTAGTTTGGTTCGTATTTTTTACCCGGACTTTTTAGTTGGGTTAGTATTTTTGCCCGGAGTTTTAGTTGGGTTCGTATTTTTTTACCCGGAGTTTTAGTTGGGTTCTAAATGTTACCCGGACTTTTTTGTTTGGTTCGTATTTTTTACCCGGAGTTTTAGTTGGGTTCGTAATTTTACCTGGAGTTTTAAGTTAGGTTCGTATTTTTACCCGGACTTTTTAGTTGGGTTCGTATTTTTTACCCGGAGTTTTATTTGGGTTCGTAATTTTACCCGGACTTTCTAGTTGGGTTCGTAATTTTACCCGGAGTTTTAGTTGGGTTCGTAATTTTACCCGGAGTTTTAGTTGGGTTCGTAATTTTACCCGGAGTTTTAGTTGGGTTCGTATTTTTGACCGGGACTTTTTAGTTGGGGTTAGTATTTTTACCCGGAGTTTTAGTTGGGTTCGTATTTTTACCCGGAGTTTTAGTTGGGTTCGTAATTTTACCCGGAGTTTTAGTTGGGTTCGTATTTTTTACCCGGACATTTTAGTTGGGTTAGCATTTTTTACCCGGAGTTTTAGTTGGGTTCGTACTTTTTACCCGGAGTTTTAGTTGGGTTCGTATTTTTTACCCGGAGTTTTAGTTGGGTTCGTATTTTTTACCCGGACTTTTTAGTTGGGTAAGTATTTTTACGCGGAGTTTTAGTTGGGTTCGTAATTTTACCCGGAGTTTTAGTTGGGTTCGTATCTTTTACCCGGACTATTTAGTTGGGTTAGTATTTTTTACCCGGAGTTTTAGTTGGGTTCGTATTTTTTACGCGGAGTTCTAGTTGGGTTCGCATTTTTTACCCGGAATTTTTAGTCGGGTTAGTATTTTTACCCGGAGTTTTAGTAGGGTTTGTATTTTTACCCGGAGTTTTAGTTGGGTTCGTAATTTTACCCGGAGTTTTAGTTGGGTTCGTATTTTTAACCCGGACTTTTTAGTTGGGTTAGTATTTTTACCCGGAGTTTTAGTTGGGTTCGTATTTTTACCCGGAGTTTTAGTTGGGTTCGTAATTTTATCCGGTGTTTTAGTTGAGTTCGTATTTTTTACCCGGACTTTTTAGTTGGGTTAGTATTTTTGCCCGGAGTTTTAGTTGGGTTCGTATTTTTTACCCGGAGTTTTAGTTGGGTTCGTAATTTTACCCGGAGTTCTAGTTGCGTTCGTAATTTTATCCGGAGTTTTAGTTGGGTTCGTATTTTTTACCCGGAGTTTTAGTTGGGTTCGTAATTTTACCCGGAGTTTTAGTTGGGTTCATATTTTTTACCCGGACTTTTTAGTTGGGTTAGTATTTTTACCCGGAGTTGTAGTTGGGTTCGTATTTTTACCCGGAGTTTTAGTTGGGTTCGTATTTTTACCCGGAGTTTTAGTTGGGTTCGTAATTTTAGCCGGAGTTTTAGTTGGGTTCGTATTTTTTACCCGGACTTTTTAGTTGGGTTAGTATTTTTGCCCGGAGTTTTAGTTGGGTTCGTATTTTTTTACCCGGAGTTTTAGTTGGGTTCTAAATGTTACCCGGACTTTTTTGTTTGGTTCGTATTTTTTACCCGGAGTTTTAGTTGGGTTCGTAATTTTACCTGGAGTTTTAAGTTAGGTTCGTATTTTTACCCGGACTTTTTAGTTGGGTTCGTATTTTTTACCCGGAGTTTTATTTGGGTTCGTAATTTTACCCGGACTTTTTAGTTGGGTTCGTAATTTTACCCGGAGTTTTAGTTGGGTTCGTAATTTTACCCGGAGTTTTAGTTCTAAATGTTACCCGGACTTTTTTGTTTGGCTCGTATTTTTTACCCGGAGTTTTAGTTGGGTTCGTAATTTTACCTGGAGTTTTAAGTTAGGTTCGTATTTTTACCCGGACTTTTTAGTTGGGTTCGTATTTTTTACCCGGAGTTTTATTTGGGTTCGTAATTTTACCCGGACTTTTTAGTTGGGTTCGTAATTTTACCCGGAGTTTTAGTTGGGTTCATAATTTTACCCGGAGTTTTAGTTGGGTTCGTAATTTTACCCGGAGTTTTAGTTGGATTCGTATTTTTGACCCGGACTTTTTAGTTGGGATTAGTATTTTTACCCGGAGTTTTAGTTGGGTTCGTATTTTTACCCGGAGTTTTAGTTGGGTTCGTAATTTTACCCGGAGTTTTAGTTGGGTTCGTATTTTTTACCCGGACATTTTAGTTGGGTTAGCATTTTTTACCCGGAGTTTTAGTTGGGTTCGTACTTTTTACCCGGAGTTTTAGTTGGGTTCGTATTTTTTACCCGGAGTTTTAGTTGGGTTCGTATTTTTTACCCGGACTTTTTAGTTGGGTAAGTATTTTTACCCGGAGTTTTAGTTGGGTTCGTATTTTTACCCGGAGTTTTAGTTGGGTTCGTAATTTTACCCGGAGTTTTAGTTGGGTTCGTATCTTTTACCCGGACTATTTAGTTGGGTTAGTATTTTTTACCCGGAGTTTTAGTTGGGTTCGTATTTTTTACCCGGAGTTCTAGTTGGGTTCGCATTTTTTACCCGGAATTTTTAGTTGGGTTAGTATTTTTACCCGGAGTTTTAGTTGGGTTCGTATTTTTACCCGGAGTTTTAGTTGGGTTCGTATTTTTAACCCGGACTTTTTAGTTGGGTTAGTATTTTTACCCGGAGTTTTAGTTGGGTTCGTATTTTTACCCGGAGTTTTAGTTGGGTTCGTAATTTTATCCGGTGTTTTAGTTGAGTTCGTATTTTTTACCCGGACTTTTTAGTTGGGTTAGTATTTTTGCCCGGAGTTTTAGTTGGGTTCGTATTTTTTACCCGGAGTTTTAGTTGGGTTCGTAATTTTACCCGGAGTTTTAGTTGCGTTCGTAATTTTATCCGGAGTTTTAGTTGGGTTCGTATTTTTTACCCGGAGTTTTAGTTGGGTTCGTAATTTTACCCGGAGTTTTAGTTGGGTTCGTATTTTGTACCCGGACTTTTTAGTTGGGTTAGTATTTTTACCCGGAGTTGTAGTTGGGTTCGTATTTTTACCCGGAGTTTTAGTTGGGTTCGTATTTTTACCCGGAGTTTTAGTTGGGTTCGTAATTTTAGCCGGAGTTTTAGTTGGGTTCGTATTTTTTACCCGGACTTTTTAGTTGGGTTAGTATTTTTGCCCGGAGTTTTAGTTGGGTTCGTATTTTTTTACCCGGAGTTTTAGTTGGGTTCTAAATGTTACCCGGACTTTTTGTTTGGTTCGTATTTTTTACCCGGAGTTTTAGTTGGGTTCGTAATTTTACCTGGAGTTTTAAGTTAGGTTCGTATTTTTACCCGGACTTTTTAGTTGGGTTCGTATTTTTTACCCGGACTTTTATTTGGGTTCGTAATTTTACCCGGATTTTTTAGTTGGGTTCGTAATTTTACCCGGAGTTTTAGTTGGGTTCGTAATTTTACCCGGAGTTTTAGTTGGGTTCGTAATTTTACCCGGAGTTTTAGTTGGGTTCGTATTTTTGACGCGGACTTTTTAGTTGTGGTTAGTATTTTTACCCGGAGTTTTAGTTGGGTTCGTATTTTTACCCGGAGTTTTAGTTGGGTTCGTAATTTTACCCGGAGTTTTAGTTGGGTTCGTATTTTTTACCCGGACATTTTAGTTGGGTTAGCATTTTTTACCCGGAGTTTTAGTTTGGTTCGTACTTTTTACCCGGAGTTTTAGTTGGGTTCGTATTTTTTACCCGGAGTTTTAGTTGGGTTCGTATTTTTTACCCGGACTTTCTAGTTGGGTAAGTATTTTTACCCGGAGTTTTAGTTGGGTTCGTATTTTTACCCGGAGTTTTAGTTGGGTTCGTAATTTTACCCGGAGTTTTAGTTGGGTTCGTATCTTTTACCCGGACTATTTAGTTGGGTTAGTATTTTTTACCCGGAGTTTTAGTTGGGTTCGTATTTTTTACCCGGAGTTCTAGTTGGGTTCGCATTTTTTACCCGGAATTTTTAGTTGGGTTAGTATTTTTACCCGGAGTTTTAGTAGGGTTTGTATTTTTACCCGGAGTTTTAGTTGGGTTCGTAATTTTACCCGGAGTTTTAGTTGGGTTCGTATTTTTAACCCGGACTTTTTAGTTGGGTTAGTATTTTTACCCGGAGTTTTAGTTGGGTTCGTATTTTTACCCGGAGTTTTAGTTGGGTTCGTAATTTTATCCGGTGTTTTAGTTGAGTTCGTATTTTTTACCCGGACTTTTTAGTTGGGTTAGTATTTTTGCCCGGAGTTTTAGTTGGGTTTGTATTTTTTACCCGGAGTTTTAGTTGGGTTCGTAATTTTACCCGGAGTTTTAGTTGCGTTCGTAATTTTATCCGGAGTTTTAGTTGGGTTCGTATTTTTTACCCGGAGTTTTAGTTGGGTTCGTAATTTTACCCGGAGTTTTAGTTGGGTTCGTATTTTTTACCCGGACATTTTAGTTGGGTTAGTATTTTTACCCGGAGTTGTAGTTGGGTTCGTATTTTTACCCGGAGTTTTAGTTGGGTTCGTATTTTTACCCGGAGTTTTAGTTGGGTTCGTAATTTTAGCCGGAGTTTTAGTTGGGTTCGTATTTTTGCCCGGAGTTTTAGTTGGGTTCGTATTTTTTTACCCGGAGTTTTAGTTGGGTTCTAAATGTTACCCGGACTTTTTTGTTTGGTTCGTATTTTTTACCCGGAGTTTTAGTTGGGTTCGTAATTTTACCTGGAATTTTAAGTTAGGTTCGTATTTTTACCCGGACTTTTTAGTTGGGTTCGTATTTTTTACCCGGAGTTTTATTTGGGTTCGTAATTTTACCCGGACTTTTTAGTTGGGTTCGTAATTTTACCCGGAGTTTTAGTTGGGTTCGTAATTTTACCCGGAGTTTTAGTTGGGTTCGTAATTTTACCCGGAGTTTTAGTTGGGTTCGTAATTTTACCCGGAGTTTTAGTTGGGTTCGTATTTTTAACCCGGACTTTTTAGTTGGGTTCGTATTTTTTATCCGGACTTTTAGTTGGGTTCGTAATTTTACCCGGAGTTTTAGTTGGGTTCGTAATTTTACCCGGGGTTTTAGTTGGGTTCGTAATTTTACCCGGAGTCTTGAGTTAGCCGGACTTTTTAGTTGGGTTCGTATTTTTACCCGGACTTTTAGTTGGGTTCGTAATTTTACCCGGAGTTTTAGTTGGGTTTGTAATTTTACCCGGAGTTTTAGTTGGGTTCGTAATTTTACCCGGAGTTTTACTTGGGTTCGTAATTTTACCCGGAGTTTTACTTGGGTTCGTAATTTTACCCGGAGTATTAGTTGGGTTCGTAATTTTACCCGGAGTTTTAGTTGGGTTCGTAATTTTACCCGGACTTTTTAGTTGGGTTCGTAATTTTACCCGGAGTCTTAAGTTAGGTTCGTATTTTTTATCCGGACTTTTTAGTTGGGTTCGTCTTTTTACCCGGAGTTTTAGTTGGGTTCGTAATTTTACCAGGAGTTTTAGTTGGGTTCGCAATTTTACCCGGACTTTTTAGTTGGGTTCGTATTTTTTACCCGGACTTTTAGTTCGGTTCATAATTTTACCCGGAGTTTTAGTTGGGTTCGTAATTTTACCCGGAGTTTTAGTTGGGTTCGTAATTTTACCCGAACTTTTTAGTTGGGTTCGTATTTTTTACCCGGACTTTTAGTTCGGTTCATAATTTTACCCGGAGTTTTAGTTGGGTTCGTATTTTTACCCGGAGTTTTAGTTGGGTTCGTATTTTTACCCGGAGTTTTAGTTGGGTTCGTAATTTTAGCCGGAGTTTTAGTTGGGTTCGTATTTTTTACCCGGACTTTTTAGTTGGGTTAGTATTTTTGCCCGGAGTTTTAGTTGGGTTCGTATTTTTTTACCCGGAGTTTTAGTTGGGTTCTAAATGTTACCCGGACTTTTTGTTTGGTTCGTATTTTTTACCCGGAGTTTTAGTTGGGTTCGTAATTTTACCTGGAGTTTTAAGTTAGGTTCGTATTTTTACCCGGACTTTTTAGTTGGGTTCGTATTTTTTACCCGGACTTTTATTTGGGTTCGTAATTTTACCCGGATTTTTTAGTTGGGTTCGTAATTTTACCCGGAGTTTTAGTTGGGTTCGTAATTTTACCCGGAGTTTTAGTTGGGTTCGTATTTTTTTACCCGGAGTTTTAGTTGGGTTCTAAATGTTACCCGGACTTTTTGTTTGGTTCGTATTTTTTACCCGGAGTTTTAGTTGGGTTCGTAATTTTACCTGGAGTTTTAAGTTAGGTTCGTATTTTTACCCGGACTTTTTAGTTGGGTTCGTATTTTTTACCCGGACTTTTATTTGGGTTCGTAATTTTACCCGGATTTTTTAGTTGGGTTCGTAATTTTACCCGGAGTTTTAGTTGGGTTCGTAATTTTACCCGGAGTTTTAGTTGGGTTCGTAATTTTACCCGGAGTTTTAGTTGGGTTCGTATTTTTGACGCGGACTTTTTAGTTGTGGTTAGTATTTTTACCCGGAGTTTTAGTTGGGTTCGTATTTTTACCCGGAGTTTTAGTTGGGTTCGTAATTTTACCCGGAGTTTTAGTTGGGTTCGTATTTTTTACCCGGACATTTTAGTTGGGTTAGCATTTTTTACCCGGAGTTTTAGTTTGGTTCGTACTTTTTACCCGGAGTTTTAGTTGGGTTCGTATTTTTTACCCGGAGTTTTAGTTGGGTTCGTATTTTTTACCCGGACTTTCTAGTTGGGTAAGTATTTTTACCCGGAGTTTTAGTTGGGTTCGTATTTTTACCCGGAGTTTTAGTTGGGTTCGTAATTTTACCCGGAGTTTTAGTTGGGTTCGTATCTTTTACCCGGACTATTTAGTTGGGTTAGTATTTTTTACCCGGAGTTTTAGTTGGGTTCGTATTTTTTACCCGGAGTTCTAGTTGGGTTCGCATTTTTTACCCGGAATTTTTAGTTGGGTTAGTATTTTTACCCGGAGTTTTAGTAGGGTTTGTATTTTTACCCGGAGTTTTAGTTGGGTTCGTAATTTTACCCGGAGTTTTAGTTGGGTTCGTATTTTTAACCCGGACTTTTTAGTTGGGTTAGTATTTTTACCCGGAGTTTTAGTTGGGTTCGTATTTTTACCCGGAGTTTTAGTTGGGTTCGTAATTTTATCCGGTGTTTTAGTTGAGTTCGTATTTTTTACCCGGACTTTTTAGTTGGGTTAGTATTTTTGCCCGGAGTTTTAGTTGGGTTTGTATTTTTTACCCGGAGTTTTAGTTGGGTTCGTAATTTTACCCGGAGTTTTAGTTGCGTTCGTAATTTTATCCGGAGTTTTAGTTGGGTTCGTATTTTTTACCCGGAGTTTTAGTTGGGTTCGTAATTTTACCCGGAGTTTTAGTTGGGTTCGTATTTTTTACCCGGACATTTTAGTTGGGTTAGTATTTTTACCCGGAGTTGTAGTTGGGTTCGTATTTTTACCCGGAGTTTTAGTTGGGTTCGTATTTTTACCCGGAGTTTTAGTTGGGTTCGTAATTTTAGCCGGAGTTTTAGTTGGGTTCGTATTTTTGCCCGGAGTTTTAGTTGGGTTCGTATTTTTTTACCCGGAGTTTTAGTTGGGTTCTAAATGTTACCCGGACTTTTTTGTTTGGTTCGTATTTTTTACCCGGAGTTTTAGTTGGGTTCGTAATTTTACCTGGAATTTTAAGTTAGGTTCGTATTTTTACCCGGACTTTTTAGTTGGGTTCGTATTTTTTACCCGGAGTTTTATTTGGGTTCGTAATTTTACCCGGACTTTTTAGTTGGGTTCGTAATTTTACCCGGAGTTTTAGTTGGGTTCGTAATTTTACCCGGAGTTTTAGTTGGGTTCGTAATTTTACCCGGAGTTTTAGTTGGGTTCGTAATTTTACCCGGAGTTTTAGTTGGGTTCGTATTTTTAACCCGGACTTTTTAGTTGGGTTCGTATTTTTTATCCGGACTTTTAGTTGGGTTCGTAATTTTACCCGGAGTTTTAGTTGGGTTCGTAATTTTACCCGGGGTTTTAGTTGGGTTCGTAATTTTACCCGGAGTCTTGAGTTAGCCGGACTTTTTAGTTGGGTTCGTATTTTTACCCGGACTTTTAGTTGGGTTCGTAATTTTACCCGGAGTTTTAGTTGGGTTTGTAATTTTACCCGGAGTTTTACTTGGGTTCGTAATTTTACCCGGAGTTTTACTTGGGTTCGTAATTTTACCCGGAGTTTTACTTGGGTTCGTAATTTTACCCGGAGTATTAGTTGGGTTCGTAATTTTACCCGGAGTTTTAGTTGGGTTCGTAATTTTACCCGGACTTTTTAGTTGGGTTCGTAATTTTACCCGGAGTCTTAAGTTAGGTTCGTATTTTTTATCCGGACTTTTTAGTTGGGTTCGTCTTTTTACCCGGAGTTTTAGTTGGGTTCGTAATTTTACCCGGAGTTTTAGTTGGGTTCGCAATTTTACCCGGACTTTTTAGTTGGGTTCGTATTTTTTACCCGGACTTTTAGTTCGGTTCATAATTTTACCCGGAGTTTTAGTTGGGTTCGTAATTTTACCCGGAGTTTTAGTTGGGTTCGTAATTTTACCCGAACTTTTTAGTTGGGTTCGTAATTTTACCCGGACTTTTTAGTTGGGTTCGTAATTTTACCCGGACTTTTAGTTGGGTTCGTAATTTTACCCGGAGTTTTAGTTGGGTTCGTAATTTTGCCCGGAGTTTTAGTTGCGTTCGTAATTTTACCCGGAGTTGTACTTGGGTTCGTAATTTTACCCGGAGTTTTACTTGGGTTCGTAATTTTACCCGGAGTTTTAGTTGGGTTCGTAATTTTACCCGGAGTTTTAGTTGGGTTCGTAATTTTACCCGGACTTTTTAGTTGGGTTCGAATTTTTTACCCGGACTTTTAGTTGGGTTCGTAATTTTACCCGGAGTTTTAGTTGGGTTCGTAATATTACCCGGAGTTTTAGTTGAGTTCGTAATTTTACCCGGAGTTTTAGTTGGGTTCGTAATTTTACCCGGACTTTTTAGTTGGGTTCGTAATTTTACCCGGACTTTTTAGTTGGGTTCGAAATTTTACCCGGAGTCTTAAGTTAGGTTCGTATTTTTTATCCGGACTTTTTAGTTGGGTTAGTATTTTTGCCCGGAGTTTTAGTTGGGTTCGTAATTTTACCCGGAGTTTTAGTTGGGTTCGTATTTTTAACCCGGACTTTTTAGTTGGATTCGTATTTTTTACAATGAGTTTTAGTTGGGTTCGTATTTTTACCCGGAGTTTTAGTTGTGTTGGTAATTTTACCCGGAGTTTTAGTTGGGTTCATATTTTTTACCGGACTTTTTAGTTGGGTTCGTATTTTTTACCCGAAGTTTTAGTTGGGTTCGTATTTTTTACCCGGAGATTTAGTTGGGTTCGTATTTTTACCCGGAGTTTTAGTTGGGTTCGTATTTTTACCCGGAGTTTTAGTTGGGTTCGTAATTTTATCCGGAGTTTTAGTCGGGTTCGTATTTTTTACCCGGACTTTTTAGTTGGGTTAGTATTTTTGCCCGGAGTTTTAGTTGGGTTCGTATTTTTTTACCCGGAGTTTTAGTTGGGTTCTAAATGTTACCCGGAGTTTTAGTTGGGTTCGTATTTTTTACCCGGAGTTTTAGTTGGGTTCGTAATTTTACCCGGACTTTTTAGTTGGGTTCGTAATTTTACCCGGAGTTTTAGTTGGGTTCGTAATTTTACCCGGAGTTTTAGTTGGGTTCGTAATTTTACCCGGAGTTTTAGTTGGGTTCGTAATTTTACCCGGAGTTTTAGTTGGGTTCGTAATTTTACCCGGACTTTTTAGTTGGGTTCGTATTTTTTACCCGGACTTTTAGTTGGGTTCGTAATTTTACCCGGAGTTTTAGTTGGGTTCGTAATTTTACCCGGAGTTTTAGTTGAGTTCGAAATTTTACCCGGAGTTTTAGTTGGGTTCGTAATTTTACCCAGACTCTTTATTTGGGTTCGTAATTTTACCCGGACTTTTTAATTGCGTTCGTAATTTTACCCGGAGTTTTAGTTGGGTTCGTAATTTTACCCGGACTTTTAGGTTGGGTTCGTATTTTTTACCCGGACTTTTAGTTGGGTTCGTAATTTTACCCGGAGTTTTAGTTGGGTTCGTAATTTTACCCGGAGTTTTAGTTGAGTTCGTAATTTTACCCGGAGTTTTAGTTGGGTTCGTAATTTTACCCGGACTTTTTATTTGGGTTCGTAATTTTACCCGGACTTTTTAGTTGGGTTCGTAATTTTACCCGGAGTTTTAGTTGGGTTCGTAATTTTACCCGGAGTTTTACTTGGGTTCGTAATTTTACCCGGACTTTTTAGTTGGGTTCGTATTTTTTACCCGGACTTTTAGTTGGGTTCGTAATTTTACCCGGAGTTTTAGTTGGGTTCGTAATTTCACCCGGAGTTTTAGTTGGGTTCGTAATTTTACCCGGAGTTTTAGTTGGGTTCGTATTTTTTACCCGGAGTTTTAGTTGGGTTCGTATTTTTACCCGGAGTTTTAGTTGGGTTCGTATTTTTACCCGGAGTTTTAGTTGGGTTCGTAATTTTATCCGGAGTTTTAGTTGGGTTCGTATTTTTTACCCGGACTTTTTAGTTGGGTTAGTATTTTTGCCCGGAGTTTTAGTTGGGTTCGTATTTTTTTACCCGGAGTTTTAGTTGGGTTCTAAATGTTACCCGGAGTTTTAGTTGGGTTCGTATTTTTTACCCGGAGTTTTAGTTGGGTTCGTAATTTTACCCGGACTTTTTAGTTGGGTTCGTAATTTTACCCGGAGTTTTAGTTGGGTTCGTAATTTTACCCGGAGTTTTAGTTGGGTTCGTAATTTTACCCGGAGTTTTAGTTGGGTTCGTAATTTTACCCGGAGTTTTAGTTGGGTTCGTAATTTTACCCGGACTTTTAGTTGGGTTCGTAATTTTACCCGGAGTTTTAGTTGGGTTCGTAATTTTACTCGGAGTTTTAGTTGAGTTCGTAATTTTACCCGGAGTTTTAGTTGGGTTCGTAATTTTACCCAGACTTTTCAGTTGGGTTCGTATTTTTTACCCGGTCTTTTTAGTTGGGTTAGTATTTTTACCCGGAGTTGTAATTGGGTTCGTATTTTTACCCGGAGTTTTAGTTGGGTTCGTATTTTTACCCGGAGTTTTAGTTGGGTTCGTAATTTTAGTTGGGTTCGTATTTTTTACCCGGACTTTTTAGTTGGGTTAGTATTTTTGCCCGGAGTTTTAGTTGGGTTCGTATTTTTTTACCCGGAGTTTTAGTTGGGTTCTAAATGTTACCCGGACTTTTTTGTTTGGTTCGTATTTTTTACCCGGAGTTTTAGTTGGGTTCGTAATTTTACCTGGAGTTTTAAGTTAGGTTCGTATTTTTACCCGGACTTTTTAGTTGGGTTCGTATTTTTTACCCGGAGTTTTATTTGGGTTCGTAATTTTACCCGGACTTTTTAGTTGGGTTCGTAATTTTACCCGGAGTTTTAGTTGGGTTCGTAATTTTACCCGGAGTTTTAGTTGGGTTCGTAATTTTACCCGGAGTTTTAGTTGGGTTCGTAATTTTACCCGGAGTTTTAGTTGGGTTCGTATTTTTAACCCGGACTTTTTAGTTGGGTTCGTATTTTTTACCCGGACTTTTAGTTGGGTTCGTAATTTTGCCCGGAGTTTTAGTTGGGTTCTTAATTTTACCCGGAGTTTTAGTTGGGTTCGTAATTTTACCCGGAGTCTTGAGTTACCCGGACTTTTTAGTTGGGTTCGTATTTTTACCCGGACTTTTAGTTGGGTTCGTAATTTTACCCGGAGTTTTAGTTGGGTTCGTAATTTTACCCGGAGTTTTAGTTGGGTTCGTAATTTTACCCGGAGTTTTACTTGGGTTCGTAATTTTACCCGGAGTTTTACTTGGGTTCGTAATTTTACCCGGAGTATTAGTTGGGTTCGTAATTTTACCCGGAGTTTTAGTTGGGTTCGTAATTTTACCCGGAGTTTTAGTTGAGTTAGTAATTTTACCCGGAGTTTTAGTTGGGTTCGTAATTTTACCCGGACTTTTTAGTTGGGTTTGTAATTTTACCCGGAGTCTTAAGTTAGGTTCGTATTTTTTATCCGGACTTTTTAGTTGGGTTCGTCTTTTTTACCCGGAGTTTTAGTTGGGTTCTTAATTTTACCCGGAGTTTTAGTTGGGTTCGCAATTTTACCCGGACTTTTTAGTTGGGTTCGTATTTTTTACCCGGACTTTTAGTTCGGTTCGTAATTTTACCCGGAGTTTTAGTTGGGTTCGTAATTTTACCCGGAGTTTTAGTTGGGTTCGTAATTTTACCCGGACTTTTTAGTTGGGTTCGTAGTTTTACCCGGACTTTTTAGTGGGGTTCGTAATTTTACCCGGACTTTTAGTTGGGTTCGTAATTTTACCCGGAGTTTTAGTTGGGTTCGTAATTTTGCCCGGAGTTTTAGTTGTGTTCGTAATTTTACCCGGAGTTGTACTTGGGTTCGTAATTTTACACGGAGTTTTACTTGGGTTCGTAATTTTACCCGGAGTTTTAGTTGGGTTCGTAATTTTACCCGGAGTTTTAGTTGGTTTCGTAATTTTACCCGGACTTTTTAGTTGGGTTCGTATTTTTTACCCGGACTTTTAGTTGGGTTCGTAATTTTACCCGGAGTTTTAGTTGGGTTCGTAATATTACCCGGAGTTTTAGTTGAGTTCGTAATTTTACCCGGAGTTTTAGTTGGGTTCGTAATTTTACCCGGACTTTTTAGTTGGGTTCGTAATTTTACCCGGACTTTTTAGTTGGGTTCGAAATTTTACCAGGAGTCTTAAGTTAGGTTCGTATTTTTTATCCGGACTTTTTATTTGGGTTAGTATTTTTGCCCGGAGTTTTAGTTGGGTTCCTAATTTTACCCGGAGTTTTAGTTGGGTTCGTATTTTTAACCCGGACTTTTTAGTTGGATTCGTATTTTTTACAAGGAGTTTTAGTTGGGTTCGTATTTTTACCCGGAGTTTTAGTTGTGTTGGTAATTTTACCCGGAGTTTTAGTTGGGTTCATATTTTTTACCGGACTTTTTAGTTGGGTTCGTATTTTTTACCCGAAGTTTTAGTTGGGTTCGTATTTTTTACCCGGAGTTTTAGTTGGGTTCGTATTTTTACCCGGAGTTTTAGTTGGGTTCGTATTTTTACCCGGAGTTTTAGTTGGGTTCGTAATTTTATCCGGAGTTTTAGTTGGGTTCGTATTTTTTACCCGGACTTTTTAGTTGGGTTAGTATTTTTGCCCGGAGTTTTAGTTGGGTTCGTATTTTTTTACCCGGAGTTTTAGTTGGGTTCTAAATGTTACCCGGAGTTTTAGTTGGGTTCGTATTTTTTACCCGGAGTTTTAGTTGGGTTCGTAATTTTACCCGGACTTTTTAGTTGGGTTCGTAATTTTACCCGGAGTTTTAGTTGGGTTCGTAATTTTACTCGGAGTTTTAGTTGGGTTCGTAATTTTACCCGGAGTTTTAGTTGGGTTCGTAATTTTACCCGGAGTTTTAGTTGGGTTCGTAATTTTACCCGGACTTTTTAGTTGGGTTCGTATTTTTTACCCGGACTTTTAGTTGGGTTCGTAATTTTACCCGGAGTTTTAGTTGGGTTCGTAATTTTACCCGGAGTTTTAGTTGAGTTCGTAATTTTACCCGGACTTTTTAGTTGCGTTCGTAATTTTACCCGGAGTTTTAGTTGGGTTCGTAATTTTACCCGGACTTTTTAGTTGGGTTCGTATTTTTTACCCGGACTTTTAGTTGGGTTCGTAATTTTACCCGGAGTTTTAGTTGGGTTCGTAATTTTACCCGGAGTTTTAGTTGAGTTCGTAATTTTACCCGGAGTTTTAGTTAGGTTCGTAATTTTAGCCGGACTTTTTATTGGGGTTCGTAATTTTACCCGGACTTTTTAGTTGGGTTCGTAATTTTACCCGGAGTTTTAGTTGGGTTCGTAATTTTACCCGGAGTTTTACTTGGGTTCGTAATTTTACCCGGACTTTTTAGTTGGGTTCGTATTTTTTACCCGGACTTTTAGTTGGGTTCGTAATTTTACCCGGAGTTTTAGTTGGGTTCGTAATTTCACCCGGAGTTTTAGTTGGGTTCGTAATTTTACTCGGAGTTTTAGTTGGGTTCGTATTTTTTACCCGGAGTTTTAGTTGGGTTCGTATTTTTACCCGGAGTTTTAGTTGGGTTCGTATTTTTACCCGGAGTTTTAGTTGGGTTCGTAATTTTATCCGGAGTTTTAGTTGGATTCGTATTTTTTACCCGTACTTTTTAGTTGGGTTAGTATTTTTGCCCGGAGTTTTAGTTGGGTTCGTATTTTTTACCCGGAGTTTTAGTTGGGTTCTAAATGTTACCCGGAGTTTTAGTTGGGTTCGTATTTTTTACCCGGAGTTTTAGTTGGGTTCGTAATTTTACCCGGACTTTTTAGTTGGGTTCGTAATTTTACCCGGAGTTTTAATTGGGTTCGTAATTTTACCCGGAGTTTTAGTTGGGTTCGTAATTTTACCCGGAGTTTCAGTTGGGTTCGTAATTTTACCCGGAGTTTTAGTTGGGTTCGTAATTTTACCCGGACTTTTTAGTTGGGTTCGTATTTTTTACCCGGACTTTTAGTTGGGTTCGTAATTTTACCCGGAGTTTTAGTTGGGTTCGTAATTTTACCCGGAGTTTTAGTTGAGTTCGTAATTTTACCCGGAGTTTTAGTTGTGTTCGTAATTTTACCCAGACTTTTTATTTGGGTTCGTAATTTTACCCGGACTTTTTAGTTGCGTTCGTAATTTTACCCGGAGTTTTAGTTGGGTTCGTAATTTTACGCGGACTTTTTAGTTGGGTTCGTATTTTTTACCCGGACTTTTAGTTGGGTTCGTAATTTTACCCGGAGTTTTAGTTGGGTTCGTAATTTTACCCGGAGTTTTAGTTGAGTTCGTAATTTTACCCGGAGTTTTAGTTGGGTTCGTAATTTTACCCGGAGTCTTGAGTTACCCGGACTTTTTAGTTGGGTTCGGATTTTTACCAGGACTTTTAGTTGGGTTCGTAATTTTACCCGGAGTTTTAGTTGGGTTCGTAATTTTACCCGGAGTTTTAGTTGGGTTCGTAATTTTATCCGGAGTTTTACTTGGGTTCGTAATTTTACCCGGAGTTTTACTTGGGTTCGTAATTTTACCCGGAGTATTAGTTGGGTTCGTAATTTTACCCGGAGTTTTAGTTGGGTTCGTAATTTTACCCGGAGTTTTAGTTGAGTTAGTAATTTTACCCGGAGTTTTAGTTGGGTTCGTAATTTTACCCGGACTTTTTAGTTGGGTTCGTAATTTTACCCGGAGTCTTAAGTTAGGTTCGTATTTTTTACCCGGAGTTTTAGTTGGGTTCGTAATTTTACCCGGAGTTTTAGTTGGGTTCGCAATTTTACCCGGAGTTTTAGTTGGGTTCGTAATTTTACCCGGACTTTTTAGTTGGGTTCGTATTTTTTACCCGGACTTTTAGTTGGGTTCGTAATTTTACCCGGAGTTTTAGTTGGGTTCGTAATTTCACCCGGAGTTTTAGTTGGGTTCGTAATTTTACCCGGAGTTTTAGTTGGGTTCGTATTTTTTACCCGGAGTTTTAGTTGGATTCGTATTTTTACCCGGAGTTTTAGTTGGGTTCGTATTTTTACCCGGAGTTTTAGTTGGGTTCGTAATTTTATCCGGAGTTTTAGTTGGATTCGTATTTTTTACCCGTACTTTTTAGTTGGGTTAGTATTTTTGCCCGGAGTTTTAGTTGGGTTCGTATTTTTTACCCGGAGTTTTAGTTGGGTTCTAAATGTTACCCGGAGTTTTAGTTGGGTTCGTATTTTTTACCCGGAGTTTTAGTTGGGTTCGTAATTTTACCCGGACTTTTTAGTTGGGTTCGTAATTTTACCCGGAGTTTTAATTGGGTTCGTAATTTTACCCGGAGTTTTAGTTGGGTTCGTAATTTTACCCGGAATTTCAGTTGGGTTCGTAATTTTACCCGGAGTTTTAGTTGGGTTCGTAATTTTACCCGGACTTTTTAGTTGGGTTCGTATTTTTTACCCGGACTTTTAGTTGGGTTCGTAATTTTACCCGGAGTTTTAGTTGGGTTCGTAATTTTACCCGGAGTTTTAGTTGAGTTCGTAATTTTACCCGGAGTTTTAGTTGTGTTCGTAATTTTACCCAGACTTTTTATTTGGGTTCGTAATTTTACCCGGACTTTTTAGTTGCGTTCGTAATTTTACCCGGAGTTTTAGTTGGGTTCGTAATTTTACCCGGACTTTTTAGTTGGGTTCGTATTTTTTACCCGGACTTTTAGTTGGGTTCGTAATTTTACCCGGAGTTTTAGTTGGGTTCGTAATTTTACCCGGAGTTTTAGTTGAGTTCGTAATTTTACCCGGAGTTTTAGTTGGGTTCGTAATTTTACCCGGAGTCTTGAGTTACCCGGACTTTTTAGTTGGGTTCGTATTTTTACCCGGACTTTTAGTTGGGTTCGTAATTTTACCCGGAGTTTTAGTTGGGTTCGTAATTTTACCCGGAGTTTTAGTTGGGTTCGTAATTTTATCCGGAGTTTTACTTGGGTTCGTAATTTTACCCGGAGTTTTACTTGGGTTCGTAATTTTACCCGGAGTATTAGTTGGGTTCGTAATTTTACCCGGAGTTTTAGTTGGGTTCGTAATTTTACCCGGAGTTTTAGTTGAGTTAGTAATTTTACCCGGAGTTTTAGTTGGGTTCGTAATTTTACCCGGACTTTTTAGTTGGGTTCGTAATTTTACCCGGAGTCTTAAGTTAGGTTCGTATTTTTTACCCGGAGTTTTAGTTGGGTTCGTAATTTTACCCGGAGTTTTAGTTGGGTTCGCAATTTTACCCGGAGTTTTAGTTGGGTTCGCAATTTTACCCGGACTTTTTAGTTGGGTTCGTATTTTTTACCCGGACTTTTAGTTCGGTTCGTAATTTTTCCCGGAGTTTTAGTTGGGTTCGTAATTTTACCCGGAGTTTTAGTTGGGTTCGTAATTTTACCCGGACTTTTTAGTTGGGTTCGTAATTTTACCCGGACTTTTTAGTTGGGTTCGTAATTTTACCCGGACTTTTAGTTGGGTTCGTAATTTTACCCGGAGTTTTAGTTGGGTTCGTAATTTTGCCCGGAGTTTTAGTTGCGTTCGTAATTTTACCCGGAGTTGTACTTGGGTTCGTAATTTTACCCGGAGTTTAACTTGGGTTCGTAATTTTACCCGGAGTTTTAGTTGGGTTCGTAATTTTACCCGGAGTTTTAGTTGGGTTCGTAATTTTACCCGGACTTTTTAGTTGGGTTCGTATTTTTTACCCGGACTTTTAGTTGGGTTCGTAATTTTACCCGGAGTTTTAGTTGGGTTCGTAATATTACCCGGAGTTTTAGTTGAGTTCGTAATTTTACCCGGAGTTTTAGTTGGGTTCGTAATTTTACCCGGACTTTTTAGTTGGGTTCGTAATTTTACCCGGACTTTTTAGTTGGGTTCGTAATTTCACCCGGAGTTTTAGTTGGGTTCGTAATTTTACCCGGAGTTTTAGTTGGGTTCGTATTTTTTACCCGGAGTTTTAGTTGGGTTCGTATTTTTACCCGGAGTTTTAGTTGGGTTCGTATTTTTACCCGGAGTTTTAGTTGGGTTCGTAATTTTATCCGGAGTTTTAGTTGGGTTCGTATTTTTTACCCGGACTTTTTAGTTGGGTTAGTATTTTTGCCCGGAGTTTTAGTTGGGTTCATATTTTTTACCCGGAGTTTTAGTTGGGTTCTAAATGTTACCCGGAGTTTTAGTTGGGTTCGTATTTTTTACCCGGAGTTTTAGTTGGGTTCGTAATTTTACCCGGACTTTTTAGTTGGGTTCGTAATTTTACCCGGAGTTTTAATTGGTTTCGTAATTTTACCCGGAGTTTTAGTTGGGTTCGTAATTTTACCCGGAGTTTCAGTTGGGTTCGTAATTTTACCCGGAGTTTTAGTTGGGTTCGTAATTTTACCCGGACTTTTTAGTTGGGTTCGTATTTTTTACCCGGACTTTTAGTTGGGTTCGTAATTTTACCCGGAGTTTTAGTTGGGTTCGTAATTTTACCCGGAGTTTTAGTTGAGTTCGTAATTTTACCCGGAGTTTTAGTTGGGTTCGTAATTTTACCCAGACTTTTTATTTGGGTTCGTAATTTTACCCGGACTTTTTAGTTGCGTTCGTAATTTTACCCGGAGTTTTAGTTGGGTTCGTAATTTTACCCGGACTTTTTAGTTGGGTTCGTATTTTTTACCCGGACTTTTAGTTGGGTTCGTAATTTTACCCGGAGTTTTAGTTGGGTTCGTAATTTTACCCGGAGTTTTAGTTGAGTTCGTAATTTTACCCGGAGTTTTAGTTGGGTTCGTAATTTTACCCGGAGTCTTGAGTTACCCGGACTTTTTAGTTGGGTTCGTATTTTTACCCGGACTTTTAGTTGGGTTCGTAATTTTACCCGGAGTTTTAGTTGGGTTCGTAATTTTACCCGGAGTTTTAGTTGGGTTCGTAATTTTATCCGGAGTTTTACTTGGGTTCGTAATTTTACCCGGAGTTTTACTTGGGTTCGTAATTTTACCCGGAGTATTAGTTGGGTTCGTAATTTTACCCGGAGTTTTAGTTGGGTTCGTAATTTTACCCGGAGTTTTAGTTGAGTTAGTAATTTTACCCGGAGTTTTAGTTGGGTTCGTAATTTTACCCGGACTTTTTAGTTGGGTTCGTAATTTTACCCGGAGTCTTAAGTTAGGTTCGTATTTTTTATCCGGACTTTTTAGTTGGGTTCGTCTTTTTTACCCCGGAGTTTTAGTTGGGTTCGTAATTTTACTCGGAGTTTTAGTTTGGGTTCGCAATTTTACCCGGACTTTTAGTTGGGTTCGTATTTTTTACCCGGACTTTTAGTTCGGTTCGTAATTTTACCCGGAGTTTTAGTTGGGTTCGTAATTTTACCCGGAGTTTTAGTTGGGTTCGTAATTTTACCCGGACTTTTTAGTTGGGTTCGTAATTTTACCCGGACTTTTTAGTTGGGTTCGTAATTTTACCCGGACTTTTAGTTGGGTTCGTAATTTTACCCGGAGTTTTAGTTGGGTTCGTAATTTTGCCCGGAGTTTTAGTTGCGTTCGTAATTTTACCCGGAGTTGTACTTGGGTTCGTAATTTTACCCGGAGTTTTACTTGGGTTCGTAATTTTACCCGGAGTTTTAGTTGGGTTCGTAATTTTACCCGGAGTTTTAGTTGGGTTCGTAATTTACCCGGACTTTTTAGTTGGGTTCGTATTTTTACCCGGACTTTTAGTTGGGTTCGTAATTTTACCCGGAGTTTTAGTTGGGTTCGTAATATACCCGGAGTTTTAGTTGAGTTCGTAATTTTACCCGGAGTTTTAGTTGGGTTCGTAATTTTACCCGGACTTTTTAGTTGGGTTCGTAATTTTACCCGGACTTTTTAGTTGGGTTCGAAATTTTACCCGGAGTCCTTAAGTTGGGTTCGTATTTTTTATCCGGACTTTTTAGTTGGGTTAGTATTTTTGCCCGGAGTTTTAGTTGGGTTCGTAATTTTACCCGGAGTTTTAGTTGGGTTCGTATTTTTAACCCGGACTTTTTAGTTGGATTCGTTATTTTTTACAAGGAGTTTTAGTTGGGTTCGTATTTTTACCCGGAGTTTTATTTGTGTTGGTAATTTTACCCGGAGTTTTAGTTGGGTTCATATTTTTTACCGGACTTTTTAGTTGGGTTCGTATTTTTTACCCGAAGTTTTAGTTGGGTTCGTATTTTTTACCCGGAGTTTTAGTTGGGTTCGTATTTTTTACCCGGAGTTTTAGTTGTGGGTTCGTAATTTTATCCGGAGTTTTAGTTGGGTTCGTATTTTTACCCGGACTTTTTAGTTGGGTTAGTATTTTTGCCCGGAGTTTTAGTTGGGTTCGTATTTTTTTACCCGGAGTTTTAGTTGGGTTCTAAATGTTACCCGGAGTTTTAGTTGGGTTCGTATTTTTTACCCGAGTAGTTTTAGTTGGGTTCGTAATTTTACCGGGACTTTTTAGTTGGGTTCGTAATTTTACCCGGAGTTTTAGTTGGGTTCGTAATTTACCCGGAGTTTTAGTTGGGTTCGTAATTTTACCCGGAGTTTTAGTTGGGTTCATATTTTTTACCGGACTTTTTAGTTGGGTTTGTATTTTTACAAGGAGTTTTAGTTGGGTTCGTATTTTTACCCGGAGTTTTAGTTGTGTTGGTAATTTTACCCGGAGTTTTAGTTGGGTTTCATATTTTTTACCGGACTTTTTAGTTGGGTTCGTATTTTTTACCCGAAGTTTTAGTTGGGTTCGTATTTTTTACCCGGAGTTTTAGTTGGGTTCGTATTTTTACCCGGAGTTTTAGTTGGGTTCGTATTTTTAACCCGGAGTTTTAGTTGGGTTCGTAATTTTATCCGGAGTTTTAGTTGGGTTCGTATTTTTTACCCGGACTTTTTAGTTGGGTTAGTATTTTTGCCCGGAGTTTTAGTTGGGTTCGTATTTTTTTACCCGGAGTTTTAGTTGGGTTCTAAATGTTACCCGGAGTTTTAGTTGGGTTCGTATTTTTTACCCGGAGTTTTAGTTGAGTTCGTAATTTTACCCGGAGTTTTAGTTCGGTTCGTAATTTTACCCGGACTTTTTATTTGGGTTCGTAATTTTACCCGGACTTTTTAGTTGGGTTCGTAATTTTACCCGTAGTTTTAGTTGGTGTTCGTAATTTTACCCGGGAGTTTTACTTGGGTTCGTAATTTTACCCGGACTTTTTAGTTGGGTTCGTATTTTTACCCGGACTTTTAGTTGGGTTCGTAATTTTACCCGGAGTTTTAGTTGGGTTCGTAATTTCACCCGGAGTTTTAGTTGGGTTCGTTAATTTTACCCGGAGTTTTAGTTGGGTTCGTATTTTTTACCCGGAGTTTTAGTTGGGTTCGTATTTTTACCCGGAGTTGTAGTTGGGTTCGTATTTTTACCCGGAGTTTTAGTTGGGTTCGTAATTTTATCCGGAGTTTTAGTTGGGTTCGTATTTTTTACCCGGACTTTTTAGTTGGGGTTAGTATTTTTGCCCGGAGTTTTAGTTGGGTTCGTATTTTTTTACCCGGAGTTTTAGTTGGGTTCTAAATGTTACCCGGAGTTTTAGTTGGGTTCGTATTTTTTACCCGGAGTTTAAGTTTGGGTTCGTAATTTTACCCGGACTTTTTAGTTGGGGTTCGTAATTTTACCCCGGAGTTTTAGTTGGGTTCGTAATTTTACCCGGGAGTTTTAGTTGGGTTCGTAATTTTACCCGGAGTTTTAGTTGGGTTCGTAATTTTACCCGGAGTTTTAGTTGGGTTCGTAATTTTACCCGGACTTTTTAGTTGGGTTCGTATTTTTTACACGGACTTTTAGTTGGGTTCGTAATTTTACCCGGAGTTTTAGTTGGGTTCGTAATTTTACCCGGAGTTTTAGTTGAGTTCGTAATTTTACCCGGTAGTTTTAGTTGGGTTCGTAATTTTACCCAGACTTTTTATTTGGGTTCGTAATTTTACCCGGACTTTTTAGTTGCGTTCGTAATTTTACCCGGAGTTTTAGTTGGGTTCGTAATTTTACCCGGACTTTTTATTTGGGTTCGTAATTTTACCCGGACTTTTTAGTTGGGTTCGTAATTTTACCCGGAGTTTTAGTTGGGTTCGTAATTTTACCCGGAGTTTTACTTGGGTTCGTAATTTTACCCGGAGTTTTAGTTAGGTTTCGTATTTTTTACCCGGAGTTTTAGTTGGGTTCGCATTTTTTACCCGGAATTTTTAGTTGGGTTAGTATTTTTACCCGGAGTTTTAGTAGGGTTTGTATTTTTACCCGGAGTTTTAGTTGGGTTCGTAATTTTACCCGGAGTTTTAGTTGGGTTCGTAATTTTACCCGGAGTTTTAGTTGGGTTCATATTTTTTACCCGGACTTTTTAGTTAGGGTTAGTATTTTTACCCGGAGTTTTAGTTGGGTTCGTATTTTTACCCGGAGTTTTAGTTGGGTTCGTATTTTTACCCTTAGTTTTAGTTGGGTTCGTAATTTTAGCCGGAGTTTTTAGTTGGGTTCGTATTTTTTACCCGGACTTTTTCAATGGGTTAGTATTTTTGCCCGGGAGTTTTAAGTTAGGTTCGTATTTTTACCCGGACTTTTTAGTTGGGTTCGTATTTTTTACCCGGAGTTTTATTTGGGTTCGTAATTTTACCCGGACTTTTTAGTTGGGTTCGTAATTTTACCCGGAGTTTTAGTTGGGTTCGTAATTTTACCCGGAGTTTTAGTTGGGTTCGTAATTTTACCCGGAGTTTTAGTTGGGTTCGTAATTTTACCCGGAGTTTTAGTTGGGTTCGTATTCTTAACCCGGACTTTTTAGTTGGGTTCGTATTTTTTACCCGGACTTTTAGTTGGGTTCGTAATTTTACCCGGAGTTTTAGTTGGGTTCGTAATTTTACCCGGAGTTTTAGTTGGGTTCGTAATTTTACCCGGAGTCTTGAGTTACCCGGACTTTTTAGTTGGGTTCGTATTTTTACCCGGACTTTTAGTTGGGTTCGTAGTTTTACCCGGAGTTTTAGTTGGGTTCGTAATTTTACCCTGAGTTTTAGTTGGGTTCGTAATTTTACCCGGAGTTTTACTTGGGTTCGTAATTTTACCCGGAGTTTTACTTGGGTTCGTAATTTTACCCGGAGTTTTAGTTGGGTTCGTAATTTTACCCGGAGTTTTAGTTGGGTTCGTAATTTTACCCGGACTTTTTAGTTGGGTTCGTATTTTTTACCCGGACTTTTAGTTGGGTTCGTAATTTTACCCGGAGTTTTAGTTGGGTTCGTAATTTCACCCGGAGTTTTAGTTGAGTTAGTAATTTTACCCGGAGTTTTAGTTGGGTTCGTAATTTTACCCGGACTTTTTAGTTGGGTTCGTAATTTTACCCGGAGGCTTAAGTTAGGTTCGTATTTTTTATCCAGACTTTTTAGTTGGGTTCGTATTTTTTACCCGGATTTTTAGTTGGGTTCGTAATTTTACCCGGAGTTTTAGTTGGGTTCGCAATTTTACCCGGACTTTTTAGTTGGGTTCGTATATTTTACCCGGACTTTTAGTTGGGTTCATAATTTTACCCGGAGTTTTAGTAGGGTTCGTAATTTTACCCGGAGTTTTAGTTGGGTTCGTAATTTTACCCGGACTTTTTAGTTGGGTTCGTAATTTTACCCGGACTTTTTAGTTGGGTTCGTAATTTTACCCGGACTTTTAGTTGGGTTCGTAATTTTACCCGGAGTTTTAGTTGGGTTCGTAATTTTACCCGGAGTTTTAGTTGCGTTCGTAATTTTACCCGGAGTTGTACTTGGGTTCGTAATTTTACCCGGAGTTTTACTTGGGTTCGTAATTTTACCCGGAGTTTTAGTTGGGTTCGTAATTTTACCCGGAGTTTTAGTTGGGTTCGTAATTTTACCCGGACTTTTTAGTTGGGTTCGTATTTTTTACCCGGACTTTTAGTTGGGTTCGTAATTTTACCCGGAGTTTTAGTTGGGTTCGTAATTTTACCCGGAGTTTTAGTTGAGTTCGTAATTTTACCCGGAGTTTTAGTTGGGTTCGTAATTTTACCCGGACTTTTTAGTTGGGTTCGTAATTTTACCCGGACTTTTTAGTTGTGTTCGTAATTTTACCCGGAGTCTTAAGTTAGGTTCGTATTTTTTATCCGGACTTTTTAGTTGGGTTCGTATTTTTTACCCGGGGTTTTAGTTGGGTTCGTAATTTTACCCGGAGTTTTAGTTGGGTTCGTAATTTTACCCGGACTTTTTAGTTGGGTTCGTATTTTTTACCCGGACTTTTAGGTGGGTTCGTAATTTTACCCGGAGTTTTAGTTGGGTTCGTATTTTTTACAAGGAGTTTTAGTTGGGTTCGTATTTTTACCCGGAGTTTTAGTTGTGTTGGTAATTTTACCCGGAGTTTTAGTTGGGTTCATATTTTTTACCGGACTTTTAGTTGGGTTCGTATTTTTTACCCGATGTTTTAGTTGGCTTCGTATTTTTTACCCGGAGTTTTAGTTGGGTTCGTATTTTTACCCGGAGTTTTAGTTGGGTTCGTATTTTTACCCGGAGTTTTAGTTGGGTTCGTAATTTTATCCGGAGTTTTAGTTGGGTTCGTATTTTTTACCCGGACTTTCTAGTTGGGTTAGTATTTTTGCCCGGAGTTTTAGTTGGGTTCGCATTTTTTTACCCGGAGTTTTAGTTGGGTTCTAAATGTTACCCAGACTTTTTTGTTTGGTTCGTATTTTTTACCCGGAGTTTTAGTTGGGTTCGTAATTTTACCCGGACTTTTTAGTTGGGTTCGTAATTTTACCCGGAGTTTTAGTTGGGTTCGTAATTTTACCCGGAGTTTTAGTTGGGTTCGTAATTTTACCCTGAGTTTTAGTTGGGTTCGTAATTTTACCCGGAGTTTTAGTTGGGTTCGTAATTTTACCCGGACTTTTTAGTTGGGTTCGTATTTTTTACCCGGACTTTTAGTTGGGTTCGTAATTTTACCCGGAGTTTTAGTTGGGTTCGTAATTTTACCCGGAGTTTTAGTTGAGTTCGTAATTTTACCCGGAGTTTTAGTTGGGTTCGTAATTTTACCCGGACTTTTTATTTGGGTTCGTAATTTTACCCGGACTTTTTAGTTGAGTTCGTAATTTTACCCGGAGTTTTAGTTGGGTTCGTAATTTTACCCGGAGTTTTACTTGGGTTCGTAATTTTTCCCGGACTTTTTAGTTGGGTTCGTATTTTTTACCCGGACTTTTCGTTGGGTTCGTAATTTTAACCGGAGTTTTAGTTGGGCTCGTAATTTCACACGGAGTCTTAAGTTAGGTTCGTATTTTTTATCCGGACTTTTTAGTTGGCTTAGTATTTTTACCCGGAGTTTTAGTTGGGTTCGTATTTTTACCCGGAGTTTTAGTTGTCTTGGTAATTTTACCCGGAGTTTTAGTTGGGTTCGTATTTTTTACCCGGACTTTTTAGTTGGGTTAGTATTTTTACCCGGAGTTTTAGTTTGGTTCGTATTTTTACCCGGAGTTTTAGTTGGGTTCGTATTTTGTACCCGGACTTTTTAGTTGGGTTAGTATTTTTACCCGGAGTTTTAGTTGGGTTCGTATTTTTACCCGGAGTTTTAGTTGGGTTCGTAATTTTACCCGGAGTTTTAGTTGGGTTCGTATCTTTTACCCGGACTATTTAGTTGGGTTAGTATTTTTTACCCGGAGTTTTAGTTGGGTTCGTAATTTTACCCGGAGTTTTAGTTGGGTTCGTATTTTTTACCCGGAGTTTTAGTTGGATTCGTATTTTTTACAAGGAGTTTTAGTTGGGTTCGTATTTTTACCCGGAGTTTTAGTTGTGTTGGTAATTGTACCCGGAGTTTTAGTTGGGTTCATATTTTTTACCGGACTTTTTAGTTGGGTTCGTATTTTTTACCCGAAGTTTTAGTTGGGTTCGTATTTTTTACCCGGAGTTTTAGTTGGGTTCGTATTTTTACCCGGAGTTTTAGTTGGGTTCGTATTTTTACCCGGAGTTTTAGTTGGGTTCGTAATTTTATCCGGAGTTTTAGTTGGGTTCGTATTTTTTACCCGGATTTTTTAGTTGGGTTAGTATTTTTGCTCGGAGTTTTAGTTGGGTTCGTATTTTTTTACCCGGAGTTTTAGTTGGGTTCTAAATGTTACCCGGACTTTTTTGTTTGGTTCGTATTTTTTACCCGGAGTTTTAGTTGGGTTCGTAATTTTACCCGGACTTTTTAGTTGGGTTCGTAATTTTACCCGGAGTTTTAGTTGGGTTCGTAATTTTACCCGGACTTTTAGTTGGGTTCGTAATTTTACCCGGAGTTTTACTTGGGTTCGTAATTTTACCCGGACTTTTTAGTTGGGTTCGTATTTTTTACCCGGACTTTTAGTTGGGTTCGTAATTTTACCCGGAGTCTTAGTTGGGTTCGTAATTTTACCCGGAGTTTTAGTTGGGTTCGTAATTTTACCCGGAGTTTTAGTTGGGTTCGTATTTTTGACCCGGAGTTTTAGTTGGGTTCGTAATTTTACCCGGAGTTTTAGTTGGGTTCGTAATTTTACCCGGAGTTTTAGTTGGGTTCGTATTTTTTACCCGGACATTTTAGTTGGGTTAGCATTCTTTACCCGGAGTTTTAGTTGGGTTCGTACTTTTTACCCGGAGTTTTAGTTGGGTTCGTATTTTTTACCCGGAGTTTTAGTTGGGTTCGTATTTTTTACCCGGACTTTTTAGTTGGGTAAGTATTTTTACCCGGAGTTTTAGTTGGGTTCGTATTTTTACCCGGAGTTTTAGTTGGGTTCGTAATTTTACCCGGAGTTTTAGTTGGGTTCGTATTTTTTACCCGGAGTTTTAGTTGGGTTCGTAATTTTACCCGGAGTTTTAGTTGGGTTCGTAATTTTACCCGGAGTTTTAGTTGGGTTCGTAATTTTATCCGGAGTTTTAGTTGGGTTCGTAATTTTAGCCGGAGTTTTAGTTGGGTTCGTATTTTTTACCCGGACTTTTTAGTTGGGTTAGTATTTTTTACCCGGAGTTTTAGTTGGGTTCGTATTTTTTACCCGGAGTTCTAGTTGGGTTCGCATTTTTTACCCGGAATTTTTAGTTGGGTTAGTATTTTTACCCGGAGTTTTAGTTGGGTTCGTATTTTTACCCGGAGTTTTAGTTGGGTTCGTATTTTTACCCGGAGTTTTAGTTGGGTTCGTAATTTTAGCCGGAGTTTTAGTTGGGTTCGTATTTTTTACCCGGACTTTTTAGTTGGGTTAGTATTTTTGCCCGGAGTTTTAGTTGGGTTCGTATTTTTTTACCCGGAGTTTTAGTTGGGTTCTAAATGTTACCCGGACTTTTTAGTTGGGTTCGTATTTTTTACCCGGAGTTTTATTTGGGTTCGTAATTTTACCCGGACTTTTTAGTTGGGTTCGTAATTTTACCCGGAGTTTTAGTTGGGTTCGTAATTTTACCCGGAGTCTTAAGTTAGGTTCGTATTTTTTATCCGGACTTTTTAGTTGGGTTCGTATTTTTTACCCGGAGTTTTAGTTGGGTTCGTAATTTTACCCGGAGTTTTAGTTGGGTTCGTAATTTTACCCGGACTTTTTAGTTGGGTTCGTATTTTTTACCCGGACTTTTAGTTGGGTTCGTAACTTTACCCGGAGTTTTAGTTGGGTTCGTATTTTTTACCCGGAGTTTTAGTTGGATTCGTATTTTTTACAAGGAGTTTTAGTTGGGTTCGTATTTTTACCCGGAGTTTTAGTTGTGTTGGTAATTTTACCCGGAGTTTTAGTTGGGTTCATATTTTTTACCGGACTTTTTAGTTGGGTTCGTATTTTTTACCCGAAGTTTTAGTTGGGTTCGTATTTTTTACCCGGAGTTTTAGTTGGGTTCGTAATTTTACCCGGAGTTTTAGTTGGGTTCGTATTTTTACCCGGAGTTTTAGTTGGGTTCATAATTTTATCCGGAGTTTTAGTTGGGTTCGTATTTTTTACCCGGACTTTTTAGTTGGGTTAGTATTTTTGCCCGGAGTTTTAGTTGGGTTCGTATTTTTTTACCCGGAGTTTTAGTTGGGTTCTAAATGTTACCCGGAGTTTTAGTTGGGTTCGTATTTTTTACCCGGAGTTTTAGTTGGGTTCGTAATTTTACCCGGACTTTTTAGTTGGGTTCGTAATTTTACCCGGAGTTTTAGTTGGGTTCGTAATTTTACCCGGAGTTTTAGTTGGGTTCGTAATTTTACGCGGAGTTTTAGTTGGGTTCGTAATTTTACCCGGAGTTTTAGTTGGGTTCGCAATTTTACCCGGACTTTTTAGTTGGGTTCGTATTTTTTGCCCGGACTTTTAGTTGGGTTCGTAATTTTACCCGGAGTTTTAGTTGGGTTCGTAATTTTACCCGGAGTTTTAGTTGAGTTCGTAATTTTACCCGGAGTTTTAAGTTAGGTTCGTATTTTTACCCGGACTTTTTAGTTGGGTTCGTATTTTTTACCCGGAGTTTTAGTTGGGTTCGCATTTTTTACCCGGACTTTTTAGTTGGGTTAGTATTTTTACCAGGAGTTTTAGTTGGGTTCGTAATTTTACCCGGAGTTTTAGTTGGGTACGTAATTTTACCCGGACTTTTTAGTTGGGTTCGTATTTTTTACCCGGACTTTTAGTTGGGTTCGTAATTTTACCCGGAGTTTTAGTTGGGTTCGTATTTTTACCCGGAGTTTTAGTTTTGTTGGTAATTGTACCCGGAGTTTTAGTTGGGTTCATATTTTTTACCGGACTTTTTAGTTGGGTTCGTATTTTTTACCCGAAGTTTTAGTTGGGTTCGTATTTTTTACCCGGAGTTTTAGTTGGGTTCGTATTTTTACCCGGAGTTTTAGTTGGGTTCGTATTTTTACCCGGAGTTTTAGTTGGGTTCGTAATTTTATCCGGAGTTTTAGTTGGGTTCGTATTTTTTACCCGGATTTTTTAGTTGGGTTAGTATTTTTGCTCGGAGTTTTAGTTGGGTTCGTATTTTTTTACCCGGAGTTTTAGTTGGGTTCTAAATGTTACCCGGACTTTTTTGTTTGGTTCGTATTTTTTACCCGGAGTTTTAGTTGGGTTCGTAATTTTACCCGGACTTTTTAGTTGGGTTCGTAATTTTACCCGGAGTTTTAGTTGGGTTCGTAATTTTACCCGGACTTTTAGTTGGGTTCGTAATTTTACCCGGAGTTTTACTTGGGTTCGTAATTTTACCCGGACTTTTTAGTTGGGTTCGTATTTTTTACCCGGACTTTTAGTTGGGTTCGTAATTTTACCCGGAGTTTTAGTTGGGTTCGTAATTTTACCCGGAGTTTTAGTTGGGTTCGTAATTTTACCCGGAGTTTTAGTTGGGTTCGTATTTTTGACCCGGAGTTTTAGTTGGGTTCGTAATTTTACCCGGAGTTTTAGTTGGGTTCGTAATTTTACCCGGAGTTTTAGTTGGGTTCGTATTTTTTACCCGGACATTTTAGTTGGGTTAGCATTCTTTACCCGGAGTTTTAGTTGGGTTCGTACTTTTTACCCGGAGTTTTAGTTGGGTTCGTATTTTTTACCCGGAGTTTTAGTTTGGTTCGTATTTTTTACCCGGACTTTTTAGTTGGGTAAGTATTTTTACCCGGAGTTTTAGTTGGGTTCGTATTTTTACCCGGAGTTTTAGTTGGGTTCGTAATTTTACCCGGAGTTTTAGTTGGGTTCGTATTTTTTACCCGGAGTTTTAGTTGGGTTCGTAATTTTACCCGGAGTTTTAGTTGGGTTCGTAATTTTACCCGGAGTTTTAGTTGGGTTCGTAATTTTATCCGGAGTTTTAGTTGGGTTCGTAATTTTAGCCGGTGTTTTAGTTGGGTTCGTATTTTTTACCCGGACTTTTTAGTTGGGTTAGTATTTTTTACCCGGAGTTTTAGTTGGGTTCCGTATTTTTTACCCGGAGTTCTAGTTGGGTTCGCATTTTTTACCCGGAATTTTTAGTTGGGTTAGTATTTTTACCCGGAGTTTTAGTTGGGTTCGTATTTTTACCCGGAGTTTTAGTTGGGTTCGTAATTTTAGCCGGAGTTTTAGTTGGGTTCGTATTTTTTACCCGGACTTTTTAGTTGGGTTAGTATTTTTGCCCGGAGTTTTAGTTGGGTTCGTATTTTTTTACCCGGAGTTTTAGTTGGGTTCTAAATGTTACCCGGACTTTTTTGTTTGGTTCGTATTTTTTACCCGGAGTTTTAGTTGGGTTCGTAATTTTACCTGGAGTTTTAAGTTAGGTTCGTATTTTTACCCGGACTTTTTAGTTGGGTTCGTATTTTTTACCCGGAGTTTTATTTGGGTTCGTAATTTTATCCGGACTTTTTAGTTGGGTTCGTAATTTTACCCGGAGTTTTAGTTGGGTTCGTAATTTTACCCGGACTTTTAGTTGGGTTCGTAATTTTACCCGGAGTTTTAGTTGGGTTTGTAATTTTACCCGGAGTTTTAGTTGGGTTCGTATTTTTAACCCGGACTTTTTAGTTGGGTTCGTATTTTTTACCCGGACTTTTAGTTGGGTTCGTAATTTTACCCGGAGTTTTAGTTGGGTTCGTAATTTTACCCGGAGTTTTAGTTGGGTTCGTAATTTTACCCGGAGTCTTGAGTTACCCGGACTTTTTAGTTGGCTTCGTATTTTTACCCGGACTTTTAGTTGGGTTCGTAATTTTACCCGGAGTTTTAGTTGGGTTCGTAATTTTACCCGGAGTTTTAGTTGGGTTCGTAATTTTACCCGGAGTTTTACTTGGGTTCGTAATTTTACCCGGAGTTTTACTTGGGTTCGTAATTTTACCCGGAGTTTTAGTTGGGTTCGTAATTTTACCCGGAGTTTTAGTTGGGTTCGTAATTTTACCCGGACTTTTTAGTTGGGTTCGTATTTTTTACCCGGACTTTTAGTTGGGTTTGTAATTTTACCCGGAGTTTTAGTTGGGTTCGTAATTTTACCCGGGGTTTTAGTTGAGTTCGTAATTTTACCCGGACTTTTTAGTTGGGTTCGTAATTTTACCCGGAGTCTTAAGTTAGGTTCGTATTTTTTATCCGGACTTTTTAGTTGGGTTCGTATTTTTTACCCGGAGTTTTAGTTGGGTTCGTAATTTTACCCGGAGTTTTAGTTGGGTTCGCAATTTTACCCGGACTTTTTAGTTGGGTTCGTATTTTTTACCCGGACTTTTAGTTCGGTTCGTAATTTTACCCGGAGTTTTAGTTGGGTTCGTAATTTTACCCGGAGTTTTAGTTGGGTTCGTAATTTTAACCGGACTTTTTAGTTGGGTTCGTAATTTTACCCGGACTTTTTAGTTGGGTTCGTAATTTTACCCGGACTTTTAGTTGGGTTCGTAATTTTACCCGGAGTTTTAGTTGGGTTCGTAATTTTACCCGGAGTTTTAGTTGCGTTCGTAATTTTACCCGGAGTTGTACTTGGGTACGTAATTTTACCCGGAGTTTTACTTCGGTTCGTAATTTTACCCGGAGTTTTAGTTGGGTTCGTAATTTTACCCGGAGTTTTAGTTGGGTTCGTAATTTTACCCGGACTTTTTAGTTGGGTTCGTATTTTTTACCCGGACTTTTAGTTCGGTTCGTAATTTTACCCGGAGTTTTAGTTGGGTTCGTAAATTTACCCGGAGTTTTAGTTGAGTTCGTAATTTTACCCGGAGTTTTAGTTGGGTTCGTAATTTTACCCGGAGTTGTACTTGGGTTCGTAATTTTACCCGGAGTTTTAGTTGGGTTCGTAATTTTACCCGGAGTTTTAGTTGGGTTCGTAATTTTACGCGGAGTTTTAGTTGGGTTCGTAATTTTACCCGGAGTTTTAGTTGGGTTCGTAATTTTACCCGGACTTTTTAGTTGGGTTCGTATTTTTTACCCGGACTTTTAGTTGGGTTCGTAATTTTACCCGGAGTTTTAGTTGGGTTCGTAATTTTACCCGGAGTTTTAGTTGAGTTCGTAATTTTACCCGGAGTTTTAAGTTAGGTTCGTATTTTTACCCGGACTTTTTAGTTGGGTTCGTATTTTTTACCCGGAGTTTTAGTTGGGTTCGCATTTTTTACCCGGACTTTTTAGTTGGGTTAGTATTTTTACCAGGAGTTTTAGTTGGGTTCGTAATTTTACCCGGAGTTTTAGTTGGGTTCGTAATTTTACCCGGACTTTTTAGTTGGGTTCGTATTTTTTACCCGGACTTTTAGTTGGGTTCGTAATTTTACCCGGAGTTTTAGTTGGGTTCGTATTTTTACCCGGAGTTTTAGTTGTGTTGGTAATTGTACCCGGAGTTTTAGTTGGGTTCATATTTTTTACCGAACTTTTTAGTTGGGTTCGTATTTTTTACCCGAAGTTTTAGTTGGGTTCGTATTTTTTACCCGGAGTTTTAGTTGGGTTCGTATTTTTACCCGGAGTTTTAGTTGGGTTCGTATTTTTACCCGGAGTTTTAGTTGGGTTCGTAATTTTATCCGGAGTTTTAGTTGGGTTCGTATTTTTTACCCGGATTTTTTAGTTGGGTTAGTATTTTTGCTCGGAGTTTTAGTTGGGTTCGTATTTTTTTACCCGGAGTTTTAGTTGGGTTCTAAATGTTACCCGGACTTTTTTGTTTGGTTCGTATTTTTTACCCGGAGTTTTAGTTGGGTTCGTAATTTTACCCGGACTTTTTAGTTGGGTTCGTAATTTTACCCGGAGTTTTAGTTGGGTTCGTAATTTTACCCGGACTTTTAGTTGGGTTCGTAATTTTACCCGGAGTTTTACTTGGGTTCGTAATTTTACCCGGACTTTTTAGTTGGGTTCGTATTTTTTACCCGGACTTTTAGTTGGGTTCGTAATTTTACCCGGAGTTTTAGTTGGGTTCGTAATTTTACCCGGAGTTTTAGTTGGGTTCGTAATTTTACCCGGAGTTTTAGTTGGGTTCGTATTTTTGACCCGGAGTTTTAGTTGGGTTCGTAATTTTACCCGGAGTTTTAGTTGGGTTCGTAATTTTACCCGGAGTTTTAGTTGGGTTCGTATTTTTTACCCGGACATTTTAGTTGGGTTAGCATTCTTTACCCGGAGTTTTAGTTGGGTTCGTACTTTTTACCCGGAGTTTTAGTTGGGTTCGTATTTTTTACCCGGAGTTTTAGTTTGGTTCGTATTTTTTACCCGGACTTTTTAGTTGGGTAAGTATTTTTACCCGGAGTTTTAGTTGGGTTCGTATTTTTACCCGGAGTTTTAGTTGGGTTCGTAATTTTACCCGGAGTTTTAGTTGGGTTCGTATTTTTTACCCGGAGTTTTAGTTGGGTTCGTAATTTTACCCGGAGTTTTAGTTGGGTTCGTAATTTTACCCGGAGTTTTAGTTGGGTTCGTAATTTTATCCGGAGTTTTAGTTGGGTTCGTAATTTTAGCCGGTGTTTTAGTTGGGTTCGTATTTTTTACCCGGACTTTTTAGTTGGGTTAGTATTTTTTACCCGGAGTTTTAGTTGGGTTCCGTATTTTTTACCCGGAGTTCTAGTTGGGTTCGCATTTTTTACCCGGAATTTTTAGTTGGGTTAGTATTTTTACCCGGAGTTTTAGTTGGGTTCGTATTTTTACCCGGAGTTTTAGTTGGGTTCGTAATTTTACCCGGAGTTTTAGTTGGGTTCGTATTTTTTACCCGGACTTTTTAGTTGGGTTAATATTTTTACCCGGAGTTTTAGTTGGGTTAGTATTTTTACCCGGAGTTTTAGTTCGGTTCGTATTTTTACCCGGAGTTTTAGTTGGGTTCGTATTTTTACCCGGAGTTTTAGTTGGGTTCGTAATTTTAGCCGGAGTTTTAGTTGGGTTCGTATTTTTTACACGGACTTTTTAGTTGGGTTAGTATTTTTACCCGGAGTTTTAGTTGGGTTCGTAATTTTACCCGGGGTTTTAGTTGAGTTCGTAATTTTACCCGGACTTTTTAGTTGGGTTCGTAATTTTACCCGGAGTCTTAAGTTAGGTTCGTATTTTTTATCCGGACTTTTTAGTTGGGTTCGTATTTTTTACCCGGAGTTTTAGTTGGGTTCGTAATTTTACCCGGAGTTTTAGTTGGGTTCGCAATTTTACCCGGACTTTTTAGTTGGGTTCGTATTTTTTACCCGGACTTTTAGTTCGGTTCGTAATTTTACCCGGAGTTTTAGTTGGGTTCGTAATTTTACCCGGAGTTTTAGTTGGGTTCGTAATTTTAACCGGACTTTTTAGTTGGGTTCGTAATTTTACCCGGACTTTTTAGTTGGGTTCGTAATTTTACCCGGACTTTTAGTTGGGTTCGTAATTTTACCCGGAGTTTTAGTTGGGTTCGTAATTTTACCCGGAGTTTTAGTTGCGTTCGTAATTTTACCCGGAGTTGTACTTGGGTACGTAATTTTACCCGGAGTTTTACTTCGGTTCGTAATTTTACCCGGAGTTTTAGTTGGGTTCGTAATTTTACCCGGAGTTTTAGTTGGGTTCGTAATTTTACCCGGACTTTTTAGTTGGGTTCGTATTTTTTACCCGGACTTTTAGTTCGGTTCGTAATTTTACCCGGAGTTTTAGTTGGGTTCGTAAATTTACCCGGAGTTTTAGTTGAGTTCGTAATTTTACCCGGAGTTTTAGTTGGGTTCGTAATTTTACCCGGAGTTGTACTTGGGTTCGTAATTTTACCCGGAGTTTTAGTTGGGTTCGTAATTTTACCCGGAGTTTTAGTTGGGTTCGTAATTTTACGCGGAGTTTTAGTTGGGTTCGTAATTTTACCCGGAGTTTTAGTTGGGTTCGTAATTTTACCCGGACTTTTTAGTTGGGTTCGTATTTTTTACCCGGACTTTTAGTTGGGTTCGTAATTTTACCCGGAGTTTTAGTTGGGTTCGTAATTTTACCCGGAGTTTTAGTTGAGTTCGTAATTTTACCCGGAGTTTTAAGTTAGGTTCGTATTTTTACCCGGACTTTTTAGTTGGGTTCGTATTTTTTACCCGGAGTTTTAGTTGGGTTCGCATTTTTTACCCGGACTTTTTAGTTGGGTTAGTATTTTTACCAGGAGTTTTAGTTGGGTTCGTAATTTTACCCGGAGTTTTAGTTGGGTTCGTAATTTTACCCGGACTTTTTAGTTGGGTTCGTATTTTTTACCCGGACTTTTAGTTGGGTTCGTAATTTTACCCGGAGTTTTAGTTGGGTTCGTATTTTTACCCGGAGTTTTAGTTGTGTTGGTAATTGTACCCGGAGTTTTAGTTGGGTTCATATTTTTTACCGGACTTTTTAGTTGGGTTCGTATTTTTTACCCGAAGTTTTAGTTGGGTTCGCATTTTTTACCCGGAGTTTTAGTTGGGTTCGTATTTTTACCCGGAGTTTTAGTTGGGTTCGTATTTTTACCCGGAGTTTTAGTTGGGTTCGTAATTTTATCCGGAGTTTTAGTTGGGTTCGTATTTTTTACCCGGATTTTTTAGTTGGGTTAGTATTTTTGCTCGGAGTTTTAGTTGGGTTCGTATTTTTTTACCCGGAGTTTTAGTTGGGTTCTAAATGTTACCCGGACTTTTTTGTTTGGTTCGTATTTTTTACCCTTAGTTTTAGTTGGGTTCGTAATTTTACCCGGACTTTTTAGTTGGGTTCGTAATTTTACCCGGAGTTTTAGTTGGGTTCGTAATTTTACCCGGACTTTTAGTTGGGTTCGTAATTTTACCCGGAGTTTTACTTGGGTTCGTAATTTTACCCGGACTTTTTAGTTGGGTTCGTATTTTTTACCCGGACTTTTAGTTGGGTTCGTAATTTTACCCGGAGTTTTAGTTGGGTTCGTAATTTTACCCGGAGTTTTAGTTGGGTTCGTAATTTTACCCGGAGTTTTAGTTGGGTTCGTATTTTTGACCCGGAGTTTTAGTTGGGTTCGTAATTTTACCCGGAGTTTTAGTTGGGTTCGTAATTTTACCCGGAGTTTTAGTTGGGTTCGTATTTTTTACCCGGACATTTTAGTTGGGTTAGCATTCTTTACCCGGAGTTTTAGTTGGGTTCGTACTTTTTACCCGGAGTTTTAGTTGGGTTCGTATTTTTTACCCGGAGTTTTAGTTTGGTTCGTATTTTTTACCCGGACTTTTTAGTTGGGTAAGTATTTTTACCCGGAGTTTTAGTTGGGTTCGTATTTTTACCCGGAGTTTTAGTTGGGTTCGTAATTTTACCCGGAGTTTTAGTTGGGTTCGTATTTTTTACCCGGAGTTTTAGTTGGGTTCGTAATTTTACCCGGAGTTTTAGTTGGGTTCGTAATTTTACCCGGAGTTTTAGTTGGGTTCGTAATTTTATCCGGAGTTTTAGTTGGGTTCGTAATTTTAGCCGGTGTTTTAGTTGGGTTCGTATTTTTTACCCGGACTTTTTAGTTGGGTTAGTATTTTTTACCCGGAGTTTTAGTTGGGTTCGTATTTTTTACCCGGAGTTCTAGTTGGGTTCGCATTTTTTACCCGGAATTTTTAGTTGGGTTAGTATTTTTACCCGGAGTTTTAGTTGGGTTCGTATTTTTACCCGGAGTTTTAGTTGGGTTCGTAATTTTAGCCGGAGTTTTAGTTGGGTTCGTATTTTTTACCCGGACTTTTTAGTTGGGTTAGTATTTTTGCCCGGAGTTTTAGTTGGGTTCGTATTTTTTTACCCGGAGTTTTAGTTGGGTTCTAAATGTTACCCGGACTTTTTTGTTTGGTTCGTATTTTTTACCCGGAGTTTTAGTTGGGTTCGTAATTTTACCTGGAGTTTTAAGTTAGGTTCGTATTTTTACCCGGACTTTTTAGTTGGGTTCGTATTTTTTACCCGGAGTTTTATTTGGGTTCGTAATTTTATCCGGACTTTTTAGTTGGGTTCGTAATTTTACCCGGAGTTTTAGTTGGGTTCGTAATTTTACCCGGACTTTTAGTTGGGTTCGTAATTTTACCCGGAGTTTTAGTTGGGTTTGTAATTTTACCCGGAGTTTTAGTTGGGTTCGTATTTTTAACCCGGACTTTTTAGTTGGGTTCGTATTTTTTACCCGGACTTTTAGTTGGGTTCGTAATTTTACCCGGAGTTTTAGTTGGGTTCGTAATTTTACCCGGAGTTTTAGTTGGGTTCGTAATTTTACCCGGAGTCTTGAGTTACGCGGACTTTTTAGTTGGCTTCGTATTTTTACCCGGACTTTTAGTTGGGTTCGTAATTTTACCCGGAGTTTTACTTGGGTTCGTAATTTTACCCGGAGTTTTACTTGGGTTCGTAATTTTACCCGGAGTTTTAGTTGGGTTCGTAATTTTACCCGGAGTTTAGTTGGTTCGTAATTTTACCCGGACTTTTTAGTTAGGTTCGTATTTTTTACCCGGACTTTAGTTGGGTTTGTAATTTTACCCGGAGTTTTAGTTGGGTTCGTAATTTTACCCGGGGTTTTAGTTGAGTTCGTAATTTTACCCGGACTTTTTAGTTGGGTTCGTAATTTTACCCGGAGTCTTAAGTTAGGTTCGTATTTTTTATCCGGACTTTTTAGTTGGGTTCGTATTTTTTACCCGGAGTTTTAGTTGGGTTCGTAATTTTACCCGGAGTTTTAGTTGGGTTCGCAATTTTACCCGGACTTTTTAGTTGGGTTCGTATTTTTTACCCGGACTTTTAGTTCGGTTCGTAATTTTACCCGGAGTTTTAGTTGGGTTCGTAATTTTACCCGGAGTTTTAGTTGGGTTCGTAATTTTAACCGGACTTTTTAGTTGGGTTCGTAATTTTACCCGACTTTTTAGTTGGGTTCGTAATTTTACCCGGACTTTTAGTTGGGTTCGTAATTTTACCCGGAGTTTTAGTTGGGTTCGTAATTTTACCCGGAGTTTTAGTTGCGTTCGTAATTTTACCCGGAGTTGTACTTGGGTACGTAATTTTACCCGGAGTTTTACTTCGGTTCGTAATTTTACCCGGAGTTTTAGTTGGGTTCGTAATTTTACCCGGAGTTTTAGTTGGGTTCGTAATTTTACCCGGACTTTTTAGTTGGGTTCGTATTTTTTACCCGGACTTTTAGTTCGGTTCGTAATTTTACCCGGAGTTTTAGTTGGGTTCGTAAATTTACCCGGAGTTTTAGTTGAGTTCGTAATTTTACCCGGAGTTTTAGTTGGGTTCGTAATTTTACCCGGACTTTTTAGTTGGGTTCGTAATTTTACCCGGACTTTTTAGTTGGGTTCGTAATTTTACCCGGAGTCTTAAGTTAGGTTCGTATTTTTTATCCGGACTTTTTAGTTGGGTTCGTATTTTTTACCCGGAGTTTTAGTTGGGTTCGTAATTTTACCCGGAGTTTTAGTTGGGTTCGTAATTTTACCCGGACTTTTTAGTTGGGTTCGTATTTTTTACCCGGACTTTTAGTTGGGTTCGTAACTTTACCCGGAGTTTTAGTTGGGTTCGTATTTTTTACCCGGAGTTTTAGTTGGATTCGTATTTTTTACAAGGAGTTTTAGTTGGGTTCGTATTTTTTACCCGGACTTTTTAGTTGGGTTAGTATTTTTACCAGGAGTTTTAGTTGGGTTCGTAATTTTACCCGGAGTTTTAGTTGGGTTCGTAATTTTACCCGGACTTTTAAGTTGGGTTCGTATTTTTTACCCGGACTTTTAGTTGGGTTCGTAATTTTACCCGGAGTTTTAGTTGGGTTCGTATTTTTACCCGGAGTTTTAGTTGTGTTGGTAATTGTACCCGGAGTTTTAGTTGGGTTCATATTTTTTACCGGACGTTTTAGTTGGGTTCGTATTTTTTACCCGAAGTTTTAGTTGGGTTCGTATTTTTTACCCGGAGTTTTAGTTGGGTTCGTATTTTTACCCGGAGTTTTAGTTGGGTTCGTATTTTTACCCGGAGTTTTAGTTGGGTTCGTAATTTTATCCGGAGTTTTAGTTGGGTTCGTATTTTTTACCCGGATTTTTTAGTTGGGTTAGTATTTTTGCTCGGAGTTTTAGTTGGGTTCGTATTTTTTTACCCGGAGTTTTAGTTGGGTTCTAAATGTTACCCGGACTTTTTTGTTTGGTTCGTATTTTTTACCCGGAGTTTTAGTTGGGTTCGTAATTTTACCCGGACTTTTTAGTTGGGTTCGTAATTTTACCCGGAGTTTTAGTTGGGTTCGTAATTTTACCCGGAGTTTTACTTGGGTTCGTAATTTTACCCGGACTTTTTAGTTGGGTTCGTATTTTTTACCCGGAGTTTTAGTTGGGTTCGTAATTTTACCCGGAGTTTTAGTTGGGTTCGCAATTTTACCCGGACTTTTTAGTTGGGTTCGTATTTTTTACCCGGACTTTTAGTTCGGTTCGTAATTTTACCCGGAGTTTTAGTTGGGTTCGTAATTTTACCCGGAGTTTTAGTTGGGTTCGTAATTTTAACCGGACTTTTTAGTTGGGTTCGTAATTTTACCCGGACTTTTTAGTTGGGTTCGTAATTTTACCCGGACTTTTAGTTGGGTTCGTAATTTTACCCGGAGTTTTAGTTGGGTTCGTAATTTTACCCGGAGTTTTAGTTGCGTTCGTAATTTTACCCGGAGTTGTACTTGGGTACGTAATTTTACCCGGAGTTTTACTTCGGTTCGTAATTTTACCCGGAGTTTTAGTTGGGTTCGTAATTTTACCCGGAGTTTTAGTTGGGTTCGTAATTTTACCCGGACTTTTTAGTTGGGTTCGTATTTTTTACCCGGACTTTTAGTTCGGTTCGTAATTTTACCCGGAGTTTTAGTTGGGTTCGTAAATTTACCCGGAGTTTTAGTTGAGTTCGTAATTTTACCCGGAGTTTTAGTTGGGTTCGTAATTTTACCCGGACTTTTTAGTTGGGTTCGTAATTTTACCCGGACTTTTTAGTTGGGTTCGTAATTTTACCCGGAGTCTTAAGTTAGGTTCGTATTTTTTATCCGGACTTTTTAGTTGGGTTCGTATTTTTTACCCGGAGTTTTAGTTGGGTTCGTAATTTTACCCGGAGTTTTAGTTGGGTTCGTAATTTTACCCGGACTTTTTAGTTGGGTTCGTATTTTTTACCCGGACTTTTAGTTGGGTTCGTAACTTTACCCGGAGTTTTAGTTGGGTTCGTATTTTTTACCCGGAGTTTTAGTTGGATTCGTATTTTTTACAAGGAGTTTTAGTTGGGTTCGTATTTTTTACCCGGACTTTTTAGTTGGGTTAGTATTTTTACCAGGAGTTTTAGTTGGGTTCGTAATTTTACCCGGAGTTTTAGTTGGGTTCGTAATTTTACCCGGACTTTTAAGTTGGGTTCGTATTTTTTACCCGGACTTTTAGTTGGGTTCGTAATTTTACCCGGAGTTTTAGTTGGGTTCGTATTTTTACCCGGAGTTTTAGTTGTGTTGGTAATTGTACCCGGAGTTTTAGTTGGGTTCATATTTTTTACCGGACGTTTTAGTTGGGTTCGTATTTTTTACCCGAAGTTTTAGTTGGGTTCGTATTTTTTACCCGGAGTTTTAGTTGGGTTCGTATTTTTACCCGGAGTTTTAGTTGGGTTCGTATTTTTACCCGGAGTTTTAGTTGGGTTCGTAATTTTATCCGGAGTTTTAGTTGGGTTCGTATTTTTTACCCGGATTTTTTAGTTGGGTTAGTATTTTTGCTCGGAGTTTTAGTTGGGTTCGTATTTTTTTACCCGGAGTTTTAGTTGGGTTCTAAATGTTACCCGGACTTTTTTGTTTGGTTCGTATTTTTTACCCGGAGTTTTAGTTGGGTTCGTAATTTTACCCGGACTTTTTAGTTGGGTTCGTAATTTTACCCGGAGTTTTAGTTGGGTTCGTAATTTTACCCGGAGTTTTACTTGGGTTCGTAATTTTACCCGGACTTTTTAGTTGGGTTCGTATTTTTTACCCGGACTTTTAGTTGGGTTCGTAATTTTACCCGGAGTTTTAGTTGGGTTCGTAATTTTACCCGGAGTTTTAGTTGGGTTCGTAATTTTACCCGGAGTTTTAGTTGGGTTCGTATTTTTGACCCGGAGTTTTAGTTGGGTTCGTAATTTTACCCGGAGTTTTAGTTGGGTTCGTAATTTTACCCGGAGTTTTAGTTGGGTTCGTATTTTTTACCCGGACATTTTAGTTGGGTTAGCATTCTTTACCCGGAGTTTTAGTTGGGTTCGTACTTTTTACCCGGAGTTTTAGTTGGGTTCGTATTTTTTACCCGGAGTTTTAGTTTGGTTCGTATTTTTTACCCGGACTTTTTAGTTGGGTAAGTATTTTTACCCGGAGTTTTAGTTGGGTTCGTATTTTTACCCGGAGTTTTAGTTGGGTTCGTAATTTTACCCGGAGTTTTAGTTGGGTTCGTATTTTTTACCCGGAGTTTTAGTTGGGTTTGTAATTTTACCCGGAGTTTTAGTTGGGTTCGTAATTTTACCCGGAGTTTTAGTTGGGTTCGTAATTTTATCCGGAGTTTTAGTTGGGTTCGTAATTTTAGCCGGAGTTTTAGTTGGGTTCGTATTTTTTACCCGGACTTTTTAGTTGGGTTAGTATTTTTTACCCGGAGTTTTAGTTGGGTTCGTATTTTTTACCCGGAGTTCTAGTTGGGTTCGCATTTTTTACCCGGAATTTTTAGTTGGGTTAGTATTTTTACCCGGAGTTTTAGTTGGGTTCGTATTTTTACCCGGAGTTTTAGTTGGGTTCGTATTTTTACCCGGAGTTTTAGTTGGGTTCGTAATTTTAGCCGGAGTTTTAGTTGGGTTCGTATTTTTTACCCGGACTTTTTAGTTGGGTTAGTATTTTTGCCCGGAGTTTTAGTTGGGTTCGTATTTTTTTACCCGGAGTTTTAGTTGGGTTCTAAATGTTACCCGGACTTTTTTGTTTGGTTCGTATTTTTTACCCGGAGTTTTAGTTGGGTTCGTAATTTTACCTGGAGTTTTAAGTTAGGTTCGTATTTTTACCCGGACTTTTTAGTTGGGTTCGTATTTTTTACCCGGAGTTTTATTTGGGTTCGTAATTTTACCCGGACTTTTTAGTTGGGTTCGTAATTTTACCCGGAGTTTTAGTTGGGTTCGTAATTTTACCCGGAGTTTTAGTTGGGTTCGTAATTTTACCCGGAGTTTTAGTTGGATTTGTAATTTTACCCGGAGTTTTAGTTGGGTTCGTATTTTTAACCCGGACTTTTTAGTTGGGTTCGTATTTTTTACCCGGACTTTTAGTTGGGTTCGTAATTTTACCCGGAGTTTTAGTTGGGTTCGTAATTTTACCCGGAGTTTTAGTTGGGTTCGTAATTTTACCCGGAGTCTTGAGTTACCCGGACTTTTTAGTTGGGTTCGTATTTTTACCCGGACTTTTAGTTGGGTTCGTAATTTTACCCGGAGTTTTAGTTGGGTTCGTAATTTTACCCGGAGTTTTAGTTGGGTTCGTAATTTTACCCGGAGTTTTACTTGGGTTCGTATTTTTACCCGGAGTTTTACTTGGGTTCGTAATTTTACCCGGAGTTTTAGTTGGGTTCGTAATTTTACCCGGAGTTTTAGTTGGGTTCGTAATTTTACCCGGACTTTTTAGTTGGGTTCGTATTTTTTACCCGGACTTTTAGTTGGGTTTGTAATTTTACCCGGAGTTTTAGTTGGGTTCGTAATTTTACCCGGAGTTTTAGTTGAGTTCGTAATTTTACCCGGACTTTTTAGTTGGGTTCGTAATTTTACCCGGAGTCTTAAGTTAAGTTCGTATTTTTTATCCGGACTTTTTAGTTGGGTTCGTATTTTTTACCCGGAGTTTTAGTTGGGTTCGTAATTTTACCCGGAGTTTTAGTTGGGTTCGCAATTTTACCCGGACTTTTTAGTTGGGTTCGTATTTTTTACCCGGACTTTTAGTTCGGTTCGTAATTTTACCCGAAGTTTTAGTTGGGTTCGTAATTTTACCCGGAGTTTTAGTTGGGTTCGTAATTTTAACCGGACTTTTTAGTTGGGTTCGTAATTTTACCCGGACTTTTTAGTTGGGTTCGTAATTTTACCCGGACTTTTAGTTGGGTTCGTAATTTTACCCGGAGTTTTAGTTGGGTTCGTAATTTTACCCGGAGTTTTAGTTGCGTTCGTAATTTTACCCGGAGTTGTACTTGGGTACGTAATTTTACCCGGAGTTTTACTTCGGTTCGTAATTTTACCCGGAGTTTTAGTTGGGTTCGTAATTTTACCCGGAGTTTTAGTTGGGTTCGTAATTTTACCCGGACTTTTTAGTTGGGTTCGTATTTTTTACCCGGACTTTTAGTTCGGTTCGTAATTTTACCCGGAGTTTTAGTTGGGTTCGTAAATTTACCCGGAGTTTTAGTTGAGTTCGTAATTTTACCCGGAGTTTTAGTTGGGTTCGTAATTTTACCCGGACTTTTTAGTTGGGTTCGTAATTTTACCCGGACTTTTTAGTTGGGTTCGTAATTTTACCCGGAGTCTTAAGTTAGGTTCGTATTTTTTATCCGGACTTTTTAGTTGGGTTCGTATTTTTTACCCGGAGTTTTAGTTGGGTTCGTAATTTTACCCGGAGTTTTAGTTGGGTTCGTAATTTTACCCGGACTTTTTAGTTGGGTTCGTATTTTTTACCCGGACTTTTAGTTGGGTTCGTAACTTTACCCGGAGTTTTAGTTGGGTTCGTATTTTTTACCCGGAGTTTTAGTTGGATTCGTATTTTTTACAAGGAGTTTTAGTTGGGTTCGTATTTTTACCCGGAGTTTTAGTTGTGTTGGTAATTTTACCCGGAGTTTTAGTTGGGTTCATATTTTTTACCGGACTTTTTAGTTGGGTTCGTATTTTTTACCCGAAGTTTTAGTTGGGTTCGTATTTTTTACCCGGAGTTGTAGTTGGGTTCGTAATTTTACCCGGAGTTTTAGTTGGGTTCGTATTTTTACCCGGAGTTTTAGTTGGGTTCGTAATTTTATCCGGAGTTTTAGTTGGGTTCGTATTTTTTACCCGGACTTTTTAGTTGGGTTAGTATTTTTGCCCGGAGTTTTAGTTGGGTTCGTATTTTTTTACCCGGAGTTTTAGTTGGGTTCTAAATGTTACCCGGAGTTTTAGTTGGGTTCGTATTTTTTACCCGGAGTTTTAGTTGGGTTCGTAATTTTACCCGGACTTTTTAGTTGGGTTCGTAATTTTACCCGGAGTTTTAGTTGGGTTCGTAATTTTACCCGGAGTTTTAGTTGGGTTCGTAATTTTACGCGGAGTTTTAGTTGGGTTCGTAATTTTACCCGGAGTTTTAGTTGGGTTCGTAATTTTACCCGGACTTTTTAGTTGGGTTCGTATTTTTTACCCGGACTTTTAGTTGGGTTCGTAATTTTACCCGGAGTTTTAGTTGGGTTCGTAATTTTACCCGGAGTTTTAGTTGAGTTCGTAATTTTACCCGGAGTTTTAGTTGGGTTCGTAATTTTACCCAGAGTTTTTATTTGGGTTCGTAACTTTACCCGGACTTTTTAGTTGGGTTCGTAATTTTACCCGGAGTTGTAGTTGGGTTCGTAATTTTACCCGGAGTTTTAGTTGGGTTCGTAATTTTACCCGGAGTTTTAGTTGGGTTCGTAATTTTACCCGGAGTTTTAGTTGGGTTCGTAATTTTACCCGGACTTTTTAGTTGGGTTCGTATTTTTTACCCGGACTTTTAGTTGGGTTCGTAATTTTACCCGGAGTTTTAGTTGGGTTCGTAATTTTACCCGGAGTTTTAGTTGAGTTCGTAATTTTACCCGGAGTTTTAGTTGGGTTCGTAATTTTACCCGGACTTTTTATTTGGGTTCGTAATTTTACCCGGACTTTTTAGTTGGGTTCGTAATTTTACCCGGAGTTTTAGTTGGGTTCGTAATTTTACCCGGAGTTTTACTTGGGTTCGTAATTTTACCCGGACTTTTTAGTTGGGTTCGTATTTTTTACCCGGACTTTTAGTTAGGTTCGTAATTTTACCCGGAGTTTTAGTTGGGTTCGTAATTTCACCCGGAGTTTTAATTGGATTCGTAATTTTACCCGGAGTTTTAGTTGGGTTTGTATTTTTTACCTGGACTTTTTAGTTGGGGTTAGTATTTTTACCCGGAGTTTTAGTTGGGTTCGTATTTTTACCCGGAATTTTAGTTGGGTTCGTAATTTTACCCGGAGTTTTAGTTGGGTTCGTATTTTTTACCCGGACATTTTAGTTGGGTTACCATTTTTTACCCGGAGTTTTAGTTGGGTTCGTATTTTTTACCCGGAGTTTTAGTTGGGTTCGTATTTTTTACCCGGACTTTTTAGTTGGGTAAGTATTTTTACCCGGAGTTTTAGTTGGGTTCGTATTTTTACCCCGAGTTTTAGTTGGGTTCGTAATTTTACCCGGAGTTTTAGTTGGGTTCGTATCTTTTACCCGGACTATTTAGTTGGGTTAGTATATTTTACCCTGAGTTTTAGTTGGGTTCGTATTTTTTACCCGGAGTTTTAGTTGGGTTCGCATTTTTTACCCGGAATTTTTAGTTGGGTTAGTATTTTTACCCGGAGTTTTAGTAGGGTTTGTATTTTTACCCGGAGTTTTAGTTGGGTTCGTAATTTTACCCGGAGTTTTAGTTGGGTTCGTATTTTTAACCCGGACTTTTTAGTTGGGTTAGTATTTTTACCCGGAGTTTTAGTTGGGTTCGTATTTTTACCCGGAGTTTTAGTTGGGTTCGTTATTTTATCCGGAGTTTTAGTTGGGTTCGTATTTTTTTACCCGGACTTTTTAGCTGGGTTAGTATTTTTGCCCGGAGTTTTAGTTGGGTTCGTATTTTTTACCCGGAGTTTTAGTTGGGTTCGTAATTTTACCCGGAGTTTTAGTTGGGTTCGTAATTTTACCCGGAGTCTTAAGTTAGGTTCGTATTTTTTATCCGGACTTTTTAGTTGGGTTCGTATTTTTTACCCGGAGTTTTAGTTGGGTTCGTAATTTTACCCGGAGTTTTAGTTGGGTTCGTATTTTTTACTCAGACTTTTTAGTTGGGTTAGTATTTTTACCCGGAGTTTTAGTTGGGTTCGTATTTTTACCCGGAGTTTTAGTTGGGTTCGTATTTTTACCCGGAGTTTTAGTTGGGTTCGTAATTTTAGCCGGAGTTTTAGTTGGGTTCGTATTTTTTACCCGGACTTTTTAGTTGGGTTAGTATTTTTGCCCGGAGTTTTAGTTGGGTTCGTATTTTTTTACCCGGAGTTTTAGTTGGGTTCTAAACGTTACCCGGACTTTTTTGTTTGGTTCGTATTTTTTACCCGGAGTTTTAGTTGGGTTCGTAATTTTACCTGGAGTTTTAAGTTAGGTTCGTATTTTTACCCGGACTTTTTAGTTGGGTTCGTATTTTTTACCCGGAGTTTTATTTGGGTTCGTAATTTTACCCGGACTTATAGTTGGGTTCGTAATTTTACCCGGAGTTTTAGTTGGGTTCGTAATTTTACCCGGAGTTTTAGTTGGGTTCGTAATTTTACCCGGAGTCTTGAGTTACCCGGACTTTTTAGTTGGGTTCGTATTTTTACCCGGACTTTTAGTTGGGTTCGTAATTTTACCCGGAGTTTTAGTTGGGTTCGTAATTTTACCCGGAGTTTTACTTGGGTTCGTAATTTTACCCGGAGTTTTACTTGGGTTCGTAATTTTACCCGGAGTTTTAGTTGGGTTCGTAATTTTACCCGGAGTTTTAGTTGGGTTCGTTATTTTACCCGGAGTTTTAGTTGAGTTAGTAATTTTACCCGGAGTTTTAGTTGGGTTCGTAATTTTACCCGGACTTTTTAGTTGGGTTCGTAATTTTACCCGGAGTCTTAAGTTAGGTTCGTATTTTTTATCCGGACTTTTTAGTTGGGTTCATATTTTTTACCCGGAGTTTTAGTTGGGTTCGTAATTTTACCCGGAGTTTTAGTTGGGTTCGCAATTTTACCCGGACTTTTTAGTTGGGTTCGTATATTTTACCCGGACTTTTAGTTGGGTTCGTAATTTTACCCGGAGTTTTAGTTGGGTTCGTAATTTTAGCCGGAGTTTTAGTTGGGTTCGTAATTTTACCCGGACTTTTTAGTTGGGTTCGTAATTTTACCCGGACTTTTTAGTTGGGTTCGTAATTTTACCCGGACTTTTAGTTGGGTTCGTAATTTTACCCGGAGTTTTAGTTGGGTTCGTAATTTTACCCGGAGTTTTAGTTGCGTTCGTAATTTTACCCGGAGTTGTACTTGGGTTCGTAATTTTACCCGGAGTTTTACTTGGGTTCGTAATTTTACCCGGAGTTTTAGTTGGGTTCGTAATTTTACCCGGAGTTTTAGTTGGGTTCGTAATTTTACCCGGACTTTTTAGTTGGGTTCGTATTTTTTACCCGGACTTTTAGTTGGGTTCGTAATTTTACCCGGAGTTTTAGTTGGGTTCGTAATTTTACCCGGAGTTTTAGTTGAGTTCGTAATTTTACCCGGAGTTTTAGTTGGGTTCGTAATTTTACCCGGACTTTTTAGTTGGGTTCGTAATTTTACCCGGACTTTTTAGTTGGGTTCGTAATTTTACCCGGAGTCTTAAGTTAGGTTCGTATTTTTTATCCGGACTTTTTAGTTGGGTTCGTATTTTTTACCCGGAGTTTTAGTTGGGTTCGTAATTTTACCCGGAGTTTTAGTTGGGTTCGTAATTTTACCCGGACTTTTTAGTTGGGTTCGTATTTTTTACCCGGACTTTTAGTTGGGTTCGTAATTTTACCCGGAGTTTTAGTTGGGTTCGTATTTTTTACCCGGAGTTTTAGTTGGATTCGTATTTTTTACAAGGAGTTTTAGTTGTGTTCGTATTTTTACCGGGAGTTTTAGTTGGGTTCATATTTTTTACCGGACTTTTAGTTGGGTTCGTATTTTTTACCCGATGTTTTAGTTGGGTTCGTATTTTTTACCCGGAGTTTTAGTTGGGTTCGTATTTTTACCCGGAGTTTTAGTTGGGTTCGTATTTTTACCCGGAGTTTTAGTTGGGTTCGTAATTTTATCCGGAGTTTTAGTTGGGTTCGTATTTTTTACCCGGACTTTTTAGTTGGGTTAGTATTTTTGCCCGGAGTTTTAGTTGGGTTCGTATTTTTTACCCGGAGTTTTAGTTGTATTCGTATTTTTTGCAAGGAGTTTTAGTTGGGTTCGTATTTTTACCGGGAGTTTTAGTTGGGTTCGTATTTTTTACCAGGACTTTTAGTTGGGTTCGTAATTTTACCCGGAGTTTTAGTTGGGTTCGTATTTTTTACCCGGAGTTTTAGTTGGATTCGTATTTTTTACAAGGAGTTTTAGTTGGGTTCGTATTTTTACCGGGAGTTTTAGTTGGGTTCATATTTTTTACCGGACTTTTAGTTGGGTTCGTATTTTTTACCCGATGTTTTAGTTGGGTTCGTATTTTTTACCCGGAGTTTTAGTTGGGTTCGTATTTTTACCCGGAGTTTTAGTTGGTTTCGTATTTTTTTACCCGGAGTTTTAGTTGGGTTCTAAATGTTACCCGGACTTTTTTGTTTGGTTCGTATTTTTTACCCGGAGTTTTAGTTGGGTTCGTAATTTTACCTGGAGTTTTAAGTTAGGTTCGTATTTTTACCCGGACTTTTTAGTTGGGTTCGTATTTTTTACCCGGAGTTTTATTTGGGTTCGTAATTTTACCCGGACTTATAGTTGGGTTCGTAATTTTACCCGGAGTTTTAGTTGGGTTCGTAATTTTACCCGGAGTTTTAGTTGGGTTCGTAATTTTACCCGGAGTCTTGAGTTACCCGGACTTTTTAGTTTGGTTCGTATTTTTACCCGGACTTTTAGTTGGGTTCGTAATTTTACCCGGAGTTTTAGTTGGGTTCGTAATTTTACCCGGAGTTTTAGTTGGGTTCGTAATTTTACCCGGAGTTTTACTTGGGTTCGTAATTTTACCCGGAGTTTTACTTGGGTTCGTAATTTTACCCGGAGTTTTAGTTGAGTTAGTAATTTTACCCGGAGTTTTAGTTGGGTTCGTAATTTTACCCGGACTTTTTAGTTGGGTTCGTAATTTTACCCGGAGTCTTAAGTTAGGTTCGTATTTTTTATCCGGACTTTTTAGTTGGGTTCGTATTTTTTACCCGGAGTTTTAGTTGGGTTCGTAATTTTACCCGGAGTTTTAGTTGGGCTCGTAATTTTACCCGGACTTTTTAGTTGGGTTCGTATTTTTTACCCGGACTTTTAGTTGGGTTCGTAATTTTACCCGGAGTTTTAGTTGGGTTCGTATTTTTTACCCGGAGTTTTAGTTGGATTCGTATTTTTTACAAGGAGTTTTAGTTGGGTTCGTATTTTTACCGGGAGTTTTAGTTGGGTTCATATTTTTTACCGGACTTTTAGTTGGGTTCGTATTTTTTACCCGATGTTTTAGTTGGGTTCGTATTTTTTACCCGGAGTTTTAGTTGGGTTCGTATTTTTACCCGGAGTTTTAGTTGGGTTCGTATTTTTACCCGGAGTTTTAGTTGGGTTCGTAATTTTATCCGGAGTTTTAGTTGGGTTCGTATTTTTTACCCGGACTTTTTAGTTGGGTTAGTATTTTTGCCCGGAGTTTTAGTTGGGTTCGTATTTTTTACCCGGAGTTTTAGTTGTATTCGTATTTTTTACAAGGAGTTTTAGTTGGGTTCGTATTTTTACCGGGAGTTTTAGTTGGGTTCGTATTTTTTACCCGGACTTTTAGTTGGGTTCGTAATTTTACCCGGAGTTTTAGTTGGGTTCGTATTTTTTACCCGGAGTTTTAGTTGGATTCGTATTTTTTACAAGGAGTTTTAGTTGGGTTCGTATTTTTACCGGGAGTTTTAGTTGGGTTCATATTTTTTACCGGACTTTTAGTTGGGTTCGTATTTTTTACCCGATGTTTTAGTTGGGTTCGTATTTTTTACCCGGAGTTTTAGTTGGGTTCGTATTTTTACCCGGAGTTTTAGTTGGTTTCGTATTTTTTTACCCGGAGTTTTAGTTGGGTTCTAAATGTTACCCGGACTTTTTTGTTTGGTTCGTATTTTTTACCCGGAGTTTTAGTTGGGTTCGTAATTTTACCTGGAGTTTTAAGTTAGGTTCGTATTTTTACCCGGACTTTTTAGTTGGGTTCGTATTTTTTACCCGGAGTTTTATTTGGGTTCGTAATTTTACCCGGACTTATAGTTGGGTTCGTAATTTTACCCGGAGTTTTAGTTGGGTTCGTAATTTTACCCGGAGTTTTAGTTGGGTTCGTAATTTTACCCGGAGTCTTGAGTTACCCGGACTTTTTAGTTTGGTTCGTATTTTTACCCGGACTTTTAGTTGGGTTCGTAATTTTACCCGGAGTTTTAGTTGGGTTCGTAATTTTACCCGGAGTTTTAGTTGGGTTCGTAATTTTACCCGGAGTTTTACTTGGGTTCGTAATTTTACCCGGAGTTTTACTTGGGTTCGTAATTTTACCCGTAGTTTTAGTTGGGTACGTAATTTTACCCGGTGTTTTAGTTGGGTTCGTAATTTTACCCGGAGTTTTAGTTGAGTTAGTAATTTTACCCGGAGTTTTAGTTGGGTTCGTAATTTTACCCGGACTTTTTAGTTGGGTTCGTAATTTTACCCGGAGTCTTAAGTTAGGTTCGTATTTTTTATCCGGACTTTTTAGTTGGGTTCATATTTTTTACCCGGAGTTTTAGTTGGGTTCGTAATTTTACCCGGAGTTTTAGTTGGGTTCGCAATTTTACCCGGACTTTTTAGTTGGGTTCGTATATTTTACCCGGACTTTTAGTTGGGTTCGTAATTTTACCCGGAGTTTTAGTTGGGTTCGTAATTTTACCCGGAGTTTTAGTTGGGTTCGTAATTTTACCCGGACTTTTTAGTTGGGTTCGTAATTTTACCCGGACTTTTTAGTTGGGTTCGTAATTTTACCCGGACTTTTAGTTGGGTTCGTAATTTTACCCGGAGTTTTAGTTGGGTTCGTAATTTTACCCGGAGTTTTAGTTGCGTTCGTAATTTTACCCGGAGTTGTACTTGGGTTCGTAATTTTACCCGGAGTTTTACTTGGGTTCGTAATTTTACCCGTAGTTTTAGTTGGGTTCATATTTTTTACCGGACTTTTAGTTGGGTTCGTATTTTTTACCCGATGTTTTAGTTGGTTTCGTATTTTTTACCCGGAGTTTTAGTTGGGTTCGTATTTTTACCCGGAGTTTTAGTTGGGTTCGTATTTTTACCCGGAGTTTTAGTTGGGTTCGTAATTTTATCCGGAGTTTTAGTTGGGTTCGTATTTTTTACCCGGACTTTTTAGTTGGGTTAGTATTTTTGCCCGGAGTTTTAGTTGGGTTCGTATTTTTTACCCGGAGTTTTAGTTGGATTCGTATTTTTTACAAGGAGTTTTAGTTGGGTTCGTATTTTTACCGGGAGTTTTAGTTGGGTTCGTATTTTTTACCCGGACTTTTAGTTGGGTTCGTAATTTTACCCGGAGTTTTAGTTGGGTTCGTATTTTTTACCCGGAGTTTTAGTTGGATTCGTATTTTTTACAAGGAGTTTTAGTTGGGTTCGTATTTTTACCGGGAGTTTTAGTTGGGTTCATATTTTTTACCGGACTTTTAGTTGGGTTCGTATTTTTTACCCGATGTTTTAGTTGGGTTCGTATTTTTTACCCGGAGTTTTAGTTGGGTTCGTATTTTTACCCATAGTTTTAGTTGGGTTCGTATTTTTTTACCCGGAGTTTTAGTTGGGTTCTAAATGTTACCCGGACTTTTTTGTTTGGTTCGTATTTTTTACCCGGAGTTTTAGTTGGGTTCGTAATTTTACCTGGAGTTTTAAGTTAGGTTCGTAGTTTTACCCGGACTTTTTAGTTGGGTTCGTATTTTTTACCCGGAGTTTTATTTGGGTTCGTAATTTTACCCGGACTTATAGTTGGGTTCGTAATTTTACCCGGAGTTTTAGTTGGGTTCGTAATTTTACCCGGAGTTTTAATTGGGTTCGTAATTTTACCCGGAGTCTTGAGTTACCCGGACTTTTTAGTTTGGTTCGTATTTTTACCCGGACTTTTAGTTGGGTTCGTAATTTTACCCGGAGTTTTAGTTGGGTTCGTAATTTTACCCGGAGTTTTAGTTGGGTTCGTAATTTTACCCGGAGTTTTACTTGGGTTCGTAATTTTACCCGGAGTTTTACTTGGGTTCGTAATTTTACCCGGAGTTTTAGTTGGGTACGTAATTTTACCCGGTGTTTTAGTTGGGTTCGTAATTTTACCCGGAGTTTTAGTTGAGTTAGTAATTTTACCCGGAGTTTTAGTTGGGTTCGTAATTTTACCCGGACTTTTTAGTTGGGTTCGTAATTTTACCCGGAGTCTTAAGTTAGGTTCGTATTTTTTATCCGGACTTTTTAGTTGGGTTCATATTTTTTACCCGGAGTTTTAGTTGGGTTCGTAATTTTACCCGGAGTTTTAGTTGGGTTCGCAATTTTACCCGGACTTTTTAGTTGGGTTCGTATATTTTACCCGGACTTTTAGTTGGGTTCGTAATTTTACCCGGAGTTTTAGTTGGGTTCGTAATTTTACCCGGAGTTTTAGTTGGGTTCGTAATTTTACCCGGACTTTTTAGTTGGGTTCGTAATTTTACCCGGACTTTTTAGTTGGGTTCGTAATTTTACCCGGACTTTTAGTTGGGTTCGTAATTTTACCCGGAGTTTTAGTTGGGTTCGTAATTTTACCCGGAGTTTTAGTTGCGTTCGTAATTTTACCCGGAGTTGTACTTGGGTTCGTAATTTTACCCGGAGTTTTACTTGGGTTCGTAATTTTACCCGGAGTTTTAGTTGGATTCGTAATTTTACCCGGAGTTTTAGTTGGGTTCGTAATTTTACCCGGACTTTTTAGTTGGGTTCGTATTTTTTACGCGGACTTTTAGTTGGGTTCGTAATTTTACCCGGAGTTTTAGTTGGGTTCGTAATTTTACCCGGAGTTTTAGTTGAGTTCGTAATTTTACCCGGAGTTTTAGTTGGGTTCGTAATTTTACCCGGACTTTTTAGTTGGGTTCGTAATTTTACCCGGAGTCTTAAGTTAGGTTCGTATTTTTTATCCGGACTTTTTAGTTGGGTTCGTATTTTTTACCCGGAGTTTTAGTTGGGTTCGTAATTTTACCCGGAGTTTTAGTTGGGTTCGTAATTTTACCCGGACTTTTTAGTTGGGTTCGTATTTTTTACCCGGACTTTTAGTTGGGTTCGTAATTTTACCCGGAGTTTTAGTTGGGTTCGTATTTTTTACCCGGAGTTTTAGTTGGATTCGTATTTTTTACAAGGAGTTTTAGTTGGGTTCGTATTTTTACCGGGAGTTTTAGTTGGGTTCATATTTTTTACCGGACTTTTAGTTGGGTTCGTATTTTTTACCCGATGTTTTAGTTGGGTTCGTATTTTTTACCCGGAGTTTTAGTTGGGTTCGTATTTTTACCCGGAGTTTTAGTTGGGTTCGTATTTTTACCCGGAGTTTTAGTTGGGTTCGTAATTTTATCCGGAGTTTTAGTTGGGTTCGTATTTTTTACCCGGACTTTTTAGTTGGGTTAGTATTTTTGCCCGGAGTTTTAGTTGGGTTCGTATTTTTTACCCGGAGTTTTAGTTGGATTCGTATTTTTTACAAGGAGTTTTAGTTGGGTTCGTATTTTTACCAAGAGTTTTAGTTGGGTTCATATTTTTTACCGGACTTTTAGTTGGGTTCGTATTTTTTACCCGATGTTTTAGTTGGGTTCGTATTTTTTACCCGGAGTTTTAGTTGGGTTCGTATTTTTACCCGGAGTTTTAGTTGGGTTCGTATTTTTACCCGGAGTTTTAGTTGGGTTCGTAATTTTATCCGGAGTTTTAGTTGGGTTCGTATTTTTTACCCGGACTTTTTAGTTGGGTTAGTATTTTTGCCCGGAGTTTTAGTTGGGTTCGTATTTTTTTACCCGGAGTTTTAGTTGGGTTCTAAATGTTACCCGGACTTTTTTGTTTGGTTCGTATTTTTTACCCGGAGTTTTAGTTGGGTTCGTAATTTTACCCGGACTTTTTAGTTGGGTTCGTAATTTTACCCGGAGTTTTAGTTGGGTTCGTAATTTTACCCGGAGTTTTAGTTGGGTTCGTAATTTTACCGGGAGTTTTAGTTGGGTTCGTAATTTTACCCGGAGTTTTAGTTGGGTTCGTAATTTTACCCGGACTTTTTAGTTGGGTTCGTATTTTTTACCCGGACTTTTAGTTGGGTTCGTAATTTTACCCGGAGTTTTAGTTGGGTCGTAATTTTACCCGGAGTTTTAGTTGAGTTCGTAATTTTACCCGGAGTTTTAGTTGGGTTCGTAATTTTACCCGGACTTTTTATTTGGGTTCGTAATTTTACCCGGACTTTTTAGTTGGGTTCGTAATTTTACCCGGAGTTTTAGTTGGGTTCGTAATTTTACCCGGAGTTTTACTTGGGTTCGTAATTTTACCCGGACTTTTTAGTTGGGTTCGTATTTTTTACCCGGACTTTTCGTTGGGTTCGTAATTTTACCCGGAGTTTTAGTTGGGCTCGTAATTTCACCCGGAGTCTTAAGTTAGGTTCGTATTTTTTATCCGGACTTTTTAGTTGGCTTAGTATTTTTACCCGGAGTTTTAGTTGGGTTCGTATTTTTACCCGGAGTTTTAGTTGTCTTGGTAGTTTTACCCGGAGTTTTAGTTGGGTTCGTATTTTTTACCCGGACTTTTTAGTTGGGTTAGCATTTTTACCCGGAGTTTTAGTTGGGTTCGTATTTTTACCCGGAGTTTTAGTTGGGTTCGTATTTTGTACCCGGACTTTTTAGTTGGGTTAGTATTTTTACCCGGAGTTTTAGTTGGGTTCGTATTTTTACCCGGAGTTTTAGTTGGGTTCGTAATTTTACCCGGAGTTTTAGTTGGGTTCGTATCTTTTACCCGGACTATTTAGTTGGGTTAGTATTTTTTACCCGGAGTTTTAGTTGGGTTCGTATTTTTTACCCGGAGTTTTAGTTGGGTTCGCATTTTTTACCCGGACTTTTTAGTTGGGTTAGTATTTTTACCAGGAGTTTTAGTTGGGTTCGTAATTTTACCCGGAGTTTTAGTTGGGTTCGTAATTTTACCCGGAGTTTTAAGTTAGGTTCGTATTTTTACCCGGACTTTTTAGTTGGGTTCGTATTTTTTACCCGGAGTTTTAGTTGGGTTCGCATTTTTTACCCGGACTATTTAGTTGGGTTGGTATTTTTACCCGGAGTTTTACTTGGGTTCGTAATTTTACCCGGAGTTTTAGTTGGGTACGTAATTTTACCCGGTGTTTTAGTTGGGTTCGTAATTTTACCCGGAGTTTTAGTTGAGTTAGTAATTTTACCCGGACTTTTTAGTTGGGTTCGTAATTTTACCCGGAGTCTTAAGTTAGGTTCGTATTTTTTATCCGGACTTTTTAGTTGGGTTCGTATTTTTTACCCGGAGTTTTAGTTGGGTTCGTAATTTTACCCGGAGTTTTAGTTGGGCTCGTAATTTTACCCGGACTTTTTAGTTGGGTTCGTATTTTTTACCCGGACTTTTAGTTGGGTTCGTAATTTTACCCGGAGTTTTAGTTGGGTTCGTATTTTTTACCCGGAGTTTTAGTTGGATTCGTATTTTTTACAGGGAGTTTTAGTTGGGTTCGTATTTTTACCGGGAGTTTTAGTTGGGTTCATATTTTTTACCGGACTTTTAGTTGGGTTCGTATTTTTTACCCGATGTTTTAGTTGGGTTCGTATTTTTTACCCGGAGTTTTAGTTGGGTTCGTATTTTTACCCGGAGTTTTAGTTGGGTTCGTAATTTTATCCGGAGTTTTAGTTGGGTTCGTATTTTTTACCCGGACTTTTTAGTTGGGTTAGTATTTTTGCCCGGAGTTTTAGTTGGGTTCGTATTTTTTACCCGGAGTTTTAGTTGTATTCGTATTTTTTACAAGGAGTTTTAGTTGGGTTCGTATTTTTACCGGGAGTTTTAGTTGGGTTCGTATTTTTTACCCGGACTTTTAGTTGGGTTCGTAATTTTACCCGGAGTTTTAGTTGGGTTCGTATTTTTTACCCGGAGTTTTAGTTGGATTCGTATTTTTTACAAGGAGTTTTAGTTGGGTTCGTATTTTTACCGGGAGTTTTAGTTGGGTTCATATTTTTTACCGGACTTTTAGTTGGGTTCGTATTTTTTACCCGATGTTTTAGTTGGGTTCGTATTTTTTACCCGGAGTTTTAGTTGGGTTCGTATTTTTACCCGGAGTTTTAGTTGGTTTCGTATTTTTTTACCCGGAGTTTTAGTTGGGTTCTAAATGTTACCCGGACTTTTTTGTTTGGTTCGTATTTTTTACCCGGAGTTTTAGTTGGGTTCGTAATTTTACCTGGAGTTTTAAGTTAGGTTCGTATTTTTACCCGGACTTTTTAGTTGGGTTCGTATTTTTTACCCGGAGTTTTATTTGGGTTCGTAATTTTACCCGGACTTATAGTTGGGTTCGTAATTTTACCCGGAGTTTTAGTTGGGTTCGTAATTTTACCCGGAGTTTTAGTTGGGTTCGTAATTTTACCCGGAGTCTTGAGTTACCCGGACTTTTTAGTTTGGTTCGTATTTTTACCCGGACTTTTAGTTGGGTTCGTAATTTTACCCGGAGTTTTAGTTGGGTTCGTAATTTTACCCGGAGTTTTAGTTGGGTTCGTAATTTTACCCGGAGTTTTACTTGGGTTCGTAATTTTACCCGGAGTTTTACTTGGGTTCGTAATTTTACCCGGAGTTTTAGTTGGGTACGTAATTTTACCCGGTGTTTTAGTTGGGTTCGTAATTTTACCCGGAGTTTTAGTTGAGTTAGTAATTTTACCCGGAGTTTTAGTTGGGTTCGTAATTTTACCCGGACTTTTTAGTTGGGTTCGTAATTTTACCCGGAGTCTTAAGTTAGGTTCGTATTTTTTATCCGGACTTTTTAGTTGGGTTCATATTTTTTACCCGGAGTTTTAGTTGGGTTCGTAATTTTACCCGGAGTTTTAGTTGGGTTCGCAATTTTACCCGGACTTTTTAGTTGGGTTCGTATATATTACCCGGACTTTTAGTTGGGTTCGTAATTTTACCCGGAGTTTTAGTTGGGTTCGTAATTTTACCCGGAGTTTTAGTTGGGTTCGTAATTTTACCCGGACTTTTTAGTTGGGTTCGTAATTTTACCCGGACTTTTTAGTTGGGTTCGTAATTTTACCCGGACTTTTAGTTGGGTTCGTAATTTTACCCGGAGTTTTAGTTGGGTTCGTAATTTTACCCGGAGTTTTAGTTGCGTTCGTAATTTTACCCGGAGTTGTACTTGGGTTCGTAATTTTACCCGGAGTTTTACTTGGGTTCGTAATTTTACCCGGACTTTTTAGTTGGGTTCGTAATTTTACCCGGACTTTTTAGTTGGGTTCGTAATTTTACCCGGACTTTTAGTTGGGTTCGTAATTTTACCCGGACTTTTAGTTGGGTTCGTAATTTTACCCGGAGTTTTAGTTGGGTTCGTATTTTTTACCCGGAGTTTTAGTTGGATTCGTATTTTTTACAAGGAGTTTTAGTTGGGTTCGTATTTTTACCGGGAGTTTTAGTTGGGTTCATATTTTTTACCGGACTTTTAGTTGGGTTCGTATTTTTTACCCGATGTTTTAGTTGGTTTCGTATTTTTTACCCGGAGTTTAAGTTGGGTTCGTATTTTTACCCAGAGTTTTAGTTGGGTTCGTATTTTTACCCGGAGTTTTAGTTGGGTTCGTAATTTTATCCGGAGTTTTAGTTGGGTTCGTATTTTTTACCCGGACTTTTTAGTTGGGTTAGTATTTTTGCCCGGAGTTTTAGTTGGGTTCGTATTTTTTACCCGGAGTTTTAGTTGGATTCGTATTTTTTACAAGGAGTTTTAGTTGGGTTCGTATTTTTACCGGGAGTTTTAGTTGGGTTCGTATTTTTTACCCGGACTTTTAGTTGGGTTCGTAATTTTACCCGGAGTTTTAGTTGGGTTCGTATTTTTTACCCGGAGTTTTAGTTGGATTCGTATTTTTTACAAGGAGTTTTAGTTGGGTTCGTATTTTTACCGGGAGTTTTAGTTGGGTTCATATTTTTTACCGGACTTTTAGTTGGGTTCGTATTTTTTACCCGATGTTTTAGTTGGGTTCGTATTTTTTACCCGGAGTTTTAGTTGGGTTCGTATTTTTACCCGGAGTTTAGTTGGGTTCGTATTTTTTTACCCGGAGTTTTAGTTGGGTTCTAAATGTTACCCGGACTTTTTTGTTTGGTTCGTATTTTTTACCCGGAGTTTTAGTTGGGTTCGTAATTTTACCTGGAGTTTTAAGTTAGGTTCGTATTTTTACCCGGACTTTTTAGTTGGGTTCGTATTTTTTACCCGGAGTTTTATTTGGGTTCGTAATTTTACCCGGACTTATAGTTGGGTTCGTAATTTTACCCGGAGTTTTAGTTGGGTTCGTAATTTTACCCGGAGTTTTAGTTGGGTTCGTAATTTTACCCGGAGTCTTGAGTTACCCGGACTTTTTAGTTTGGTTCGTATTTTTACCCGGACTTTTAGTTGGGTTCGTAATTTTACCCGGAGTTTTAGTTGGGTTCGTAATTTTACCCGGAGTTTTAGTTGGGTTCGTAATTTTACCCGGAGTTTTACTTGGGTTCGTAATTTTACCCGGAGTTTTACTTGGGTTCGTAATTTTACCCGGAGTTTTAGTTGGGTACGTAATTTTACCCGGTGTTTTAGTTGGGTTCGTAATTTTACCCGGAGTTTTAGTTGAGTTAGTAATTTTACCCGGAGTTTTAGTTGGGTTCGTAATTTTACCCGGACTTTTTAGTTGGGTTCGTAATTTTACCCGGAGTCTTAAGTTAGGTTCGTATTTTTTATCCGGACTTTTTAGTTGGGTTCATATTTTTTACCCGGAGTTTTAGTTGGGTTCGTAATTTTACCCGGAGTTTTAGTTGGGTTCGCAATTTTACCCGGACTTTTTAGTTGGGTTCGTATATTTTACCCGGACTTTTAGTTGGGTTCGTAATTTTACCCGGAGTTTTAGTTGGGTTCGTAATTTTACCCGGAGTTTTAGTTGGGTTCGTAATTTTACCCGGACTTTTTAGTTGGGTTCGTAATTTTACCCGGACTTTTTAGTTGGGTTCGTAATTTTACCCGGACTTTTAGTTGGGTTCGTAATTTTACCCGGAGTTTTAGTTGGGTTCGTAATTTTACCCGGAGTTTTAGTTGCGTTCGTAATTTTACCCGGAGTTGTACTTGGGTTCGTAATTTTACCCGGAGTTTTACTTGGGTTCGTAATTTTACCCGGAGTTTTAGTTAGATTCGTAATTTTACCCGGAGTTTTAGTTGGGTTCGTAATTTTACCCGGACTTTTTAGTTGGGTTCGTATTTTTTACGCGGACTTTTAGTTGGGTTCGTAATTTTACCCGGAGTTTTAGTTGGGTTCGTAATTTTACCCGGAGTTTTAGTTGAGTTCGTAATTTTACCCGGAGTTTTAGTTGGGTTCGTAATTTTACCCGGACTTTTTAGTTGGGTTCGTAATTTTACCCGGAGTCTTAAGTTAGGTTCGTATTTTTTATCCGGACTTTTTAGTTGGGTTCGTATTTTTTACCCGGAGTTTTAGTTGGGTTCGTAATTTTACCCGGAGTTTTAGTTGGGTTCGTAATTTTACCCGGACTTTTTAGTTGGGTTCGTATTTTTTACCCGGACTTTTAGTTGGGTTCGTAATTTTACCCGGAGTTTTAGTTGGGTTCGTATTTTTTACCCGGAGTTTTAGTTGGATTCGTATTTTTTACAAGGAGTTTTAGTTGGGTTCGTATTTTTACCGGGAGTTTTAGTTGGGTTCATATTTTTTACCGGAGTTTTAGTTGGGTTCGTATTTTTACCCGGAGTTTTAGTTGGGTTCGTAATTTTATCCGGAGTTTTAGTTGGGTTCGTATTTTTTACCCGGACTTTTTAGTTGGGTTAGTATTTTTGCCCGGAGTTTTAGTTGGGTTCGTATTTTTTACCCGGAGTTTTAGTTGGATTCGTATTTTTTACAAGGAGTTTTAGTTGGGTTCGTATTTTTACCGAGAGTTTTAGTTGGGTTCATATTTTTTACCGGACTTTTAGTTGGGTTCGTATTTTTTACCCGATGTTTTAGTTGGGTTCGTATTTTTTACCCGGAGTTTTAGTTGGGTTCGTATTTTTACCCGGAGTTTTAGTTGGGTTCGTAATTTTATCCGGAGTTTTAGTTGGGTTCGTATTTTTTACCCGGACTTTTTAGTTGGGTTAGTATTTTTGCCCGGATTTTTAGTTGGGTTCGTATTTTTTTACCCGGAGTTTTAGTTGGGTTCTAAATGTTACCCGGACTTTTTTGTTTGGTTCGTATTTTTTACCCGGAGTTTTAGTTGGGTTCGTAATTTTACCCGGACTTTTTAGTTGGGTTCGTAATTTTACCCGGAGTTTTAGTTGGGTTCGTAATTTTACCCGGAGTTTTAGTTGGGTTCGTAATTTTACCGGGAGTTTTAGTTGGGTTCGTAATTTTACCCGGAGTTTTAGTTGGGTTCGTAATTTTACCCGGACTTTTTAGTTGGGTTCGTATTTTTTACCCGGACTTTTAGTTGGGTTCGTAATTTTACCCGGAGTTTTAGTTGGGTCGTAATTTTACCCGGAGTTTTAGTTGAGTTCGTAATTTTACCCGGAGTTTTAGTTGGGTTCGTAATTTTACCCGGACTTTTTATTTGGGTTCGTAATTTTACCCGGACTTTTTAGTTGGGTTCGTAATTTTACCCGGAGTTTTAGTTGGGTTCGTAATTTTACCCGGAGTTTTACTTGGGTTCGTAATTTTACCCGGACTTTTTAGTTGGGTTCGTATTTTTACCCGGACTTTTCGTTGGGTTCGTAATTTTACCCGGAGTTTTAGTTGGGCTCGTAATTTCACCCGGAGTCTTAAGTTAGGTTCGTATTTTTTATCCGGACTTTTTAGTTGGCTTAGTATTTTTACCCGGAGTTTTAGTTGGGTTCGTATTTTTACCCGGAGTTTTAGTTGTCTTGGTAGTTTTACCCGGAGTTTTAGTTGGGTTCGTATTTTTTACCCGGACTTTTTAGTTGGGTTAGCATTTTTACCCGGAGTTTTAGTTGGGTTCGTATTTTTACCCGGAGTTTTAGTTGGGTTCGTATTTTGTACCCGGACTTTTTAGTTGGGTTAGTATTTTTACCCGGAGTTTTAGTTGGGTTCGTATTTTTACCCGGAGTTTTAGTTGGGTTCGTAATTTTACCCGGAGTTTTAGTTGGGTTCGTATCTTTTACCCGGACTATTTAGTTGGGTTAGTATTTTTTACCCGGAGTTTTAGTTGGGTTCGTATTTTTTACCCGGAGTTTTAGTTGGGTTCGCATTTTTTACCCGGACTTTTTAGTTGGGTTAGTATTTTTACCAGGAGTTTTAGTTGGGTTCGTAATTTTACCCGGAGTTTTAGTTGGGTTCGTAATTTTACCCGGAGTTTTAAGTTAGGTTCGTATTTTTACCCGGACTTTTTAGTTGGGTTCGTATTTTTTACCCGGAGTTTTAGTTGGGTTCGCATTTTTTACCCGGACTATTTAGTTGGGTTGGTATTTTTACCAGGAGTTTTAGTTGGGTTCGTAATTTTACCCGGAGTTTTAGTTGGGTTCGTAATTTTACCCGGACTTTTTAGTTGGGTTCGTATTTTTTACCCGGACTTTTAGTTGGGTTCGTAATTTTACCCGGAGTTTTAGTTGTGTTGGTAATTTTACCCGGAGTTTTAGTTGGGTTCATATTTTTTACCGGACTTTTTAGTTGGGTTCGTATTTTTTACCCGAAGTTTTAGTTGGGTTCGTATTTTTTACCCGGAGTTTTAGTTTGGTTCGTATTTTTACCCGGAGTTTTAGTTGGGTTCGTATTTTTACCCGGAGTTTTAGTTGGGTTCGTAATTTTATCCGGAGTTTTAGTTGGGTTCGTATTTTTTACCCGGATTTTTTAGTTGGGTTAGTATTTTTGCTCGGAGTTTTAGTTGGGTTCGTATTTTTTTACCCGGAGTTTTAGTTGGGTTCTAAATGTTACCCGGACTTTTTTGTTTGGTTCGTATTTTTTACCCGGAGTTTTAGTTGGGTTCGTAATTTTACCCGGACCTTTTAGTTGGGTTCGAAATTTTACCCGGAGTTTTAGTTGGGTTCGTAATTTTACCCGGACTTTTAGTTGGGTTGGGTTGGGTTACCCGGACTTTTTATTTGGGTTCGTAATTTTACCCGGACTTTTTAGTTGGGTTCGTAATTTTACCCGGAGTTTTAGTTGGGTTCGTAATTTTACCCGGAGTTTTACTTGGGTTCGTAATTTTACCCGGACTTTTTAGTTGGGTTCGTATTTTTTACCCGGACTTTTAGTTGGGTTCGTAATTTTACCCGGAGTTTTAGTTGGGTTCGTAATTTTACCCGGAGTTTTAGTTGGGTTCGTAATTTTACCCGGAGTTTTAGTTGGGTTCGTATTTTTGACCGGGAGTTTTAGTTGGGTTCGTAATTTTACCCGGAGTTTTAGTTGGGTTCGTAATTTTATCCGGAGTTTTAGTTGGGTTCGTATTTTTTACCCGGAGTTTTAGTTGGGTTCGTAATTTTACCCGGAGTTTTAGTTGGGTTCGTATTTTTTACCCGGACTTTTTAGTTGGGTTAGTATTTTTGCCCGGAGTTTTAGTTGGGTTCGTATTTTTACCCGGAGTTTTAGTTGGGTTCGTGTTTTTACCCGGAGTTTTAGTTGGGTTCGTAATTTTAGCCGGAGTTTTAGTTGGGTTCGTATTTTTTACCCGGACTTTTTAGTTGGGTTAGTATTTTTGCCCGGAGTTTTAGCTGGGTTCGTATTTTTTTACCCGGAGTTTTAGTTGGGTTCTAAATGTTACCCGGACTTTTTTGTTTGGTTCGTATTTTTTACCCGGAGTTTTAGTTGGGTTCGTAATTTTACCTGGAGTTTTAAGTTAGGTTCGTATTTTTACCCGGACTTTTTAGTTGGGTTCGTATTTTTTACACGGAGTTTTATTTGGGTTCGTAATTTTACCCGGAGTTTTAGTTGAGTTCGTAATTTTACCCGGAGTTTTAGTTGGGTTCGTAATTTTACCCGGACTTTTTATTTGGGTTCGTAATTTTACCCGGACTTTTTAGTTGGGTTCGTAATTTTACCCGGAGTTTTACTTGGGTTCGTAATTTTACCCGGACTTTTTAGTTGGGTTCGTATTTTTTACCCGGACTTTTCGTTGGGTTCGTAATTTTACCCGGAGTTTTAGTTGGGCTCGTAATTTCACCCGGAGTCTTAAGTTAGGTTCGTATTTTTTATAAGGACTTTTTAGTTGGCTTAGTATTTTTACCCGGAGTTTTATTTGGGTTCGTATTTTTACCCGGAGTTTTAGTTGTCTTGGTAGTTTTACCCGGAGTTTTAGTTGGGTTCGTAATTTTACCCGGAGTTTTAGTTGGGTTCGTAATTTTACCCGGACTTTTTAGTTGGGTTCGTATTTTTTACCCGGACTTTTAGTTGGGTTCGTAATTTTACCCGGAGTTTTAGTTGGGTTCGTATTTTTACCCGGAGTTTTAGTTGTCTTGGTAGTTTTACCCGGAGTTTTAGTTGGGTTCGTAATTTTACCCGGAGTTTTAGTTGGGTTCGTAATTTTACCCGGACTTTTTAGTTGGGTTCGTATTTTTTACCCGAAGTTTTAGTTGGGTTCGTATTTTTTACCCGGAGTTTTAGTTGGGTTCGTATTTTTACCCGGAGTTTTAGTTGGGTTCGTATTTTTACCCGGAGTTTTAGTTGGGTTCGTAATTTTACCCGGAGTTTTAGTTTGGTTCGTATTTTTTACCCGGACTTTTTAGTTGGGTTAGTATTTTTACCCGGAGTTTTAGTTGGGTTCGTATTTTTACCCGGAGTTTTAGTTGGGTTCGTATTTTTACCCGGAGTTTTAGTTGGGTTCGTAACTTTAGCCGGAGTTTTAGTTGGGTTCGTATTTTTTACCCGGACTTTTTAGTTGGGTTAGTATTTTTGCCCGGAGTTTTAGTTGGGTTCGTATTTTTTTACCCGGAGTTTTAGTTGGATTCTAAATGTTACCCGGACTTTTTTGTTTGGTTCGTATTTTTTACCCGGAGTTTTAGTTGGGTTCGTAATTTTACCTGGAGTTTTAAGTTAGGTTCGTATTTTTACCCGGACTTTTTAGTTGGGTTCGTATTTTTTACCCGGAGTTTTATTTGGGTTCGTAATTTTATCCGGAGTTTTAGTTGAGTTCGTAATTTTACCCGGAGTTTTAGTTGGGTTCGTAATTTTACCCGGACTTTTTATTTGGGTTCGTAATTTTACCCGGACTTTTTAGTTGGGTTCGTAATTTTACCCGGAGTTTTAGTTGGGTTCGTAATTGTACCCGGAGTTTTACTTGGGTTCGTAATTTTACCCGGACTTTTTAGTTGGGTTCGTATTTTTTACCCGGACTTTTCGTTGGGTTCGTAATTTTACCCGGAGTTTTAGTTGGGCTCGTAATTTCACCCGGAGTCTTAAGTTAGGTTCGTATTTTTTATCCGGACTTTTTAGTTGGCTTAGTATTTTTACCCGGAGTTTTAGTTGGGTTCGTATTTTTACCCGGAGTTTTAGTTGTCTTGGTAGTTTTACCCGGAGTTTTAGTTGGGTTCGTAATTTTACCCGGACTTTTTAGTTGGGTTCGTATTTTTTACCCGGACTTTTAGTTGGGTTCGTAATTTTACCCGGAGTTTTAGTTTGGTTCGTATTTTTTACCCGGAGTTTTAGTTGGATTCGTATTTTTTACAAGGAGTTTTAGTTGGGTTCGTATTTTTACCCGGAGTTTTAGTTGTGTTGGTAATTTTACCCTTAGTTTTAGTTGGGTTCATATTTTTTACCGGACTTTTTAGTTGGGTTCGTATTTTTTACCCGAAGTTTTAGTTGGGTTCGTATTTTTTACCCGGAGTTTTAGTTGGGTTCGTATTTTTACCCGGAGTTTTAGTTGGGTTCGTATTTTTACCCGGAGTTTTAGTTGGGTTCGTAATTTTATCCGGAGTTTTAGTTGGGTTCGTATTTTTTACCCGGATTTTTTAGTTGGGTTAGTATTTTTGCTCGGAGTTTTAGTTGGGTTCATATTTTTTTACCCGGAGTTTTAGTTGGGTTCTAAATGTTACCCGGACTTTTTTGTTTGGTTCGTATTTTTTACCCGGAGTTTTAGTTGGGTTCGTAATTTTACCCGGACCTTTTAGTTGGGTTCGTAATTTTACCCGGAGTTTTAGTTGGGTTCGTAATTTTACCCGGACTTTTAGTTGGGTTGGGTTGGGTTACCCGGACTTTTTATTTGGGTTCGTAATTTTACCCGGACTTTTTAGTTGGGTTCGTAATTTTACCCGGAGTTTTAGTTGGGTTCGTAATTTTACCCGGAGTTTTACTTGGGTTCGTAATTTTACCCGGACTTTTTAGTTGGGTTCGTATTTTTTACCCGGACTTTTAGTTGGGTTCGTAATTTTACCCGGAGTTTTAGTTGGGTTCGTAATTTTACCCGGAGTTTTAGTTGGGTTCGTAATTTTACCCGGAGTTTTAGTTGGGTTCGTATTTTTGACCCGGAGTTTTAGTTGGGTTCGTAATTTTACCCGGAGTTTTAGTTGGGTTCGTAATTTTATCCGGAGTTTTAGTTGGGTTCGTATTTTTTACCCGGAGTTTTAGTTGGGTTCGTAATTTTACCCGGAGTTTTAGTTGGGTTCGTATTTTTTACCCGGACTTTTTAGTTGGGTTAGTATTTTTACCCGGAGTTTTAGTTGGGTTCGTATTTTTACCCGGAGTTTTAGTTGGGTTCGTATTTTTACCCGGAGTTTTAGTTGGGTTCGTAATTTTAGCCGGAGTTTTAGTTGGGTTCGTATTTTTTACCCGGACTTTTTAGTTGGGTTAGTATTTTTGCCCGGAGTTTTAGTTGGGTTCGTATTTTTTTACCCGGAGTTTTAGTTGGGTTCTAAATGTTACCCGGACTTTTTTGTTTGGTTCGTATTTTTTACCCGGAGTTTTAGTTGGGTTCGTAATTTTACCTGGAGTTTTAAGTTAGGTTCGTATTTTTACCCGGACTTTTTAGTTGGGTTCGTATTTTTATCCGGAGTTTTATTTGGGTTCGTAATTTTACCCGGACTTTTTAGTTGGGTTCGTAATTTTACCCGGAGTTTTAGTTGGGTTCGTAATTTTACCCGGAGTTTTAGTTGGGTTCGTAATTTTACCCGGAGTTTTAGTTGGGTTCGTAATTTTACCCGGAGTTTTAGTTGGGTTCGTATTTTTAACCCGGACTTTTTAGTTGGGTTCGTATTTTTTACCCGGACTTTTAGTTGGGTTCGTAATTTTACCCGGAGTTTTAGTTGGGTTCGTAATTTTACCCGGAGTTTTAGTTGGGTTCGTAATTTTACCCGGAGTCTTGAGTTACCCGGACTTTTTAGTTGGGTTCGTATTTTTACCCGGACTTTTAGTTGGGTTCGTAATTTTACCCGGAGTTTTAGTTGGGTTCGTAATTTTACCCGGAGTTTTAGTTGGGTTCGTAATTTTACCCGGAGTTTTACTTGGGTTCGTAATTTTACCCGGAGTTTTACTTGGGTTCGTAATTTTACCCGGAGTTTTAGTTGGGTTCGTAATTTTACCCGGAGTTTTAGTTGGGTTCGTAATTTCACCCGGACTTTTTATTTGGGTTCGTATTTTTTACCCGGACTTTTAGTTGGGTTCGTAATTTTACCCGGAGTTTTAGTTGGGTTTGTAATTTTACCCGGAGTTTTAGTTGAGTTAGTAATTTTACCCGGAGTTTTAGTTGGGTTCGTAATTTTACCCGGACTTTTTAGTTGGGTTCGTAATTTTACCCGGAGTCTTAACTTAGGTTCGTATTTTTTATCCGGACTTTTTAGTTGGGTTCGTATTTTTTACCCGGAGTTTTAGTTGGGTTCGTAATTTTACCCGGAGTTTTAGTTGGGTTCGCAATTTTACCCGGACTTTTTAGTTGGGTTCGTATTTTTTACCCGGACTTTTAGTTGGGTTCGTAATTTTACCCGGAGTTTTAGTTGGGTTCGTAATTTTACCCGGAGTTTTAGTTGGGTTCGTAATTTTACCCGGACTTTTTAGTTGGGTTCGTAATTTTACCCGGACTTTTTAGTTGGGTTCGTAATTTTACCCGGACTTTTAGTTGGGTTCGTAATTTTACCCGGAGTTTTAGTTGCGTTCGTAATTTTACCCGGAGTTGTACTTGGGTTCGTAATTTTACCCGGAGTTTTACTTGGGTTCGTAATTTTACCCGGAGTTTTAGTTGGGTTCGTAATTTTACCCGGAGTTTTAGTTGGGTTCGTAATTTTACCCGGACTTTTTAGTTGGGTTCGTATTTTTTACCCGGACTTTTAGTTGGGTTCGTAATTTTACCCGGAGTTTTAGTTGGGTTCGTAATTTTACCCGGAGCTTTAGTTGAGTTCGTAATTTTACCCGGAGTTTTAGTTGGGTTCGTAATTTTACCCGGACTTTTTAGTTGGGTTCGTAATTTTACCCGGACTTTTTAGTTGGGTTCGTAATTTTACCCGGAGTCTTAAGTTAGGTTCGTATTTTTTATTCGGACTTTTTAGTTGGGTTCGTATTTTTTACCCGGAGTTTTAGTTGGGTTCGTAATTTTACCCGGAGTTTTACTTGGGTTCGTAATTTTACCCGGAGTTTTACTTGGGTTCGTAATTTTACCCGGAGTTTTAGTTGGGTTCGTAATTTTACCCGGACTTTTTAGTTGGGTTCGTATTTTCTACCCGGACTTTTAGTTGGGTTCGTAATTTTACCCGGAGTTTTAGTTGGGTTCGTATTTTTTACCCGGAGTTTTAGTTGGATTCGTATTTTTTACAAGGAGTTTTAGTTGGGTTCGTAATTTTACCCGGAGTTTTACTTGGGTTCGTAATTTTATCCGGTGTTTTACTTGGGTTCGTAATTTTACCCGGAGTTTTAGTTGGGTTCGTAATTTTACCCGGACTTTTTAGTTGGGTTAGTATTTTTGCCCGGAGTTTTAGTTGGGTTCGTATTTTTTTACCCGGAGTTTTAGTTGGGTTCTAAATGTTACCCGGACTTTTTTGTTTGGTTCGTATTTTTTACCCGGAGTTTTAGTTGGGTTCGTAATTTTACCTGGAGTTTTAAGTTAGGTTCGTATTTTTACCCGGACTTTTTAGTTGGGTTCGTATTTTTTACCCGGAGTTTTATTTGGGTTCGTAATTTTACCCGGACTTTTTAGTTGGGTTCGTAATTTTACCCGGAGTTTTAGTTGGGTTCGTAATTTTACCCGGAGTTTTAGTTGGGTTCGTAATTTTACCCGGAGTTTTAGTTGGGTTCGTAATTTTACCCGGAGTTTTAGTTGGGTTCGTATTTTTAACCCGGACTTTTTAGTTGGGTTCGTATTTTTTACCCGGACTTTTAGTTGGGTTCGTAATTTTACCCGGAGTTTTAGTTGGGTTCGTAATTTTACCCGGAGTTTTAGTTGGGTTCGTAATTTTACCCGGAGTCTTGAGTTACCCGGACTTTTTAGTTGTGTTCGTATTTTTACCCGGACTTTTAGTTGGGTTCGTAATTTTACCCGGAGTTTTAGTTGGGTTCGTAATTTTACCCGGAGTTTTAGTTGGGTTCGTAATTTTACCCGGAGTTTTACTTGGGTTCGTAATTTTACCCGGAGTTTTACTTGGGTTCGTAATTTTACCCGGAGTTTTAGTTGGGTTCGTAATTTTACCCGGAGTTTTAGTTGGGTTCGTAATTTCACCCGGACTTTTTATTTGGGTTCGTATTTTTTACCCGGACTTTTAGTTGGGTTCGTAATTTTACCCGGAGTTTTAGTTGGGTTTGTAATTTTACCCGGAGTTTTAGTTGAGTTAGTAATTTTACCCGGAGTTTTAGTTGGGTTCGTAATTTTACCCGGACTTTTTAGTTGGGTTCGTAATTTTACCCGGAGTCTTAAGTTAGGTTCGTATTTTTTATCCGGACTTTTTAGTTGGGTTCGTATTTTTTACCCGGAGTTTTAGTTGGGTTCGTAATTTTACCCGGAGTTTTAGTTGGGTTCGCAATTTTACCCGGACTTTTTAGTTGGGTTCGTATTTTTTACCCGGACTTTTAGTTGGGTTCGTAATTTTACCCGGAGTTTTAGTTGGGTTCGTAATTTTACCCGGAGTTTTAGTTGGGTTCGTAATTTTACCCGGACTTTTTAGTTGGGTTCGTAATTTTACCCGGACTTTTTAGTTGGGTTCGTAATTTTACCCGGACTTTTAGTTGGGTTCGTAATTTTACCCGGAGTTTTAGTTGGGTTTGTAATTTTACCCGGAGTTTTAGTTGCGTTCGTAATTTTACCCGGAGTTGTACTTGGGTTCGTAATTTTACCCGGAGTTTTACTTGGGTTCGTAATTTTACCCGGAGTTTTAGTTGGGTTCGTAATTTTACCCGGAGTTTTAGTTGGGTTCGTAATTTTACCCGGACTTTTTAGTTGGGTTCGTATTTTTTACCCGGACTTTTAGTTGGGTTCGTAATTTTACCCGGAGTTTTAGTTGGGTTCGTAATTTTACCCGGAGCTTTAGTTGAGTTCGTAATTTTACCCGGAGTTTTAGTTGGGTTCGTAATTTTACCCGGACTTTTTAGTTGGGTTCGTAATTTTACCCGGACTTTTTAGTTGGGTTCGTAATTTTACCCGGAGTCTTAAGTTAGGTTCGTATTTTTTATTCGGACTTTTTAGTTGGGTTCGTATTTTTTACCCGGAGTTTTAGTTGGGTTCGTAATTTTACCCGGAGTTTTACTTGGGTTCGTAATTTTACCCGGAGTTTTACTTGGGTTCGTAATTTTACCCGGAGTTTTAGTTGGGTTCGTAATTTTACCCGGACTTTTTAGTTGGGTTCGTATTTTTTACCCGGACTTTTAGTTGGGTTCGTAATTTTACCCGGAGTTTTAGTTGGGTTCGTATTTTTTACCCGGAGTTTTAGTTGGATTCGTATTTTTTACAAGGAGTTTTAGTTGGGTTCGTATTTTTACCCGGAGTTTTAGTTGTGTTGGTAATTTTACCCGGAGTTTTCGTTGGGTTCATATTTTTTACCGGACTTTTTAGTTGGGTTCGTATTTTTTACCCGAAGTTTTAGTTGGGTTCGTATTTTTTACCCGGAGTTTTAGTTGGGTTCGTATTTTTACCCGGAGTTTTAGTTGGGTTCGTATTTTTACCCGGAGTTTTAGTTGGGTTCGTAATTTTACCCGGAGTTTTAGTTGGGTTCGTATTTTTTACCCGGACTTTTTAGTTGGGTTAGTATTTTTACCCGGAGTTTTAGTTGGGTTCGTATTTTTACCCGGAGTTTTAGTTGGGTTCGTATTTTTACCCGGAGTTTTAGTTGGGTTCGTAATTTTAGCCGGAGTTTTAGTTGGGTTCGTATTTTTTACCCGGACTTTTTAGTTGGGTTAGTATTTTTGCCCGGAGTTTTAGTTGGGTTCGTATTTTTTTACCCGGAGTTTTAGTTGGGTTCTAAATGTTACCCGGACTTTTTTGTTTGGTTCGTATTTTTTACCCGGAGTTTTAGTTGGGTTCGTAATTTTACCTGGAGTTTTAAGTTAGGTTCGTATTTTTACCCGGACTTTTTAGTTGGGTTCGTATTTTTTACCCGGAGTTTTATTTGGGTTCGTAATTTTACCCGGACTTTTTAGTTGGGTTCGTAATTTTACCCGGAGTTTTAGTTGGGTTCGTAATTTTACCCGGAGTTTTAGTTGGGTTCGTAATTTTACCCGGAGTTTTAGTTGGGTTCGTAATTTTACCCGGAGTTTTAGTTGGGTTCGTATTTTTAACCCGGACTTTTTAGTTGGGTTCGTATTTTTTACCCGGACTTTTAGTTGGGTTCGTAATTTTACCCGGAGTTTTAGTTGGGTTCGTAATTTTACCCGGAGTTTTAGTTGGGTTCGTAATTTTACCCGGAGTCTTGAGTTACCCGTACTTTTTAGTTGGGTTCGTATTTTTACCCGGACTTTTAGTTGGGTTCGTAATTTTACCCGGAGTTTTAGTTGGGTTCGTAATTTTACCCGGAGTTTTAGTTGGGTTCGTAATTTTACCCGGAGTTTTACTTTGGTTCGTAATTTTACCCGGAGTTTTACTTGGGTTCGTAATTTTACCCGGAGTTTTAGATGGGTTCGTAATTTTACCCGGAGTTTTAGTTGGGTTCGTAATTTTACCCGGACTTTTTAGTTGGGTTCGTATTTTTTACCCGGACTTTTAGTTGGGTTCGTAATTTTACCCGGAGTTTTAGTTGGGTTTGTAATTTTACCCGGAGTTTTAGTTGAGTTAGTAATTTTACCCGGAGTTTTAGTTGGGTTCGTAATTTTACCCGGACTTTTTAGTTGGGTTCGTAATTTTACCCGGAGTCTTAAGTTAGGTTCGTATTTTTTATCCGGACTTTTTAGTTGGGTTCGTATTTTTTACCCGGAGTTTTAGTTGGGTTCGTAATTTTACCCGGAGTTTTAGTTGGGTTCGCAATTTTACCCGGACTTTTTAGTTGGGTTCGTATTTTTTACCCGGACTTTTAGTTGGGTTCGTAATTTTACCCGGAGTTTTAGTTGGGTTCGTAATTTTACCCGGAGTTTTAGTTGGGTTCGTAATTTTACCCGGACTTTTTAGTTGGGTTCGTAATTTTACCCGGACTTTTTAGTTGGGTTCGTAATTTTACCCGGACTTTTAGTTGGGTTCGTAATTTTACCCGGAGTTTTAGTTGGGTTCGTAATTTTACCCGGAGTTTTAGTTGCGTTCGTAATTTTACCCGGAGTTGTACTTGGGTTCGTAATTTTACCCGGAGTTTTACTTGGGTTCGTAATTTTACCCGGAGTTTTAGTTGGGTTCGTAATTTTACCCGGAGTTTTAGTTGGGTTCGTAATTTTACCCGGACTTTTTAGTTGGGTTCGTATTTTTTACCCGGACTTTTAGTTGGGTTCGTAATTTTACCCGGAGTTTTAGTTGGGTTCGTAATTTTACCCGGAGCTTTAGTTGAGTTCGTAATTTTACCCGGAGTTTTAGTTGGGTTCGTAATTTTACCCGGACTTTTTAGTTGGGTTCGTAATTTTACCCGGACTTTTTAGTTGGGTTCGTAATTTTACCCGGAGTCTTAAGTTAGGTTCGTATTTTTTATCCGGACTTTTTAGTTGGGTTCGTATTTTTTACCCGGAGTTTTAGTTGGGTTCGTAATTTTACCCGGAGTTTTACTTGGGTTCGTAATTTTACCCGGAGTTTTACTTGGGTTCGTAATTTTACCCGGAGTTTTAGTTGGGTTCGTAATTTTACCCGGACTTTTTAGTTGGGTTCGTATTTTTTACCCGGACTTTTAGTTGGGTTCGTAATTTTACCCGGAGTTTTAGTTGGGTTCGTATTTTTTACCCGGAGTCTTAGTTGGATTCGTATTTTTTACAAGGAGTTTTAGTTGGGTTCGTATTTTTACCCGGAGTTTTAGTTGTGCTGGTAATTTTACCCGGAGTTTTAGTTGGGTTCATATTTTTTACCGGACTTTTTAGTTGGGTTCGTATTTTTTACCCGAAGTTTTAGTTGGGTTCGTATTTTTTACCCGGAGTTTTAGTTGGGTTCGTATTTTTACCCGGAGTTTTAGTTGGGTTCGTATTTTTACCCGGAGTTTTAGTTGGGTTCGTAATTTTATCCGGAGTTTTAGTTGGGTTCGTATTGTTTACCCGGATTTTTTAGTTGGGTTAGTATTTTTGCTCGGAGTTTTAGTTGGGTTCGTATTTTTTTACCCGGAGTTTCAGTTGGGTTCTAAATGTTACCCGGACTTTTTTGTTTGGTTCGTATTTTTTACCCGGAGTTTTAGTGGGGTTCGTAATTTTACCCGGACTTTTTAGTTGGGTTCGTAATTTTACCCGGAGTTTTAGTTGGGTTCGTAATTTTACCCGGACTTTTAGTTAGGTTGGGTTGGGTTACCCGGACTTTTTATTTGGGTTCGTAATTTTACCCGGACTTTTTAGTTGGGTTCGAAATTTTACCCGGAGTTTTAGTTGGGTTCGTAATTTTACCCGGAGTTTTACTTGGGTTCGTAATTTTACCCGGAGTTTTAGTTGGGTTCGTATTTTTTACCCGGACTTTTTAGTTGGGTTAGTATTTTTGCCCGGAGTTTTAGTTGGGTTCGTATTTTTGCTCGGAGTTTTAGTTGGGTTCGTATTTTTTTACCCGGAGTTTTAGTTGGGTTCTAAATGTTACCCGGACTTTTTTGTTTGGTTCGTATTTTTTACCCGGAGTTTTAGTTGGGTTCGTAATTTTACCCGGACCTTTTAGTTGGGTTCGTAATTTTACCCGGAGTTTTAGTTGGGTTCGTAATTTTACCCGGACTTTTAGTTGGGTTGGGTTGGGTTACCCGGACTTTTTATTTGGGTTCGTAATTTTACCCGGACTTTTTAGTTGGGTTCGTAATTTTACCCGGAGTTTTAGTTGGGTTCGTAATTTTACCCGGAGTTTTACTTGGGTTCGTAATTTTACCCGGACTTTTTAGTTGGGTTCGTATTTTTTACCCGGACTTTTAGTTGGGTTCGTAATTTTACACGGAATTTTAGTTGGGTTCGTAATTTTACCCGGAGTTTTAGTTGGGTTCGTAATTTTACCCGGAGTTTTAGTTGGGTTCGTATTTTTGACCCGGAGTTTTAGTTGGGTTCGTAATTTTACCCGGAGTTTTAGTTGGGTTCGTAATTTTATCCGGAGTTTTAGTTGGGTTCGTATTTTTTACCCGGAGTTTTAGTTGGGTTCGTAATTTTACCCGGAGTTTTAGTTGGGTTCGTATTTTTACCCGGACTTTTTAGTTGGGTTAGTATTTTTACCCGGAGTTTTAGTTGGGTTCGTATTTTTACCCGGAGTTTTAGTTGGGTTCGTATTTTTACCCGGAGTTTTAGTTGGGTTCGTAATTTTACCCGGAGTTTTAGTTGGGTTCGTATTTTTTACCCGGACTTTTTAGTTGGGTTAGTATTTTTGCCCGGAGTTTTAGTTGGGTTCGTATTTTTTTACCCGGAGTTTTAGTTGGGTTCTAAATGTTACCCGGACTTTTTTGTTTGGTTCGTATTTTTTACCCGGAGTTTTAGTTGGGTTCGTAATTTTACCTGGAGTTTTAAGTTAGGTTCGTATTTTTACCCGGACTTTTTAGTTGGGTTCGCATTTTTTACCCGGAGTTTTATTTGGGTTCGTAATTTTACCCGGACTTTTTAGTTGGGTTCGTAATTTTACCCGGAGTTTTAGTTGGGTTCGTAATTTTACCCGGAGTTTTAGTTGGGTTCGTAATTTTACCCGAAGTTTTAGTTGGGTTCGTAATTTTACCCGGAGTTTTAGTTGGGTTCGTATTTTTAACCCGGACTTTTTAGTTGGGTTCGTATTTTTTACCCGGACTTTTAGTTGGGTTCGTAATTTTACCCAGAGTTTTAGTTGGGTTCGTAATTTTACCCGGAGTTTTAGTTGGGTTCGTAATTTTACCCGGAGTCTTGAGTTACCCGGACTTTTTAGTTGGGTTCGTATTTTTACCCGGAGTTTTAGTTGGGTTCGTAATTTTACCCGGAGTTTTAGTTGGGTTCGTAATTTTACCCGGAGTTTTAGTTGGGTTCGTAATTTTACCCGGAGTTTTACTTGGGTTCGTAATTTTACCCGGAGTTTTACTTGGGTTCGTAATTTTACCCGGAGTTTTACTTGGGTTCGTAATTTTACCCGGAGTTTTAGTTGGGTTCGTAATTTTACCCGGAGTTTTAGTTGGGTTCGTAATTTTACCCGGACTTTTTAGTTGGGTTCGTATTTTTTACCCGGACTTTTAGTTGGGTTCGTAATTTTACCCGGAGTTTTAGTTGCGTTCGTAATTTTACCCGGAGTTTTAGTTGAGTTAGTAATTTTACCCGGAGTTTTAGTTGGGTTCGTAATTTTACCCGGACTTTTTAGTTGGGTTCGTAATTTTACCCGGAGTCTTAAGTTAGGTTCGTATTTTTTATCCGGACTTTTTAGTTGGGTTCGTATTTTTTACCCGGAGTTTTAGTTGGGTTCGTAATTTTACCCGGAGTTTTAGTTGGGTTCGCAATTTTACCCGGACTTTTTAGTTGGGTTCGTATTTTTTACCCGGACTTTTAGTTGGGTTCGTAATTTTACCCGGAGTTTTAGTTGGGTTCGTAATTTTACCCGGAGTTTTAGTTGGGTTCGTAATTTTACCCGGACTTTTTAGTTGGGTTCGTAATTTTACCCGGACTTTTTAGTTGGGTTCGTAATTTTACCCGGACTTTTAGTTGGGTTCGTAATTTTACCCGGAGTTTTAGTTGGGTTCGTAATTTTACCCGGAGTTTTAATTGCGTTCGTAATTTTACCCGGAGTAGTACTTGGGTTCGTAATTTTACCCGGAGTTTTACTTGGGTTCGTAATTTTACCCGGAGTTTTAGTTGGGTTAGTAATTTTACCCGGAGTTTTAGTTGGGTTCGTAATTTTACCCGGACTTTTTAGTTGGGTTCGTATTTTTTACCCGGACTTTTAGTTGGGTTCGTAATTTTACCCGGAGTTTTAGTTGGGTTCGTAATTTTACCCGGAGTTTTAGTTGAGTTCATAATTTTACCCGGAGTTTTAGTTGGGTTCGTAATTTTACCCGGACTTTTTAGTTGGGTTCGTAATTTTACCCGGACTTTTTAGTTGGGTTCGTAATTTTACCCGGAGTCTTATGTTAGGTTCGTATTTTTTATCCGGACTTTTTAGTTGGGTTCGTATTTTTTACCAGGAGTTTTAGTTGGGTTCGTAATTTTACCCGGAGTTTTACTTGGGTTCGTAATTTTACCCGGAGTTTTACTTGGGTTCGTAATTTTACCCGGAGTTTTAGTTGGGTTCGTAATTTTACCCGGAGTTTTAGTTGGATTCGTAATTTTACCCGGACTTTTTAGTTGGGTTCGTATTTTTTACCCGGACTTTTAGTTGGGTTCGTAATTTTACCCGGAGTTTTAGTTGGGTTCGTATTTTTTACCCGGAGTTTTAGTTGGATTCGTATTTTTTACAAGGAGTTTTAGTTGGGTTCGTATTTTTACCCGGAGTTTTAGTTGTGTTGGTAATTTTACCCGGAGTTTTAGTTGGGTTCATATTTTTTACCGGACTTTTTAGTTGGGTTCGTATTTTTTACCCGAAGTTTTAGTTGGGTTTGTATTTTTTACCCGGAGTTTTAGTTGGGTTCGTAATTTTATCCGGAGTTTTAGTTGGGTTCGTATTGTTTAACCGGATTTTTTAGTTGGGTTAGTATTTTTGCTCGGAGTTTTAGTTGGGTTCGTATTTTTTTACCCGGAGTTTTAGTTGGGTTCTAAATGTTACCCGGACTTTTTTGTTTGGTTCGTATTTTTTACCCGGAGTTTTAGTTGGGTTCGTAATTTTACCCGGACTTTTTAGTTGGGTTCGTAATTTTACCCGGAGTTTTAGTTGGGTTCGTAATTTTACCCGGACTTTTAGTTGGGTTGGGTTGGGTTACCCGGACTTTTTATTTGGGTTCGTAATTTTACCCGGACTTTTTAGTTGGGTTCGTAATTTTACCCGGAGTTTTAGTTGGGTTCGTAATTTTACCCGGAGTTTTACTTGGGTTCGTAATTTTACCCGGACTTTTTAGTTGGGTTCGTATTTTTTACCCGGACTTTTAGTTGGGTTCGTAATTTTACCCGGAGTTTTAGTTGGGTTCGTAATTTTACCCGGAGTTTTAGTTGGGTTCGTAATTTTACCCGGAGTTTTAGTTGGGTTCGTATTTTTGACCCGGAGTTTTAGTTGGGTTCGTAATTTTACCCGGAGTTTTAGTTGGGTTCGTAATTTTACCCGGAGTTTTAGTTGGGTTCGTAATTTTACCCGGAGTTTTACTTGGGTTCGTAATTTTACCCGGACTTTTTAGTTGGGTTCGTATTTTTTACCCGGACTTTTAGTTGGGTTCGTAATTTTACACGGAATTTTAGTTGGGTTCGTAATTTTACCCGGAGTTTTAGTTGGGTTCGTAATTTTACCCGGAGTTTTAGTTGGGTTCGTATTTTTGACCCGGAGTTTTAGTTGGGTTCGTAATTTTACCCGGAGTTTTAGTTGGGTTCGTAATTTTATCCGGAGTTTTAGTTGGGTTCGTATTTTTTACCCGGAGTTTTAGTTGGGTTCGTAATTTTACCCGGAGTTTTAGTTGGGTTCGTATTTTTACCCGGACTTTTTAGTTGGGTTAGTATTTTTACCCGGAGTTTTAGTTGGGTTCGTATTTTTACCCGGAGTTTTAGTTGGGTTCGTATTTTTACCCGGAGTTTTAGTTGGGTTCGTAATTTTAGCCGGAGTTTTAGTTGGGTTCGTATTTTTTACCCGGACTTTTTAGTTGGGTTAGTATTTTTGCCCGGAGTTTTAGTTGGGTTCGTATTTTTTTACCCGGAGTTTTAGTTGGGTTCTAAATGTTACCCGGACTTTTTTGTTTGGTTCGTATTTTTTACCCGGAGTTTTAGTTGGGTTCGTAATTTTACCTGGAGTTTTAAGTTAGGTTCGTATTTTTACCCGGACTTTTTAGTTGGGTTCGCATTTTTTACCCGGAGTTTTATTTGGGTTCGTAATTTTACCCGGACTTTTTAGTTGGGTTCGTAATTTTACCCGGAGTTTTAGTTGGGTTCGTAATTTTACCCGGAGTTTTAGTTGGGTTCGTAATTTTACCCGAAGTTTTAGTTGGGTTCGTAATTTTACCCGGAGTTTTAGTTGGGTTCGTATTCTTAACCCGGACTTTTTAGTTGGGTTCGTATTTTTTACCCGGACTTTTAGTTGGGTTCGTAAATTTACCCAGAGTTTTAGTTGGGTTCGTAATTTTACCCGGAGTTTTAGTTGGGTTCGTAATTTTACCCGGAGTCTTGAGTTACCCGGACTTTTTAGTTGGGTTCGTATTTTTACCCGGAGTTTTAGTTGGGTTCGTAATTTTACCCGGAGTTTTAGTTGGGTTCGTAATTTTACCCGGAGTTTTAGTTGGGTTCGTAATTTTACCCGGAGTTTTACTTGGTTTCGTAATTTTACCCGGAGTTTTACTTGGGTTCGTAATTTTACCCGGAGTTTTACTTGGGTTCGTAATTTTACCCGGAGTTTTAGTTGGGTTCGTAATTTTACCCGGAGTTTTAGTTGGGTTCGTAATTTTACCCGGACTTTTTAGTTGGGTTCGTATTTTTTACCCGGACTTTTAGTTGGGTTCGTAATTTTACCCGGAGTTTTAGTTGCGTTCGTAATTTTACCCGGAGTTTTAGTTGAGTTAGTAATTTTACCCGGAGTTTTAGTTGGGTTCGTAATTTTACCCGGACTTTTTAGTTGGGTTCGTAATTTTACCCGGAGTCTTAAGTTAGGTTCGTATTTTTTATCCGGACTTTTTAGTTGGGTTCGTATTTTTTACCCGGAGTTTTAGTTGGGTTCGTAATTTTACCCGGAGTTTTAGTTGGGTTCGCAATTTTACCCGGACTTTTTAGTTGGGTTCGTATTTTTTACCCGGACTTTTAGTTGGGTTCGTAATTTTACCCGGAGTTTTAGTTGGGTTCGTAATTTTACCCGGAGTTTTAGTTGGGTTCGTAATTTTACCCGGACTTTTTAGTTGGGTTCGTAATTTTACCCGGACTTTTTAGTTGGGTTCGTAATTTTACCCGGACTTTTAGTTGGGTTCGTAATTTTACCCGGAGTTTTAGTTGGGTTCGTAATTTTACCCGGAGTTTTAATTGCGTTCGTAATTTTACCCGGAGTTGTACTTGGGTTCGTAATTTTACCCGGAGTTTTACTTGGGTTCGTAATTTTACCCGGAGTTTTAGTTGGGTTAGTAATTTTACCCGGAGTTTTAGTTGGGTTCGTAATTTTACCCGGACTTTTTAGTTGGGTTCGTATTTTTTACCCGGACTTTTAGTTGGGTTCGTAATTTTACCCGGAGTTTTAGTTGGGTTCGTAATTTTACCCGGAGTTTTAGTTGAGTTCGTAATTTTACCCGGAGTTTTAGTTGGGTTCGTAATTTTACCCGGACTTTTTAGTTGGGTTCGTAATTTTACCCGGACTTTTTAGTTGGGTTCGTAATTTTACCCGGAGTCTTATGTTAGGTTCGTATTTTTTATCCGGACTTTTTAGTTGGGTTCGTATTTTTTACCAGGAGTTTTAGTTGGGTTCGTAATTTTACCCGGAGTTTTACTTGGGTTCGTAATTTTACCCGGAGTTTTACTTGGGTTCGTAATTTTACCCGGAGTTTTAGTTGGGTTCGTAATTTTACCCGGAGTTTTAGTTGGATTCGTAATTTTACCCGGACTTTTTAGTTGGGTTCGTATTTTTTACCCGGACTTTTAGTTGGGTTCGTAATTTTACCCGGAGTTTTAGTTGGGTTCGTATTTTTTACCCGGAGTTTTAGTTGGATTCGTATTTTTTACAAGGAGTTTTAGTTGGGTTCGTATTTTTACCCGGAGTTTTAGTTGTGTTGGTAATTTTACCCGGAGTTTTAGTTGGGTTCATATTTTTTACCGGACTTTTTAGTTGGGTTCGTATTTTTTACCCGAAGTTTTAGTTGGGTTTGTATTTTTTACCCGGAGTTTTAGTTGGGTTCGTAATTTTATCCGGAGTTTTAGTTGGGTTCGTATTGTTTAACCGGATTTTTTAGTTGGGTTAGTATTTTTGCTCGGAGTTTTAGTTGGGTTCGTATTTTTTTACCCGGAGTTTTAGTTGGGTTCTAAATGTTACCCGGACTTTTTTGTTTGGTTCGTATTTTTTACCCGGAGTTTTAGTTGGGTTCGTAATTTTACCCGGACTTTTTAGTTGGGTTCGTAATTTTACCCGGAGTTTTAGTTGGGTTCGTAATTTTACCCGGACTTTTAGTTGGGTTGGGTTGGGTTACCCGGACTTTTTATTTGGGTTCGTAATTTTACCCGGACTTTTTAGTTGGGTTCGTAATTTTACCCGGAGTTTTAGTTGGGTTCGTAATTTTACCCGGAGTTTTACTTGGGTTCGTAATTTTACCCGGACTTTTTAGTTGGGTTCGTATTTTTTACCCGGACTTTTAGTTGGGTTCGTAATTTTACCCGGAGTTTTAGTTGGGTTCGTAATTTTACCCGGAGTTTTAGTTGGGTTCGTAATTTTACCCGGAGTTTTAGTTGGGTTCGTATTTTTGACCCGGAGTTTTAGTTGGGTTCGTAATTTTACCCGGAGTTTTAGTTGGGTTCGTAATTTTATCCGGAGTTTTAGTTGGGTTCGTATTTTTTACCCGGAGTTGGGTTCGTAATTTTACCCGGAGTTTTAGTTGGGTTCGTATTTTTTACCCGGACTTTTTAGTTGGGTTAGTATTTTTACCCGGAGTTTTAGTTGGGTTCGTATTTTTACCCGGAGTTTTAGTTGGGTTCGTATTTTTACCCGGAGTTTTACTTGGGTTCGTAATTTTAGCCGGAGTTTTAGTTGGGTTCGTATTTTTTACCCGGACTTTTTAGGTGGGTTAGTATTTTTGCCCGGTGTTTTAGTTGGGTTCGTATTTTTTTACCCGGAGTTTTAGTTGGGTTCTAAATGTTACCCGGACTTTTTTGTTTGGTTCGTATTTTTTACCCGGAGTTTTAGTTGGGTTCGTAACTTTACCTGGAGTTTTAAGTTAGGTTCGTATTTTTACCCGGACTTTTTAGTTGGGTTCGTATTTTTTACCCGGAGTTTTATTTGGGTTCGTAATTTTACCCGGACTTTTTAGTTGGGTTCGTAATTTTACCCGGAGTTTTAGTTGGGTTCGTAATTTTACCCGGAGTTTTAGTTGGGTTCGTAATTTTACCCGGAGTTTTAGTTGGGTTCGTAATTTTACCCGAACTTTTTAGTTGGGTTCGTATTTTTTACCCGGACTTTTCGTTGGGTTCGTAATTTTACCCGGAGTTTTAGTTGGGCTCGTAATTTCACCCGGAGTCTTAAGTTAGGTTCGTATTTTTTATCCGGACTTTTTAGTTGGCTTAGTATTTTTACCCGGAGTTTTAGTTGGGTTCGTATTTTTACCCGGAGTTTTACTTGTCTTGGTAATTTTACCCGGAGTTTTAGTTGGGTTCGTATTTTTTACCCGGACTTTTTAGTTGGGTTAGTATTTTTACCCGGAGTTTTAGTTGGGTTCGTATTTTTACCCGGAGTTTTAGTTGGGTTCGTATTTTGTACCCGGACTTTTTAGTTGGGTTAGTATTTTTACCCGGAGTTTTAGTTGGGTTCGTATTTTTACCCGGAGTTTTAGTTGGGTTCGTAATTTTACCCGGAGTTTTAGTTGGGTTCGTATCTTTTACCCGGACTATTTAGTTGGGTTAGTATTTTTTACCCGGAGTTTTAGTTGGGTTCGTATTTTTTACCCGGAGTTTTAGTTGGGTTCGCATTTTTTACCCGGACTTTTTAGTTGGGTTAGTATTTTTACCCGGAGTTTTAGTTGGGTTCGTATTTTTACCCGGAGTTTTAGTTGGGTTCGTATTTTTACCCGGAGTTTTAGTTGGGTTCGTAATTTTATTCGGAGTTTTAGTTGGGTTCGTATTTTTTACCCGGATTTTTTAGTTGGGTTAGTATTTTTGCTCGGAGTTTTAGTTGGGTTCGTATTTTTTTACCCGGAGTTTTAGTTGGGTTCTAAATGTTGCCCGGACTTTTTTGTTTGGTTCGTATTTTTTACCCGGAGTTTTAGTTGGGTTCGTAATTTTACCCGGACTTTTTAGTTGGGTTCGTAATTTTACCCGGAGTTTTAGTTGGGTTCGTAATTTTACCCGGACTTTTAGTTGGGTTGGGTTGGGTTACCCGGACTTTTTATTTGGGTTCGTAATTTTACCCGGACTTTTTAGTTGGGTTCGTAATTTTACCCGGAGTTTTAGTTGGGTTCGTAATTTTACCCGGAGTTTTACTTGGGTTCGTAATTTTACCCGGACTTTTTAGTTGGGTTCGTATTTTTTACCCGGACTTTTAGTTGGGTTCGTAATTTTACCCGGAGTTTTAGTTGGGTTCGTAATTTTACCCGGAGTTTTAGTTGGGTTCGTAATTTTACCCGGAGTTTTAGTTGGGATCGTATTTTTGACCCGGAGTTTTAGTTGGGTTCGTAATTTTACCCGGAGTTTTAGTTGGGTTCGTAATTTTATCCGGAGTTTTAGTTGGGTTCGTATTTTTTACCCGGAGTTTTAGTTGGGTTCGTAATTTTACCCGGAGTTTTAGTTGGGTTCGTATTTTTTACCCGGACTTTTTAGTTGGGTTAGTATTTTTACCCGGAGTTTTAGTTGGGTTCGTATTTTTACCCGGAGTTTTAGTTGGGTTCGTATTTTTACCCGGAGTTTTAGTTGGGTTCGTAATTTTAGCCGGAGTTTTAGTTGGGTTCGTATTTTTTACCCGGACTTTTTAGTTGGGTTAGTATTTTTGCCCGGAGTTTTAGTTGGGTTCGTATTTTTTTACCCGGAGTTTTAGTTGGGTTCTAAATGTTACCCGGACTTTTTTGTTTGGTTCGTATTTTTTACCCGGAGTTTTAGTTGGGTTCGTAATTTTACCTGGAGTTTTAAGTTAGGTTCGTATTTTTACCCGGACTTTTTAGTTGGGTTCGTATTTTTTACCCGGAGTTTTATTTGGGTTTGTAATTTTACCCGGACTTTTTAGTTGGGTTCGTAATTTTACCCGGAGTTTTAGTTGGGTTCGTAATTTTACCCGGAGTTTTAGTTGGGTTCGTAATTTTACCCGGAGTTTTAGTTGGGTTCGTAATTTTACCCGGAGTTTTAGTTGGGTTCGTAATTTTACCCGGAGTCTTGAGTTACCCGGACTTTTTAGTTGGGTTCGTATTTTTACCCGGACTTTTAGTTGGGTTCGTAATTTTACCCGGAGTTTTAGTTGGGTTCGTAATTTTACCCGGAGTTTTAGTTGGGTTCGTAATTTTACCCGGAGTTTTACTTGGGTTCGTAATTTTACCCGGAGTTTTACTTGGGTTCGTAATTTTACCCGGAGTTTTAGTTGGGTTCGTAATTTTACCCGGAGTTTTAGTTGGGTTCGTAATTTTACCCGGACTTTTAGTTGGGTTCGTATTTTTTACCCGGACTTTTAGTTGGGTTCGTAATTTTACCCGGAGTTTTAGTTGGGTTCGTAATTTTACCCGGAGTTTTAGTTGAGTTAGTAATTTTACCCGGAGTTTTAGTTCGGTTCGTAATTTTACCCGGACTTTTTAGTTGGGTTCGTAATTTTACCCGGAGTCTTAAGTTAGGTTCGTATTTTTTATCCGGACTTTTTAGTTGGGTTCGTATTTTTTACCCGGAGTTTTAGTTGGGTTCGTAATTTTACCCGGAGTTTTAGTTGGGTTCGCAATTTTACCCGGACTTTTTAGTTGGGTTCGTATTTTTTACCCGGACTTTTAGTTGGGTTCGTAATTTTACCCGGAGTTTTAGTTGGGTTCGTAATTTTACCCGGAGTTTTAGTTGGGTTCGTAATTTTACCCGGACTTTTTAGTTGGGTTCGTAATTTTACCCGGACTTTTTAGTTGGGTTCGTAATTTTACCCGTACTTTTAGTTGGGTTCGTAATTTTACTCGGAGTTTTAGTTGCGTTCTTAATTTTACCCGGAGTTGTACTTGGGTTCGTAATTTTACCCGGAGTTTTACTTGGGTTCGTAATTTTGCCCGGAGTTTTAGTTGGGTTCGTAATTTTACCCGGAGTTTTAGTTGGGTTCGTAATTTTACCCGGACTTTTTAGTTGGGTTCGTATTTTTTACCCGGACTTTTAGTTGGATTCGTAATTTTACACGGAGTTTTAGTTGGGTTCGTAATTTTACCCGGAGTTTTAGTTGAGTTCGTAATTTTACCCGGAGTTTTAGTTGGGTTCGTAATTTTACCGGACTTTTTAGTTGGGTTCGTAATTTTACCCGGACTTTTTAGTTGGGTTCGTAATTTTACCCGGAGTCTTAAGTTAGGTTCGTATTTTTTATCCGGACTTTTTAGTTGGGTTCGTATTTTTTATCCGGAGTTTTAGTTGGGTTCGTAATTTTACCCGGAGTTTTACTAGGGTTCGTAATTTTACCCGGAGTTTTACTTGGGTTCGTAATTTTACCCGGAGTTTTAGTTGGGTTCGTAATTTTACCCGGAGTTTTAGTTGGGTTCGTAATTTTACCCGGACTTTTTAGTTGGGTCCGTATTTTTTACCCGGACTTTTAGTTGGATTCGTAATTTTACCCGGAGTTTTAGTTGGGTTCGTAATTTTACCCGGAGTTTTAGTTGAGTTAGTAATTTTACCCGGAGTTTTAGTTGGGTTCGTAATTTTACCCGGACTTTTTAGTTGGGTTCGTAATTTTACCCGGAGTCTTAAGTTAGGTTCGTATTTTTTATCCGGACTTTTTAGTTGGGTTCGTATTTTTTACCCGGAGTTTTAGTTGGGTTCGTAATTTTACCCGGAGTTTTAGTTGGGTTCGCAATTTTACCCGGACTTTTTAGTTGGGTTCGTATTTTTTACCCGGACTTTTAGTTGGGTTCGTAATTTTACCCGGAGTTTTAGTTGGGTTCGTAATTTTACCAAGAGTTTTAGTTGGGTTCGTAATTTTACCCGGACTTTTTAGTTGGGTTCGTAATTTTACCCGGACTTTTTAGTTGGGTTCGTAATTTTACCCGGACTTTTAGTTGGGTTCGTAATTTTACCCGGAGTTTTAGTTGGGTTCGTAATTTTACCCGGAGTTTTAGTTGCGTTCGTAATTTTACCCGGAGTTGTACTTGGGTTCGTAATTTTAACCGGAGTTTTACTTGGGTTCGTAATTTTACCCGGAGTTTTAGTTGGGTTCGTAATTTTACCCGGAGTTTTAGTTGGGTTCGTAATTTTACCCGGACTTTTTAGTTGGGTTCGTATTTTTTACCCGGACTTTTAGTTGGGTTCGTAATTTTACCCGGAGTTTTAGTTGGGTTCGTAATTTTACCCGGAGTTTTAGTTGAGTTCGTAATTTTACCCGGAGTTTTAGTTGGGTTCGTAATTTTACCCGGACTTTTTAGTTGGGTTCGTAATTTTACCCGGAGTTTTTAGTTGGGTTCGTAATTTTACCCGGAGTCTTAAGTTAGGTTCGTATTTTTTATCCGGACTTTTTAGTTGGGTTCGTATTTTTTACCCGGAGTTTTAGTTGGGTTCGTAATTTTACCCGGAGTTTTAGTTGGGTTCGTAATTTTACCCGGACTTTTTAGTTGGGTTCGTATTTTTTACCCGGACTTTTAGTTGGGTTCGTAATTTTACCCGGAGTTTTAGTTGGGTTCGTATTTTTTACCCGGAGTTTTAGTTGGATTCGTATTTTTTACAAGGAGTTTTAATTGGGTTCGTATTTTTACCCGGAGTTTTAGTTGTGTTGGTAATTTTACCCGGAGTTTTAGTTGGGTTCATATTTTTTACCGGACTTTTAGTTGGGTTCGTATTTTTTACCCGATGTTTTAGTTGGGTTCGTATTTTTTACCCGGAGTTTTAGTTGGGTTCGTATTTTTACCCGGAGTTTTAGTTGGGTTCGTATTTTTACCCGGAGTTTTAGTTGGGTTCGTAATTTTATCCGGAGTTTTAGTTGGGTTCGTATTTTTTACCCGGACTTTTTAGTTGGGTTAGTATTTTTGCCCGGAGTTTTAGTTGGGTTCGTATTTTTTTACCCGGAGTTTTAGTTGGGTTCTAAATGTTACCCGGACTTTTTTGTTTGGTTCGTATTTTTTACCCGGAGTTTTAGTTGGGTTCGTAATTTTACCCGGACTTTTTAGTTGGGTTCGTAATTTTACCCGGAGTTTTAGTTGCGTTCGTAATTTTACCCGGAGTTTTAGTTGGGTTCGTAATTTTACCCAGAGTTTTAGTTGGGTTCGTAATTTTACCCGGAGTTTTAGTTGGGTTCGTAATTTTACCCGGACTTTTTAGTTGGGTTCGTATTTTTTACCCGGACTTTTAGTTGGGTTCGTAATTTTACCCGGAGTTTTAGTTGGGTGCGTAATTTTACCCGGAGTTTCAGTTGAGTTCGTAATTTTACCCGGAGTTTTAGTTGGGTTCGTAATTTTACCCGGACTTTTTATTTGGGTTCGTAATTTTACCCGGACTTTTTAGTTGGGTTCGTAATTTTACCCGGAGTTTTAGTTGGGTTCGTAATTTTACCCGGAGTTTTACTTGGGTTCGTAATTTTACCCGGACTTTTTAGTTGGGTTCGTATTTTTTACCCGGACTTTTCCTTGGGTTCGTAATTTTACCCGGAGTTTTAGTTGGGCTCGTAATTTCACCCGGAGTCTTAAGTTAGGTTCGTATTTTTTATCCGGACTTTTTAGTTGGCTTAGTATTTTTACCCGGAGTTTTAGTTGGGTTCGTATTTTTACCCGGAGTTTTAGTTGTCTTGGTAATTTTACCCGGAGTTTTAGTTGGGTACGTATTTTTTACCCGGACTTTTTAGTTGGGTTAGTATTTTTACCCGGAGTTTTGGTTGGGTTCGTATTTTTACCCGGAATTTTAGTTGGGTTCGTATTTTGTACCCGGACTTTTTAGTTGGGTTAGTATTTTTACCCGGAGTTTTAGTTGGGTTCGTATTTTTACCCGGAGTTTTAGTTGGGTTCGTAATTTTACCCGGAGTTTTAGTTGGGTTCGTATCTTTTACCCGGACTATTTAGTTGGGTTAGAATTCTTTACCCGGAGTTTTAGTTGGGTTCGTAATTTTACCCGGACTTTTTAGTTGGGTTCGTAATTTTACCCGGACTTTTTAGTTGGGTTCGTAATTTTACCCGGACTTTTAGTTGGGTTCGTAATTTTACCCGGAGTTTTAGTTGGGTTCGTAATTTTACTCGGAGTTTTAGTTGCGTTCGTAATTTTACCCGGAGTTGTACTTGGGTTCGTAATTTTACCCGGAGTTTTACTTGGGTTCGTAATTTTGCCCGGAGTTTTAGTTGGGTTCGTAATTTTACCCGGAGTTTTAGTTGGGTTCGTAATTTTACCCGGACTTTTTAGTTGGGTTCATATTTTTTACCCGGACTTTTAGTTGGGTTCGTAATTTTACCCGGAGTTTTAGTTGGGTTCGTAATTTTACCCGGAGTTTTAGTTGAGTTCGTAATTTTACCCGGAGTTTTAGTTGGGTTCGTAATTTTACCCGGACTTTTTAGTTGGGTTCGTAATTTTACCCGGACTTTTTAGTTGGGTTCGTAATTTTACCCGGAGTCTTAAGTTAGGTTCGTATTTTTTATCCGGACTTTTTAGTTGGGTTCGTATTTTGTATCCGGAGTTTTAGTTGGGTTCGTAATTTTACCCGGAGTTTTACTAGGGTTCGTAATTTTACCCGGAGTTTTACTTGGGTTCGTAATTTTACCCGGAGTTTTAGTTGGGTTCGTAATTTTACCCGGAGTTTTAGTTGGGTTCGTAATTTTACCCGGACTTTTTAGTTGGGTCCGTATTTTTTACCCGGACTTTTAGTTGGGTTCGTAATTTTACCCGGAGTTTTAGTTGGGTTCGTAATTTTACCCGGAGTTTTAGTTGAGTTAGTAATTTTACCCGGAGTTTTAGTTGGGTTCGTAATTTTACCCGGACTTTTTAGTTGGGTTCGTAATTTTACCCGGAGTCTTAAGTTAGGTTCGTATTTTTTATCCGGACTTTTTAGTTGGGTTCGTATTTTTTACCCGGAGTTTTAGTTGGGTTCGTAATTTTACCCGGAGTTTTAGTTGGGTTCGCAATTTTACCCGGACTTTTTAGTTGGGTTCGTATTTTTTACCCGGACTTTTAGTTGGGTTCGTAATTTTACCCGGAGTTTTAGTTGCGTTCGTAATTTTACCAAGAGTTTTAGTTGGGTTCGTAATTTTACCCGGACTTTTTAGTTGGGTTCATAATTTTACCCGGACTTTTTAGTTGGGTTCGTAATTTTACCCGGACTTTTAGTTGGGTTCGTAATTTTACCCGGAGTTTTAGTTGGGTTTGTAATTTTACCCGGAGTTTTAGTTGCGTTCGTAATTTTACCCGGAGTTGTACTTGGGTTCGTAATTTTACCCGGAGTTTTACTTGGGTTCGTAATTTTACCCGGAGTTTTAGTTGGGTTCGTAATTTTACCCGGAGTTTTAGTTGGGTTCGTAATTTTACCCGGACTTTTTAGTTGGGTTCGTATTTTTTACCCGGACTTTTAGTTGGGTTCGTAATTTTACCCGGAGTTTTAGTTGGGTTCGTAATTTTACCCGGAGTTTTAGTTGAGTTCGTAATTTTACCCGGAGTTTTAGTTGGGTTCGTAATTTTACCCGGACTTTTTAGTTGGGTTCGTAATTTTACCCAGAGTTTTTAGTTGGGTTCGTAATTTTACCCGGAGTCTTAAGTTAGGTTCGTATTTTTTATCCGGACTTTTTAGTTGGGTTCGTATTTTTTACCCGGAGTTTTAGTTGGGTACGTAATTTTACCCGGAGTTTTAGTTGGGTTCGTAATTTTACCCGGACTTTTTAGTTGGGTTCGTATTTTTTACCCGGACTTTTAGTTGGGTTCGTAATTTTACCCGGAGTTTTAGTTGGGTTCGTATTTTTTACCCGGAGTTTTAGTTGGATTCGTATTTTTTACAAGGAGTTTTAATTGGGTTCGTATTTTTACCCGGAGTTTTAGTTGTGTTGGTAATTTTACCCGGAGTTTTAGTTGGGTTCATATTTTTTACCGGACTTTTAGTTGGGTTCGTATTTTTTACCCGATGTTTTAGTTGGGTTCGTATTTTTTACCCGGAGTTTTAGTTGGGTTCGTTTTTTTACCCGGAGTTTTAGTTGGGTTCGTATTTTTACCCGGAGTTTTAGTTGGGTTCGTAATTTTATCCGGAGTTTTAGTTGGGTTCGTATTTTTTACCCGGACTTTTTAGTTGGGTTAGTATTTTTGCCCGGAGTTTTAGTTGGGTTCGTATTTTTTTACCCGGAGTTTTAGTTGGGTTCTAAATGTTACCCGGACTTTTTTGTTTGGTTCGTATTTTTTACCCGGAGTTTTAGTTGGGTTCGTAATTTTACCCGGACTTTTTAGTTGGGTTCGTAATTTTACCCGGAGTTTTAGTTGGGTTCGTAATTTTACCCGGACTTTTTAGTTGGGTTCGTATTTTTTACCCGGACTTTTAGTTGGGTTTGTAATTTTACCCGGAGTTTTAGTTGGGTTCGTAATTTTACCCGGAGTTTTAGTTGAGTTCGTAATTTTACCCGGAGTTTTAGTTGGGTTCGTAATTTTACCCGGACTTTTTAGTTGGGTTCGTAATTTTACCCGGACTTTTTAGTTGGGTTCGTAATTTTACCCGGAGTCTTAAGTTAGGTTCGTATTTTTTATCCGGACTTTTTAGTTGGGTTCGTATTTTGTATCCGGAGTTTTAGTTGGGTTCGTAATTTTACCCGGAGTTTTACTAGGGTTCGTAATTTTACCCGGAGTTTTACTTGGGTTCGTAATTTTACCCGGACTTTTAGTTGGGTTCGTAATTTTACCCGGAGTTTTAGTTGGGTTCGTAATTTTACCCGGAGTTTTAGTTGAGTTAGTAATTTTACCCGGAGTTTTAGTTGGGTTCGTAATTTTACCCGGACTTTTTAGTTGGGTTCGTAATTTTACCCGGAGTCTTAAGTTAGGTTCGTATTTTTTATCCGGACTTTTTAGTTGGGTTCGTATTTTTTACCCGGAGTTTTAGTTGGGTTCGTAATTTTACCCGGAGTTTTAGTTGGGTTCGCAATTTTACCCGGACTTTTTAGTTGGGTTCGTATTTTTTACCCGGACTTTTAGTTGGGTTCGTAATTTTACCCGGAGTTTTAGTTGCGTTCGTAATTTTACCAAGAGTTTTAGTTGGGTTCGTAATTTTACCCGGACTTTTTAGTTGGGTTCGTAATTTTACCCGGACTTTTTAGTTGGGTTCGTAATTTTACCCGGACTTTTAGTTGGGTTCGTAATTTTACCCGGAGTTTTAGTTGGGTTTGTAATTTTACCCGGAGTTTTAGTTGCGTTCGTAATTTTACCCGGAGTTGTACTTGGGTTCGTAATTTTACCCGGAGTTTTACTTGGGTTCGTAATTTTACCCGGAGTTTTAGTTGGGTTCGTAATTTTACCCGGAGTTTTAGTTGGGTTCGTAATTTTACCCGGACTTTTTAGTTGGGTTCGTATTTTTTACCCGGACTTTTAGTTGGGTTCGTAATTTTACCCGGAGTTTTAGTTGGGTTCGTAATTTTACCCGGAGTTTTAGTTGAGTTCGTAATTTTACCCGGAGTTTTAGTTGGGTTCGTAATTTTACCCGGACTTTTAGTTGGGTTCGTAATTTTACCCGGAGTTTTAGTTGGGTTCGTAATTTTACCCGGAGTTTTAGTTGAGTTCGTAATTTTACCCGGAGTTTTAGTTGGGTTCGTAATTTTACCCGGACTTTTTAGTTGGGTTCGTAATTTTACCCAGAGTTTTTAGTTGGGTTCGTAATTTTACCCGGAGTCTTAAGTTAGGTTCGTATTTTTTATCCGGACTTTTTAGTTGGGTTCGTATTTTTTACCCGGAGTTTTAGTTGGGTACGTAATTTTACCCGGAGTTTTAGTTGGGTTCGTAATTTTACCCGGACTTTTAGTTGGGTTCGTAATTTTACCCGGAGTTTTAGTTGGGTTCGTAATTTTACCCGGAGTTTTAGTTGGGTTCGTATTTTTTACCCGGAGTTTTAGTTGGATTCGTATTTTTTACAAGGAGTTTTAATTGGGTTCGTATTTTTACCCGGAGTTTTAGTTGTGTTGGTAATTTTACCCGGAGTTTTAGTTGGGTTCATATTTTTTACCGGACTTTTAGTTGGGTTCGTATTTTTTACCCGATGTTTTAGTTGGGTTCGTATTTTTTACCCGGAGTTTTAGTTGGGTTCGTATTTTTACCCGGAGTTTTAGTTGGGTTCGTATTTTTACCCGGAGTTTTAGTTGGGTTCGTAATTTTATCCGGAGTTTTAGTTGGGTTCGTATTTTTTACCCGGACTTTTTAGTTGGGTTAGTATTTTTGCCCGGAGTTTTAGTTGGGTTCGTATTTTTTTACCCGGAGTTTTAGTTGGGTTCTAAATGTTACCCGGACTTTTTTGTTTGGTTCGTATTTTTTACCCGGAGTTTTAGTTGGGTTCGTAATTTTACCCGGACTTTTTAGTTGGGTTCGTAATTTTACCCGGAGTTTTAGTTGGGTTCGTAATTTTACCCGGACTTTTTAGTTGGGTTCGTATTTTTTACCCGGACTTTTAGTTGGGTTTGTAATTTTACCCGGAGTTTTAGTTGGGTTCGTAATTTTACCCGGAGTTTTAGTTGAGTTCGTAATTTTACCCGGAGTTTTAGTTGGGTTCGTAATTTTACCCGGACTTTTTAGTTGGGTTCGTAATTTTACCCGGACTTTTTAGTTGGGTTCGTAATTTTACCCGGAGTCTTAAGTTAGGTTCGTATTTTTTATCCGGACTTTTTAGTTGGGTTCGTATTTTGTATCCGGAGTTTTAGTTGGGTTCGTAATTTTACCCGGAGTTTTACTAGGGTTCGTAATTTTACCCGGAGTTTTACTTGGGTTCGTAATTTTACCCGGAGTTTTAGTTGGGTTCGTAATTTTACCCGGAGTTTTAGTTGGGTTCGTAATTTTACCCGGACTTTTTAGTTGGGTCCGTATTTTTTACCCGGACTTTTAGTTGGGTTCGTAATTTTACCCGGAGTTTTAGTTGGGTTCGTAATTTTACCCGGAGTTTTAGTTGAGTTAGTAATTTTACCCGGAGTTTTAGTTGGGTTCGTAATTTTTCCCGGACTTTTTAGTTGGGTTCGTAATTTTACCCGGAGTCTTAAGTTAGGTTCGTATTTTTTATCCGGACTTTTTAGTTGGGTTCGTATTTTTTACCCGGAGTTTTAGTTGGGTTCGTAATTTTACCCGGAGTTTTAGTTGGGTTCGCAATTTTACCCGGACTTTTTAGTTGGGTTCGTATTTTTTACCCGGACTTTTAGTTGGGTTCGTAATTTTACCCGGAGTTTTAGTTGCGTTCGTAATTTTACCAAGAGTTTTAGTTGGGTTCGTAATTTTACCCGGACTTTTTAGTTGGGTTCGTAATTTTACCCGGACTTTTTAGTTGGGTTCGTAATTTTACCCGGACTTTTAGTTGGGTTCGTAATTTTACCCGGAGTTTTAGTTGGGTTTGTAATTTTACCCGGAGTTTTAGTTGCGTTCGTAATTTTACCCGGAGTTGTACTTGGGTTCGTAATTTTACCCGGAGTTTTACTTGGGTTCGTAATTTTACCCGGAGTTTTAGTTGGGTTCGTAATTTTACCCGGAGTTTTAGTTGGGTTCGTAATTTTACCCGGACTTTTTAGTTGGGTTCGTATTTTTTACCCGGACTTTTAGTTGGGTTCGTAATTTTACCCAGAGTTTTAGTTGGGTTCGTAATTTTACCCGGAGTTTTAGTTGAGTTCGTAATTTTACCCGGAGTTTTAGTTGGGTTCGTAATTTTACCCGGACTTTTTAGTTGGGTTCGTAATTTTACCCGGAGTTTTTAGTTGGGTTCGTAATTTTACCCGGAGCCTTAAGTTAGGTTCGTATTTTTTATCCGGACTTTTTAGTTGGGTTCGTATTTTTTACCCGGAGTTTTAGTTGGGTTCGTAATTTTACCCGGAGTTTTAGTTGGGTTCGTAATTTTACCCGGACTTTTTAGTTGGGTTCGTATTTTTTACCCGGACTTTTAGTTGTGTTCGTAATTTTACCCGGAGTTTTAGTTGGGTTCGTATTTTTTACCCGGAGTTTTAGTTGGATTCGTATTTTTTACAAGGAGTTTTAATTGGGTTCGTATTTTTACCCGGAGTTTTAGTTGTGTTGGTAATTTTACCCGGAGTTTTAGTTGGGTTCATATTTTTTACCGGACTTTTAGTTGGGTTCGTATTTTTTACCCGATGTTTTAGTTGGGTTCGTATTTTTTACCCGGAGTTTTAGTTGGGTTCGTATTTTTACCCGGAGTTTTAGTTGGGTTCGTATTTTTACCCGGAGTTTTAGTTGGGTTCGTAATTTTATCCGGAGTTTTAGTTGGGTTCGTATTTTTTACCCGGACTTTTTAGTTGGGTTAGTATTTTTGCCCGGAGTTTTAGTTGGGTTCGTATTTTTTTACCCGGAGTTTTAGTTGGGTTCTAAATGTTACCCGGACTTTTTTGTTTGGTTCGTATTTTTTACCCGGAGTTTTAGTTGGGTTCGTAATTTTACCCGGACTTTTTAGTTGGGTTCGTAATTTTACCCGGAGTTTTAGTTGGGTTCGTAATTTTACCCGGAGTTTTAGTTGGGTTCGTAATTTTACCCAGAGTTTTAGTTGGGTTCGTAATTTTACCCGGAGTTTTAGTTGGGTTCGTAATTTTACCCGGACTTTTTAGTTGGGTTCGTATTTTTTACCCGGACTTTTAGTTGGGTTCGTAATTTTACCCGGAGTTTTAGTTGGGTTCGTAATTTTACCCGGAGTTTTAGTTGAGTTCGTAATTTTACCCGGAGTTTTAGTTGGGTTCGTAATTTTACCCGGACTTTTTATTTGGGTTCGTAATTTTACCCGGACTTTTTAGTTGGGTTCGTAATTTTACCCGGAGTTTTAGTTGGGTTCGTAATTTTACCCGGAGTTTTACTTGGGTTCGTAATTTTACAAGACTTTTTAATTGGGTTCGTATTTTTTACCCGGACTTTTCGTTGGGTAATTTTACCCGGAGTTTTAGTTGGGCTCGTAATTTCACCCGGAGTCTTAAGTTAGGTTCGTATTTTTTATCCGGACTTTTTAGTTGGCTTAGTATTTTTACCCGGAGTTTTAGTTGGGTTCGTATTTTTACCCGGAGTTTTAGTTGTCTTGGTAATTTTACCCGGAGTTTTAGTTGGGTACGTATTTTTTACCCGGACTTTTTAGTTGGGTTAGTATTTTTACCCGGAGTTTTGGTTGGGTTCGTATTTTTACCCGGAGTTTTAGTTGGGTTCGTATTTTGTACCCGGACTTTTTAGTTGGGTTAGTATTTTTACCCGGAGTTTTAGTTGGGTTCGTATTTTTACCCGGAGTTTTAGTTGGGTTCGTAATTTTACCCGGAGTTTTAGTTGGGTTCGTATCTTTTACCCGGACTATTTAGTTGGGTTAGTATTTTTTACCCGGAGTTTTAGTTGGGTTCGTATTTTTTACCCGGAGTTTTAGTTGGGTTCGCATTTTTTACCCGGACTTTTTAGTTGGGTTAGTATTTTTACCAGGAGTTTTAGTTGGGTTCGTAATTTTACCCGGAGTTTTAGTTGGGTTCGTAATTTTACCCGGAGTTTTAAGTTAGGTTCGTATTTTTACCCGGACTTTTTAGTTGGGTTCGTATTTTTTACCCGGAGTTTTAGTTGGGTTCGCATTTTTTACCCGGACTTTTTAGTTGGGTTAGTATTTTTACCAGGAGTTTTAGTTGGGTTCGTAATTTTACCCGGAGTTTTAGTTGGGTTCGTAATTTTACCCGGACTTTTTAGTTGGGTTCGTATTTTTTACCCGGACTTTTAGTTGGGTTCGTAATTTTACCCGGAGTTTTAGTTGGGTTCGTATTTTTTACCCGGAGTTTTAGTTGGATTCGTATTTTTTACAAGGAGTTTTAGTTGGGTTCGTATTTTTACCCGGAGTTTTAGTTGTGTTGGTAATTTTACCCGGAGTTTTAGTTGGGTTCATATTTTTTACCGGACTTTTTAGTTGGGTTCGTATTTTTTACCCGAAGTTTCAGTTGGGTTCGTATTTTTTACCCGGAGTTTTAGTTGGGTTCGTAATTTTACCCGGAGTGTTAGTTGGGTTCGTAATTTTACCCGGAGTTTTAGTTGGGTTCGTAATTTTAACCCGGACATTTTAGTTGGGTTCGTATTTTTTACCCGGACTTTTAGTTGGGTTCGTAATTTTACCCGGAGTTTTAGTTGGGTTCGTAATTTTACCCGGAGTTTTAGTTGGGTTCGTAATTTTACCCGGAGTCTTGAGTTACCCGGACTTTTTAGTTGGGTTCGTATTTTTACCCGGACTTTTAGTTGGGTTCGTAATTTTACCGCGAGTTTTAGTTGGGTTCGTAATTTTACCCGGAGTTTTAGTTGGGTTCGTAATTTTACCCGGAGTTTTACTTGGGTTCGTAATTTTACCCAGAGTTTTTAGTTGGGTTCGTAATTTTACCCGGAGTCTTAAGTTAGGTTCGTATTTTTTATCCGGACTTTTTAGTTGGGTTCGTATTTTTTACCGGAGTTTTAGTTGGGTTCGTAATTTTACCCGGAGTTTTAGTTGGGTTCGTAATTTTACCCGGACTTTTTAGTTGGGTTCGTATTTTTTACCCGGAGTTTTAGTTGGGTTCGTATTTTTTACCCGGAGTTTTAGTTGGATTCGTATTTTTTACAAGGAGTTTTAATTGGGTTCGTATTTTTACCCGGAGTTTTAGTTGTGTTGGTAATTTTACCCGGAGTTTTAGTTGGGTTCATATTTTTTACCGGACTTTTAGTTGGGTTCGTATTTTTTACCCGATGTTTTAGTTGGGTTCGTATTTTTTACCCGGAGTTTTAGTTGGGTTCGTATTTTTACCCGGAGTTTTAGTTGGGTTCGTATTTTTACCCGGAGTTTTAGTTGGGTTCGTAATTTTATCCGGAGTTTTAGTTGGGTTCGTATTTTTTACCCGGACTTTTTAGTTGGGTTAGTATTTTTGCCCGGAGTTTTAGTTGGGTTCGTATTTTTTTACCCGGAGTTTTAGTTGGGTTCTAAATGTTACCCGGACTTTTTTGTTTGGTTCGTATTTTTTACCCGGAGTTTTAGTTGGGTTCGTAATTTTACCCGGACTTTTTAGTTGGGTTCGTAATTTTACCCGGAGTTTTAGTTGGGTTCGTAATTTTACCCGGACTTTTTAGTTGGGTTCGTATTTTTTACCCGGACTTTTAGTTGGGTTCGTAATTTTACCCGGAGTTTTAGTTGGGTTCGTAATTTTACCCGGAGTTTTAGTTGGGTTCGTAATTTTACCCGGACTTTTTAGTTGGGTTCGTAATTTTACCCGGACTTTTTAGTTGGGTTCGTAATTTTACCCGGAGTCTTAAGTTAGGTTCGTATTTTTTATCCGGACTTTTTAGTTGGGTTCGTATTTTGTATCCGGAGTTTTAGTTGGGTTCGTAATTTTACCCGGAGTTTTACTAGGGTTCGTAATTTTACCCGGAGTTTTACTTGGGTTCGTAATTTTACCCGGAGTTTTAGTTGGGTTCGTAATTTTACCCGGAGTTTTAGTTGGGTTCGTAATTTTACCCGGACTTTTTAGTTGGGTCCGTATTTTTTACCCGGACTTTTAGTTGGGTTCGTAATTTTACCCGGAGTTTTAGTTGGGTTCGTAATTTTACCCGGAGTTTTAGTTGAGTTAGTAATTTTACCCGGAGTTTTAGTTGGGTTCGTAATTTTACCCGGACTTTTTAGTTGGGTTCGTAATTTTACCCGGAGTCTTAAGTTAGGTTCGTATTTTTTATCCGGACTTTTTAGTTGGGTTCGTATTTTTTACCCGGAGTTTTAGTTGGGTTCGTAATTTTACCCGGAGTTTTAGTTGGGTTCGCAATTTTACCCGGACTTTTTAGTTGGGTTCGTATTTTTTACCCGGACTTTTAGTTGGGTTCGTAATTTTACCCGGAGTTTTAGTTGCGTTCGTAATTTTACCAAGAGTTTTAGTTGGGTTCGTAATTTTACCCGGACTTTTTAGTTGGGTTCGTAATTTTACCCGGACTTTTTAGTTGGGTTCGTAATTTTACCCGGACTTTTAGTTGGGTTCGTAATTTTACCCGGAGTTTTAGTTGGGTTTGTAATTTTACCCGGAGTTTTAGTTGCGTTCGTAATTTTACCCGGAGTTGTACTTGGGTTCGTAATTTTACCCGGAGTTTTAATTGGGTTCGTAATTTTACCCGGAGTTTTAGTTGGGTTCGTAATTTTACCCGGAGTTTTAGTTGGGTTCGTAATTTTACCCGGACTTTTTAGTTGGGTTCGTATTTTTTACCCGGACTTTTAGTTGGGTTCGTAATTTTACCCGGAGTTTTAGTTGGGTTCGTAATTTTACCCGGAGTTTTAGTTGAGTTCGTAATTTTACCCGGAGTTTTAGTTGGGTTCGTAATTTTACCCGGACTTTTTAGTTGGGTTCGTAATTTTACCCGGAGTTTTTAGTTGGGTTCGTAATTTTACCCGGAGCCTTAAGTTAGGTTCGTATTTTTTATCCGGACTTTTTAGTTGGGTTCGTATTTTTTACCCGGAGTTTTAGTTGGGTTCGTAATTTTACCCGGAGTTTTAGTTGGGTTCGTAATTTTACCCGGACTTTTTAGTTGGGTTCGTATTTTTTACCCGGACTTTTAGTTGGGTTCGTAATTTTACCCGGAGTTTTAGTTGGGTTCGTATTTTTTACCCGGAGTTTTAGTTGGATTCGTATTTTTTACAAGGAGTTTTAATTGGGTTCGTATTTTTACCCGGAGTTTTAGTTGTGTTGGTAATTTTACCCGGAGTTTTAGTTGGGTTCATATTTTTTACCGGACTTTTAGTTGGGTTCGTATTTTTTACCCGATGTTTTAGTTGGGTTCGTATTTTTTACCCGGAGTTTTAGTTGGGTTCGTATTTTTACCCGGAGTTTTAGTTGGGTTCGTATTTTTACCCGGAGTTTTAGTTGGGTTCGTAATTTTATCCGGAGTTTTAGTTGGGTTCGTATTTTTTACCCGGACTTTTTAGTTGGGTTAGTATTTTTGCCCGGAGTTTTAGTTGGGTTCGTATTTTTTTACCCGGAGTTTTAGTTGGGTTCTAAATGTTACCCGGACTTTTTTGTTTGGTTCGTATTTTTTACCCGGAGTTTTAGTTGGGTTCGTAATTTTACCCGGACTTTTTAGTTGGGTTCGTAATTTTACCCGGAGTTTTAGTTGGGTTCGTAATTTTACCCGGAGTTTTAGTTGGGTTCGTAATTTTACCCAGAGTTTTAGTTGGGTTCGTAATTTTACCCGGAGTTTTAGTTGGGTTCGTAATTTTACCCGGACTTTTTAGTTGGGTTCGTATTTTTTACCCGGACTTTTAGTTGGGTTCGTAATTTTACCCGGAGTTTTAGTTGGGTTCGTAATTTTACCCGGAGTTTTAGTTGAGTTCGTAATTTTACCCGGAGTTTTAGTTGGGTTCGTAATTTTACCCGGACTTTTTATTTGGGTTCGTAATTTTACCCGGACTTTTTAGTTGGGTTCGTAATTTTACCCGGAGTTTTAGTTGGGTTCGTAATTTTACCCGGAGTTTTACTTGGGTTCGTAATTTTACAGGACTTTTTAATTGGGTTCGTATTTTTTACCCGGACTTTTCGTTGGGTAATTTTACCCGGAGTTTTAGTTGGGCTCGTAATTTCACCCGGAGTCTTAAGTTAGGTTCGTATTTTTTATCCGGACTTTTTAGTTGGCTTAGTATTTTTACCCGGAGTTTTAGTTGGGTTCGTATTTTTACCCGGAGTTTTAGTTGTCTTGGTAATTTTACCCGGAGTTTTAGTTGGGTACGTATTTTTTACCCGGACTTTTTAGTTGGGTTAGTATTTTTACCCGGAGTTTTGGTTGGGTTCGTATTTTTACCCGGAGTTTTAGTTGGGTTCGTATTTTGTACCCGGACTTTTTAGTTGGGTTAGTATTTTTACCCGGAGTTTTAGTTGGGTTCGTATTTTTACCCGGAGTTTTAGTTGGGTTCGTAATTTTACCCGGAGTTTTAGTTGGGTTCGTATCTTTTACCCGGACTATTTAGTTGGGTTAGTATTTTTTACCCGGAGTTTTAGTTGGGTTCGTATTTTTTACCCGGAGTTTTAGTTGGGTTCGCATTTTTTACCCGGACTTTTTAGTTGGGTTAGTATTTTTACCAGGAGTTTTAGTTGGGTTCGTAATTTTACCCGGAGTTTTAGTTGGGTTCGTAATTTTACCCGGAGTTTTAAGTTAGGTTCGTATTTTTACCCGGACTTTTTAGTTGGGTTCGTATTTTTTACCCGGAGTTTTAGTTGGGTTCGCATTTTTTACCCGGACTTTTTAGTTGGGTTAGTATTTTTACCAGGAGTTTTAGTTGGGTTCGTAATTTTACCCGGAGTTTTAGTTGGGTTCGTAATTTTACCCGGACTTTTTAGTTGGGTTCGTATTTTTTACCCGGACTTTTAGTTGGGTTCGTAATTTTACCCGGAGTTTTAGTTGGGTTCGTATTTTTTACCCGGAGTTTTAGTTGGATTCGTATTTTTTACAAGGAGTTTTAGTTGGGTTCGTATTTTTACCCGGAGTTTTAGTTGTGTTGGTAATTTTACCCGGAGTTTTAGTTGGGTTCATATTTTTTACCGGACTTTTTAGTTGGGTTCGTATTTTTTACCCGAAGTTTCAGTTGGGTTCGTATTTTTTACCCGGAGTTTTAGTTGGGTTCGTAATTTTACCCGGAGTGTTAGTTGGGTTCGTAATTTTACCCGGAGTTTTAGTTGGGTTCGTAATTTTAACCCGGACATTTTAGTTGGGTTCGTATTTTTTACCCGGACTTTTAGTTGGGTTCGTAATTTTACCCGGAGTTTTAGTTGGGTTCGTAATTTTACCCGGAGTTTTAGTTGGGTTCGTAATTTTACCCGGAGTCTTGAGTTACCCGGACTTTTTAGTTGGGTTCGTATTTTTACCCGGACTTTTAGTTGGGTTCGTAATTTTACCCGCAGTTTTAGTTGGGTTCGTAATTTAACCAGGAGTTTTAGTTGGGTTCGTAATTTTACCCGGAGTTTTACTTGGGTTCGTAATTTTACCCGGAGTTTTACTTGGGTTCGTAATTTTACCCGGAGTTTTAGTTGGGTTCGTAATTTTACCCGGAGTTTTAGTTGGGTTCGTAATTTTACCCGGACTTTTTAGTTGGGTTCGTATTTTTTACCCGGGCTTTTAGTTGGGTTCGTAATTTTACCCGGAGTTTTAGTTGGGTTCGTAATTTTACCCGGAGTTTTAGTTGAGTTAGTAATTTTACCCGGAGTTTTAGTTGGGTTCGTAATTTTACCCGGACTTTTTAGTTGGGTTCGTAATTTTACCCGGAGTCTTAAGTTAGGTTCGTATTTTTTATCCGGACTTTTTAGTTGGGTTCGTATTTTTTACCCGGAGTTTTAGTTGGGTTCGTAATTTTACCCGGAGTTTTAGTTGGGTTCGCAATTTTACCCGGAAATTTTAGTTGGGTTCGTATTTTTTACCCGGACTTTTAGTTGGGTTCGTAATTTTACCCGGAGTTTTAGTTGGGTTCGTATTTTTTACCCGGAGTTTTAGTTTGGTTCGTAATTTTACCCGGAGTTTTAGTTGGGTTCGCAATTTTACCCGGACTTTTTAGTTGGGTTCGTATTTTTTACCCGGACTTTTAGTTGGGTTCGTAATTTTACCCGGAGTTTTAGTTGGGTTCGTAATTTTACCAAGAGTTTTAGTTGGGTTCGTAATTTTACCCGGACTTTTTAGTTGGGTTCGTAATTTTACCCGGACTTTTTAGTTGAGTTCGTAATTTTACCCGGACTTTTAGTTGGGTTCGTAATTTTACCCGGAGTTTTAGTTGGGTTCGTAATTTTACCCGGAGTTTTAGTTGCGTTCGTAATTTTACCCGGAGTTGTACTTGGGTTCGTAATTTTACCCGGAGTTTTACTTCGGTTCGTAATTTTACCCGGAGTTTTAGTTGGGTTCGTAATTTTACCCGGAGTTTTAGTTGGGTTCGTAATTTTACCCGGACTTTTTAGTTGGGTTCGTATTTTTTACCCGGACTTTTAGTTGGGTTCGTAATTTTACCCGGAGTTTTAGTTGGGTTCGTAATTTTACCCGGAGTTTTAGTTGAGTTCGTAATTTTACCCGGAGTTTTAGTTGGGTTCGTAATTTTACCCGGACTTTTTAGTTGGGTTCGTAATTTTACCCGGAGTTTTTAGTTGGGTTCGTAATTTTACCCGGAGTCTTAAGTTAGGTTCGTATTTTTTATCCGGACTTTTTAGTTGGGTTCGTATTTTTTACCCGGAGTTTTAGTTGGGTTCGTAATTTTACCCGGAGTTTTAGTTGGGTTCGTAATTTTACCCGGACTTTTTAGTTGGGTTCGTATTTTTTACCCGGACTTTTAGTTGGGTTCGTAATTTTACCCGGAGTTTTAGTTGGGTTCGTATTTTTTACCCGGAGTTTTAGTTGGATTCGTATTTTTTACAAGGAGTTTTAATTGGGTTCGTATTTTTACCCGGAGTTTTAGTTGTGTTGGTAATTTTACCCGGAGTTTTAGTTGGGTTCATATTTTTTACCGGACTTTTAGTTGGGTTCGTATTTTTTACCCGATGTTTTAGTTGGGTTCGTATTTTTTACCCGGAGTTTTAGTTGGGTTCGTATTTTTACCCGGAGTTTTAGTTGGGTTCGTATTTTTACCCGGAGTTTTAGGTGGGTTCGTAATTTTATCCGGAGTTTTAGATGGGTTCGCAATTTTACCCGGACTTTTTAGTTGGGTTCGTATTTTTTACCCGGACTTTTAGTTGGGTTCGTAATTTTACCCGGAGTTTTAGTTGGGTTCGTAATTTTACCCGGAGTTTTAGTTGGGTTCGTAATTTTACCCGGACTTTTTAGTTGGGTTCGTAATTTTACCCGGACTTTTTAGTTGGGTTCGTAATTTTACCCGGACTTTTAGTTGGGTTCGTAATTTTACCCGGAGTTGTACTTGGGTTCGTAATTTTACCCGGAGTTTTACTTGGGTTCGTAATTTTACCCGGAGTTTTAGTTGGGTTCGTAATTTTACCCGGAGTTTTAGTTGGGTTCGTAATTTTACCCGTACTATTTAGTTGGGTTCGTATTTTTTACCCGGACTTTTAGTTGGGTTCGTAATTTTACCCGGAGTTTTAGTTGGGTTCGTAATTTTACCCGGAGTTTTAGTTGAGTTCGTAATTTTACCCGGAGTTTTAGTTGGGTTCGTAATTTTACCCGGACTTTTTAGTTGGGTTCGTAATTTTACCCTTACTTTTTAGTTGGGTTCGTAATTTTACCCGGAGTCTTAAGTTAGGTTCGTATTTTTTATCCGGACTTTTTAGTTGGGTTCGTATTTTTTACCCGGAGTTTTAGTTGGGTTCGTAATTTTACCCGGAGTTTTACTTGGGTTCGTAATTTTACCCGGAGTTTTACTTGGGTTCGTAATTTTACCCGGAGTTTTAGTTGGGTTCGTAATTTTACCCGGAGTTTTAGTTGGGTTCGTAATTTACCCGGACTTTTTAGTTGGGTCCGTATTTTTTACCCGGACTTTTAGTTGGGTTCGTAATTTTACCCGGAGTTTTAGTTGGGTTCGTAATTTTACCCGGAGTTTTAGTTGACTTAGTAATTTTACCCGGAGTTTTAGTTGGGTTCGTAATTTTACCCGGACTTTTTAGTTGGGTTCGTAATTTTACCCGGAGTCTTAAGTTAGGTTCGTATTTTTTATCCGGACTTTTTAGTTGGGTTCGTATTTTTTACCCGGAGTTTTAGTTGGGTTCGTAATTTTACACGGAGTTTTAGTTGGGTTCGCAATTTTACCCGGACTTTTTAGTTGGGTTCGTATTTTTTACCCGGACTTTTAGTTGGGTTCGTAATTTTACCCGGAGTTTTAGTTGGGTTCGTAATTTTACCAAGAGTTTTAGTTGGGTTCGTAATTTCACCCGGACTTTTTAGTTGGGTTCGTAATTTTACCCGGACTTTTTAGTTGGGTTCGTAATTTTACCCGGACTTTTAGTTGGGTTCGTAATTTTACCCGGAGTTTTAGTTGGGTTCGTAATTTTACCCGGAGTTTTAGTTGCGTTCGTAATTTTACCCGGAGTTGTACTTGGGTTCGTAATTTTACCCGGAGTTTTACTTGGGTTCGTAATTTTACCCGGAGTTTTAGTTGGGTTCGTAATTTTACCCGGAGTTTTAGTTGGGTTCGTAATTTTACCCGGACTTTTTAGTTGGGTTCGTATTTTTTAACCGTACTTTTAGTTGGGTTCGTAATTTTACCCGGAGTTTTAGTTGGTTTCGTAATTTTACCCGGAGTTTTAGTTGAGTTCGTAATTTTACCCGGAGTTTTAGTTGGGTTCGTAATTTTACCCGGACTTTTTAGTTGGGTTCGTAATTTTACCCGGAGTTTTTAGTTGGGTTCGTAATTTTACCCGGAGTCTTAAGTTAGGTTCGTATTTTTTATCCGGACTTTTTAGTTGGGTTCGTATTTTTTACCCGGAGTTTTAGTTGGGTTCGTAATTTTACTCGCAGTTTTAGTTGGGTTCGTAATTTTACCCGGACTTTTTAGTTAGGTTCGTATTTTTTACCCGGACTTTTAGTTGGGTTCGTAATTTTACCCGGAGTTTTAGTTGGGTTCGTATTTTTTACCCGGAGTTTTAGTTGGATTCGTATTTTTTACAAGGAGTTTTAATTGGGTTCGTATTTTTACCCGGAGTTTTAGTTGTGTTGGTAATTTTACCCGGAGTTTTAGTTGGGTTCATATTTTTTACCGGACTTTTAGTTGGGTTCGTATTTTTTTACCCGATGTTTTAGTTGGGTTCTTATTTTTTACCCGGAGTTTTAGTTGGGTTCGTATTTTTACCCGGAGTTTTAGTTGGGTTCGTATTTTTACCCGGAGTTTTAGGTGGGTTCGTAATTTTATCCGGAGTTTTAGTTGGGTTCGTATTTTTTACCCGGACTTCTTAGTTGGGTTAGTATTTTTGCCCGGAGTTTTAGTTGGGTTCGTATTTTTTTACCCGGAGTTTTAGTTGGGTTCTAAATGTTACCCGGACTTTTTTGTTTGGTTCGTATTTTTTACCCGGAGTTTTAGTTGGGTTCGTAATTTTACCAGGACTTTTTAGTTGGGTTCGTAATTTTACGCGGAGTTTTAGTTGGGTTCGTAATTTTACCCGGAGTTTTAGTTGGGTTCGTAATTTTACCCAGAGTTTTAGTTGGGTTCGTAATTTTACCCGGAGTTTTAGTTGGGTTCGTAATTTTACCCGGACTTTTTAGTTGGGTTCGTATTTTTTACCCGGACTTTTGGTTGGGTTCGTAATTTTACCCGGAGTTTTAGTTGGGTTCGTAATTTTACCCGGAGTTTTAGTTGAGTTCGTAATTTTACCCGGAGTTTTAGTTGGGTTCGTAATTTTACCCGGACTTTTTATTTGGGTTCGTAATTTTACCCGGACTTTTTAGTTGGGTTCGTAATTTTACCCGGAGTTTTAGTTGGGTTCGTAATTTTACCCGGAGTTTTACTTGGGTTCGTAATTTTACCCGGACTTTTTAGTTGGGTTCGAATTTTTTACCCGGACTTTTCGTTGGGTTCGTAATTTTACCCGGAGTTTTAGTTGGGCTCGTAATTTCACCCGGAGTCTTAAGTTAGGTTCGTATTTTTTATCCGGACTTTTTAGTTGGCTTAGTATTTTTACCCGGAGTTTTAGTTGGGTTCGTATTTTTACCCGGAGTTTTAGTTGTCTTGGTAATTTTACCCGGAGTTTTAGTTGGGTTCGTATTTTTTACCCGGACTTTTTAGTTGGGTTAGTATTTTTACCCGGAGTTTTGGTTGGGTTCGTATTTTTACCCGGAGTTTTAGTTGGGTTCGTATTTTGTACCCGGACTTTTTAGTTGGGTTAGTATTTTTACCCGGAGTTTTAGTTGGGTTCGTATTTTTACCCGGAGTTTTAGTTGGGTTCGTAATTTTACCCGGAGTTTTAGTTGGGTTCGTATCTTTACCCGGACTATTTAGTTGGGTTAGTAATTTTTACCCGGAGTTTTAGTTGGGTTCGTATTTTTTACCCGGTGTTTTAGTTGGGTTCGCATTTTTTACCCGGACTTTTTAGTTGGGTTAGTATTTTTACCAGGAGTTTTGGTTGGGTTCGTAATTTTACCCGGAGTTTTAGTTGGGTTCGTAATTTTACCCGGAGTTTTAAGTTAGGTTCGTATTTTTACCCGGACTTTTTAGTTGGGTTCGTATTTTTTACCCGGAGTTTTAGTTGGGTTCGCATTTTTTACCCGGACTTTTTAGTTGGGTTAGTATTTTTACCAGGAGTTTTAGTTGGGTTCGTAATTTTACCCGGAGTTTTAGTTGGGTTCGTAATTTTACCCGGACTTTTTAGTTGGGTTCGTATTTTTTACCCGGACTTTTAGTTGGGTTCGTAATTTTACCCGGAGTTTTAGTTGGGTTCGTATTTTTTACCCGGACTTTTTAGTTGGGTTAGTATTTTTACCCGGAGTTTTGGTTGGGTTCGTATTTTTACCCGGAGTTTTAGTTGGGTTTGTAATTTTACCCGGACTTTTTAGTTGGGTTCGTATTTTTTACCCGGACTTTTAGCTGGGTTCGTAATTTTACCCGGAGTTTTAGTTGGGTTCGTAATTTTACCCGGAGTTTTAGTTGGGTTCGTAATTTTAACCGGACTTTTTAGTTGGGTTCGTATTTTTTACCCGGACTTTTAGTTGGGTTCGTATTTTACCCGGAGTTTTAGTTGGGTTCGTAATTTTACCCGGAGTTTTAGTTGAGTTCGTAATTTTACCCGGAGTTTTAGTTGGGTTCGTAATTTTACCCGGACTTTTTATTTGGGTTCGTAATTTTACCCGGACTTTTTAGTTGGGTTCGTAATTTTACCCGGAGTTTTAGTTGGGTTCGTAATTTTACCCGGAGTTTTACTTGGGTTCGTAATTTTACCCGGACTTTTTAGTTGGGTTCGAATTTTTTACCCGGACTTTTCGTTGGGTTCGTAATTTTACCCGGAGTTTTAGTTGGGCTCGTAATTTCACCCGGAGTCTTAAGTTAGGTTCGTATTTTTTATCCGGACTTTTTAGTTGGCTTAGTATTTTTACCCGGAGTTTTAGTTGGGTTCGTATTTTTACCCGGAGTTTTAGTTGTCTTGGTAATTTTACCCGGAGTTTTAGTTGGGTTCGTATTTTTTACCGGACTTTTTAGTTGGGTTAGTATTTTTACCCGGAGTTTTGGTTGGGTTCGTATTTTTACCCGGAGTTTTAGTTGGGTTCGTATTTTGTACCCGGACTTTTTAGTTGGGTTAGTATTTTTACCCGGAGTTTTAGTTGGGTTCGTATTTTTACCCGGAGTTTTAGTTGGGTTCGTAATTTTACCCGGAGTTTTAGTTGGGTTCGTATCTTTACCCGGACTATTTAGTTGGGTTAGTAATTTTTACCCGGAGTTTTAGTTGGGTTCGTATTTTTTACCCGGTGTTTTAGTTGGGTTCGCATTTTTTACCCGGACTTTTTAGTTGGGTTAGTATTTTTACCAGGAGTTTTGGTTGGGTTCGTAATTTTACCCGGAGTTTTAGTTGGGTTCGTAATTTTACCCGGAGTTTTAAGTTAGGTTCGTATTTTTACCTGGACTTTTTAGTTGGGTTCGTATTTTTTACCCGGAGTTTTAGTTGGGTTCGCATTTTTTACCCGGACTTTTTAGTTGGGTTAGTATTTTTACCAGGAGTTTTAGTTGGGTTCGTAATTTTACCCGGAGTTTTAGTTGGGTTCGTAATTTTACCCGGACTTTTTAGTTGGGTTCGTATTTTTTACCCGGACTTTTAGTTGGGTTCGTAATTTTACCCGGAGTTTTAGTTGGGTTCGTATTTTTTACCCGGAGTTTTAGTTGGATTCGTATTTTTTACAAGGAGTTTTAGTTGGGTTCGTATTTTTACCCGGAGTTTTAGTTGTGTTGGTAATTTTACCCGGAGTTTTAGTTGGGTTCATATTTTTTACCGGACTTTTTAGTTGGGTTCGTATTTTTTACCCGAAGTTTCAGTTGGGTTCGTATTTTTTACCCGGAGTTTTAGTTGGGTTCGTATTTTTACCCGGAGTTTTAGTTGGGTTTGTATTTTTACCCGAAGTTTTAGTTGGGTTCGTAATTTTATCCGGAGTTTTAGTTGGGTTCGTATTTTTTACCCGGATTTTTTAGTTTGGTTAGTATTTTTGCTCGGAGTTTTAGTTGGGTTCGTATTTTTTTACCCGGAGTTTTAGTTGGGTTCTAAATGTTACCCGGACTTTTTTGTTTGGTTCGTATTTTTTACCCGGAGTTTTAGTTGGGTTCGTAATTTTACCCGGACTTTTTAGTTGGGTTCGTAATTTTACCCGGAGTTTTAGTTGGGTTCGTAATTTTACCCGGACTTTTAGTTGGGTTGGGTTTGGTTACCCGGACTTTTTATTTGGGTTCGTAATTTTACCCGGACTTTTTAGTTGGGTTCGTAATTTTACCCGGAGTTTTAGTTGGGTTCGTAATTTTACCCGGAGTTTTACTTGGGTTCGTAATTTTACCCGGACTTTTTAGTTGGGTTCGTATTTTTTACCCGGACTTTTAGTTGGGTTCGTAATTTTACCCGGAGTTTTAGTTGGTTTCGTAATTTTACGCGGGGTTTAAGTTGGGTTCGTAATTTTACCCGGAGTTTTAGTTGGGTTCGTATTTTTGACCCGGAGTTTTAGTTGGGTTCGTATTTTTTACCCGGACATTTTAGTTGGGTTAGCATTTTTTACCCGGAGTTTTAGTTGGGTTCGTATTTTTTACCCGGACATTTTAGTTGGGTTAGCATTTTTTAACCCGGAGTTTTAGTTGGGTTCGTACTTTTTACCCGGAGTTTTAGTTGGGTTCGTATTTTTTACCCGGAGTTTTAGTTGGGTTCGTATTTTTTACCCGGACTTTTTAGTTGGGTAAGTATTTTTACCCGGAGTTTTAGTTGGGTTCGTCTTTTTACCCGGAGTTTTAGTTGGGTTCGTAATTTTACCCGGAGTTTTAGTTGGGTTCGTATCTTTTACCCGGACTATTTAGTTGGGTTAGTATTTTTTACCCGGAGTTTTAGTTGGGTTCGTATTTTTTACCCGGAGTTTAGTTGGGTTCGCATTTTTTACAAGGAATTTTTAGTTGGGTTAGTATTTTTACCCGGAGTTTTAGTAGGGTTTGTATTTTTACCCGGAGTTTTAGTTGGGTTCGTAATTTTACCCGGAGTTTTAGTTGGGTTCGTATTTTTAACCCGGACTTTTTAGTTGGGTTAGTATTTCTACCCGGAGTTTTAGTTGGGTTCGTATTTTTACCCGGAGTTTTAGTTGGGTTCGTAATTTTATCCGGAGTTTTAGTTGAGTTCGTATTTTTTACCCGGACTTTTTAGTTGGGTTAGTATTTTTGCCCGGAGTTTTAGTTGGGTTCGTATTTTTTACCCGGAGTTTTAGTTGGGTTCGTAATTTTACCCGGAGTTTTAGTTGGGTTCGTAATTTTATCCGGAGTTTTAGTTGGGTTCGTATTTTTTACCCGGAGTTTTAGTTGGGTTCGTAATTTTACCCGGAGTTTTAGTTGGGTTCGTATTTTTTACCCGGACTTTTTAGTTGGGTTAGTATTTTTACCCGGAGTTTTAGTTGAGTTCGTAATTTTACCCGGAGTTTTAGTTGGGTTCGTAATTTTACCCGGACTTTTTAGTTGGGTTCGTAATTTTACCCGGACTTTTTAGTTGGGTTCGTAATTTGACCCGGAGTCTTAGGTTCGTATTTTTTATCCGGACTTTTTAGTTGGGTTCGTATTTTTTACCCGGAGTTTTAGTTGGGTTCGTAATTTTACCCGGAGTTTTAGTTGGGTTCGTAATTTTACCCGGACTTTTTAGTTGGGTTCGTATTTTTTACCCGGACTTTTAGTTGGGTTCGTAATTTTACCCGGAGTTTTAGTTGGGTTCGTATTTTTTACCCGGAGTTTTAGTTGGATTCGTATTTTTTACAAGGAGTTTTAGTTGGGTTCGTATTTTTCCGGAGTTTTAGTTGTGTTGGTAATTTTACCCGGAGTTTTAGTTGGGTTCATATTTTTTACCGGACTTTTAGTTGGGTTCGTATTTTTTACCCGATGTTTTAGTTGGGTTCGTATTTTTTACCCGGAGTTTTAGTTGGGTTCGTATTTTTACCCGGAGTTTTAGTTGGGTTCGTATTTTTACCCGGAGTTTTAGTTGGGTTCGTAATTTTATCCGGAGTTTTAGTTGGGTTCGTATTTTTTACCCGGACTTTTTAGTTGGGTTAGTATTTTTGCCCGGAGTTTTAGTTGGGTTCGTATTTTTTTACCCGGAGTTTTAGTTGGGTTCTAAATGTTACCCGGACTTTTTTGTTTGGTTCGTATTTTTTACCCGGAGTTTTAGTTGGGTTCGTAATTTTACCCGGAGTTTTAGTTGGGTTCGTAATTTTACCCGGAGTTTTAGTTGGGTTCGTAAATTTACCCGGAGTTTTAGTTGGGTTCGTAATTTTACCCGGAGTTTTAGTTGGGTTCGTAATTTTACCCGGACTTTTTAGTTGGGTTCGTATTTTTTACCCGGACTTTTAGTTGGGTTCGTAATTTTACCCGCAGTTTTAGTTGGGTTCGTAATTTTACCCGGAGTTTTAGTTGAGTTCGTAATTTTACCCGGAGTTTTAGTTGGGTTCGTAATTTTACCCGGACTTTTTATTTGGGTTCGTAATTTTACCCGGACTTTTTAGTTGGGTTCGTAATTCTACCCGGAGTTTTAGTTGGGTTCGTAATTTTACCCGGAGTTTTACTTGGGTTCGTAATCTTACCCGGACTTTTTAGTTGGGTTCGTATTTTTTACCCGGACTTTTCGTTGGGTTCGTAATTTTACCCGGAGTTTTAGTTGGGCTCGTAATTTCACCCGGAGTCTTAAGTTAGGTTCGTATTTTTTATCCGGACTTTTTAGTTGGCTTAGTATTTTTACCCGGAGTTTTAGTTGGGTTCGTATTTTTACCCGGAGTTTTAGTTGTCTTGGTAATTTTACCCGGAGTTTTAGTTGGGTTCGTATTTTTTACCCGGACTTTTTAGTTGGGTTAGTATTTTTACCCGGAGTTTTAGTTGGGTTCGTATTTTTACCCGGAGTTTTAGTTGGGTTCGTATTTTGTACCCGGACTTTTTAGTTGGGTTAGTATTTTTACCCGGAGTTTTAGTTGGGTTCGTATTTTTACCCGGAGTTTTAGTTGGGTTCGTAATTTTACCCGGAGTTTTAGTTGGGTTCGTATCTTTTACCCGGACTATTTAGTTGGGTTAGTATTTTTTACCCGGAGTTTTAGTTGGGTTCGTATTTTTTACCCGGAGTTTTAGTTGGGTTCGCATTTTTTACCCGGACTTTTTAGTTGGGTTAGTATTTTTACCAGGACTTTTAGTTGGGTTCGTAATTTTACCCGGAGTTTTAGTTGGGTACGTAATTTTACCCGGAGTTTTAAGTTAGGTTCGTATTTTTGCCCGGACTTTTTAGTTGGGTTCGTATTTTTTACCCGGAGTTTTAGTTGGGTTCGCATTTTTTACCCGGACTTTTTAGTTGGGTTAGTATTTTTACCAGTAGTTTTAGTTGGGTTCGTAATTTTACCCGGAGTTTTAGTTGGGTTCGTATTTTTTACCCGGACTTTTAGTTGGGTTCGTAATTTTACCCGGAGTTTTAGTTGGGTTCGTATTTTTTACCCGGAGTTTTAGTTGGATTCGTATTTTTTACCCGGACTTTTTAGTTGGGTTAGTATTTTTACCAGGAGTTTTAGTTGGGTTCGTAATTTTACCCGGAGTTTTAGTTGGGTTCGTATTTTTTACCCGGAGTTTTAGTTGGGTTCGTAATTTAACCCGGACTTTTTAGTTGGGTTCGTATTTTTTACCCGGACTTTTAGTTGGGTTCGTAATTTTACCCGGAGTTTTAGTTGGGTTCGTATTTTTTACCCGGAGTTTTAGTTGGGTTCGTAATTTAACCCGGACTTTTTAGTTGGGTTCGTATTTTTTACCCGGACTTTTAGTTGGGTTCGTAATTTTACCCGGAGTTTTAGTTGGGTTCGTATTTTTTACCCGGAGTTTTAGTTGGGTTCGCATTTTTTACCCGGACTTTTTAGTTGGGTTAGTATTTTTACCAGGAGTTTTAGTTGGGTTCGTAATTTTACCCGGAGTTTTAGTTGGGTTCGTATTTTTTACCCGGACTTTTAGTTGGGTTCGTAATTTTACCCGGAGTTTTAGTTGGGTTCGTATTTTTTACCCGGAGTTTTAGTTGGGTTCGTAATTTTACCCGGACTTTTTAGTTGGGTTCGTATTTTTTACCCGGACTTTTAGTTGTGTTCGTAATTTTACCCGGAGTTTTAGTTGGGTTCGTATTTTTTACCCGGAGTTTTAGTTGGATTCGTATTTTTTACAAGGAGTTTTAGTTGGGTTCGTATTTTTACCCGGAGTTTTAGTTGTGTTGGTAATTTTACCCGGAGTTTTAGTTGGGTTCATATTCTTTACCGGACTTTTTAGTTGGGTTCGTATTTTTTACCCGAAGTTTTAGTTGGGTTCGTATTTTTTACCCGGAGTTTTAGTTGGGTTCGTCTTTTTACCCGGAGTTTTAGTTGGGTTCGTAATTTTATCCGGAGTTTTAGTTGGGTTCGTATTTTTTACCCGGATTTTTTAGTTGGGTTAGTATTTTTGCTCGGTGTTTTTGTTGGGTTCGTATTTTTTTTACCCGGAGTTTTAGTTGGGTTCTAAATGTTACCCGGACTTTTTTGTTTGGTTCGTATTTTTTACCCGGAGTTTTAGTTGGGTTCGTAATTTTACCCGGACTTTTTAGTTGGGTTCGTAATTTTACCCGGAGTTTTAGTTGGGTTCGTAATTTTACCCGGACTTTTAGTTGGGTTGGGTTGGGTTACCCGGACTTTTTATTTGGGTTCGTAATTTTACCCGGACTTTTTAGTTGGGTTCGTAATTTCACCCGGAGTTTTAGTTGGGTTCGTAATTTTACCCGGAGTTTTACTTGGGTTCGTAATTTTACCCGGACTTTTTAGTTGGGTTCGTATTTTTTACCCGGACTTTTAGTTGGGTTCGTAATTTTACCCGGAGTTTTAGTTGGGTTCGTAATTTTACCCGGAGTTTTAGTTGGGTTCGTAATTTTACCCGGAGTTTTAGTTGGGTTCGTATTTTTGACCCGGACTTTTTAGTTGGGGTTAGTATTTTTACCCGGAGTTTTAGTTGGGTTCGTATTTTTACCCGGAGTTTTAGTTGGGTTCGTAATTTTACCCGGAGTTTTAGTTGGGTTCGTATTTTTTACCTGGACATTTTAGTTGGGTTAGCATTTTTACCCGGAGTTTTAGTTGGGTTCGTACTTTTTACCCGGAGTTTTAGTTGGGTTCGTATTTTTTACCCGGAGTTTTAGTTGGGTTCGTATTTTTTACCCGGACTTTTTAGTTGGGTAAGTATTTTTACCCGGAGTTTTAGTTGGGTTCGTATTTTTACCCGGAGTTTTAGTTGGGTTCGTAATTTTACCCGGAGTTTTAGTTGGGTTCGTAATTTTACCCGGAGTTTTAGTTGGGTTCGTATTTTTTACCCGGAGTTTTAGTTGGGTTCGCATTTTTTACAAGGAATTTTTAGTTGGGTTAGTATTTTTACCCGGAGTTTTAGTAGGGTTTGTATTTTTACCCGGAGTTTTAGTTGGGTTCGTAATTTTACCCGGAGTTTTAGTTGGGTTCGTATTTTTACCCGGAGTTTTAGTTGGGTTCGTAATTTTATCCGGAGTTTTAGTTGAGTTCGTATTTTTTACCCGGACTTTTTAGTTGGGTTAGTATTTTTGCCCGGAGTTTTAGTTGGGTTCGTATTTTTTACCCGGAGTTTTAGTTGCGTTCGTAATTTTACCCGGAGTTTTAGTTGGGTTCGTCATTTTATCCGGAGTTTTAGTTGGGTTCGTATTTTTTACCCGGAGCTTTAGTTGGGTTCGTAATTTTACCCGGAGTTTTAGTTGGGTTCGTATTTTTTACCCGGACTTTTTAGTTGGGTTAGTATTTTTACCCGGAGTTTTAGTTGGGTTCGTATTTTTACCCGGAGTTTTAGTTGGGTTCGTATTTTTACCCGGAGTTTTAGTTGGGTTCGTAATTTTAGCCGGAGTTTTAGTTGGGTTCGTATTTTTTACCCGGACTTTTTAGTTGGGTTAGTATTTTTGCCCGGAGTTTTAGTTGGGTTCGTATTTTTTTACCCGGAGTTTTAGTTGGGTTCTAAATGTTACCCGGACTTTTTTGTTTGGTTCGTATTTTTTACCCGGAGTTTTAGTTGGGTTCGTAATTTTACCTGGAGTTTTAAGTTAGGTTCGTATTTTTACCCGGACTTTTTAGTTGGGTTCGTATTTTTTACCCGGAGTTTTATTTGGGTTCGTAATTTTACCCGGACTTTTTAGTTGGGTTCGTAATTTTACCCGGAGTTTTAGTTGGGTTCGTAATTTTACCCGGAGTTTTAGTTGGGTTCGTAATTTTACCCGGAGTTTTAGTTGGGTTCGTAATTTTACCCGGAGTTTTTAGTTGGGTTCGTATTTTTTACCCGGACTTTTAGTTGGGATCGTAATTTTACCCGGAGTTTTAGTTGGGTTCGTAATTTTACCCGGAGTTTTAGTTGGGTTCGTAATTTTACCCGGAGTCTTGAGTTACCCGGACTTTTTAGTTTGGTTCGTATTTTTACCCGGACTTTTAGTTGGGTTCGTAATTTTACCCGGAGTTTTAGTTGGGTTCGTAATTTTACCCGGAGTTTTAGTTGGGTTCGTAATTTTACCCGGAGTTTTACTTGGGTTCGTAATTTTACCCGGAGTTTTACTTGGGTTCGTAATTTTACCCGGAGTTTTAGTTGGGTTCGTAATTTTACCCGGAGTTTTAGTTGGGTTCGTAATTTTACCCGGACTTTTTAGTTGGGTTCGTATTTTTTACCAGGACTTTTAGTTGGGTTCGTAATTTTACCCGGAGTTTTAGTTGGGTTCGTAATTTTACCCGGAGTTTTAGTTGAGTTAGTAATTTTACCCGGAGTTTTAGTTGGGTTCGTAATTTTACCCGGACTTTTTAGTTGGGTTCGTAATTTTACCCGGAGTCTTAAGTTAGGTTCGTATTTTTTATCCGGACTTTTTAGTTGGGTTCGTATTTTTTACCCGGAGTTTTAGTTGGGTTCGTAATTTTACCCGGAGTTTTAGTTGGGTTCGCAATTTTACCCGGACTTTTTAGTTGGGTTCGTATTTTTTACCCGGACTTTTAGTTGGGTTCGTAATTTTACCCGGAGTTTTAGTTGGGTTCGTAATTTTACCCGGAGTTTTAGTTGGGTTCGTAATTTTACCCGGACTTTTTAGTTGGGTTCGTAATTTTACCCGGACTTTTTAGTTGGGTTCGTAATTTTACCCGGACTTTTAGTTGGGTTCGTAATTTTACCGGAGTTTTAGTTGGGTTCGTAATTTTACCCGGAGTTTTAGTTGCGTTCGTAATTTTACCCGGAGTTGTACTTGGGTTCGTAATTTTACCCGGAGTTTTACTTGGGTTCGTAATTTTACCCGGAGTTTTAGTTGGGTTCGTAATTTTACCCGGAGTTTTAGTTGGGTTCGTAATTTTACCCGGACTTTTTAGTTGGGTTCGTGTTTTTTACCCGGACTTTTAGTTGGGTTCGTAATTTTACCCGGAGTTTTAGTTGGGTTCCTAATTTTACCCGGAGTTTTAGTTGAGTTCGTAATTTTACCCGGAGTTTTAGTTGGGTTCGTAATTTTACCCGGACTTTTTAGTTGTGTTCGTAATTTTACCCGGACTTTTTAGTTGGGTTCGTAATTTTACCCGGAGTCTTAAGTTAGGTTCGTATTTTTTATCCGGACTTTTTAGCTGGGTTCGTATTTTTTACCCGGAGTTTTAGTTGGGTTCGTAATTTTACCCGGAGTTTTAGTTGGGTTCGTAATTTTACCCGGACTTTTTAGTTGGGTTCGTATTTTTTACCCGGACTTTTAGTTAGGTTCGTAATTTTACCCAGAATTTTAGTTGGGTTCGTATTTTTTACCCGGAGTTTTAGTTGGATTCGTATTTTTTACAAGGAGTTTTAGTTGGGTTCGTATTTTTACCCGGAGTTTTAGTTGTGTTGGTAATTTTACCCGGAGTTTTAGTTGGGTTCATATTTTTTACCGGACTTTTTAGTTGGGTTCGTATTTTTTACCCGAAGTTTTAGTTGGGTTCGTATTTTTTACCCGGAGTTTTAGTTGGGTTCGTATTTTTACCCGGAGTTTTAGTTGGGTTCGTATTTTTACCCGGAGTTTTAGTTGGGTTCGTAATTTTATCCGGAGTTTTAGTTGGGTTCGTATTTTTTACCCGGACTTTTTAGTTGGGTTAGTATTTTTGCTCGGAGTTTTAGTTGGGTTCGTATTTTTTTACCCGGAGTTTTAGTTGGGTTCTAAATGTTACCCGGACTTTTTTGTTTGGTTCGTATTTTTTACCCGGAGTTTTAGTTGGGTTCGTAATTTTACCCGGACTTTTTAGTTGGGTTCGTAATTTTACCCGGAGTTTTAGTTGGGTTCGTAATTTTACCCGGAGTTTTAGTTGGGTTCGTAATTTTACCCGGAGTTTTAGTTGGGTTCGTAATTTTACCCGGAGTTTTAGTTGGGTTCGTAATTTTACCCGGACATTTTAGTTGGGTTCGTATTTTTTACCCGGACTTTTAGTTGGGTTCGTAATTTTACCCGGAGTTTTAGTTGGGTTCGTAATTTTACCCGGACTTTTTAGTTGGGTTCGTAATTTTACCCGGACTTTTAGTTAGGTTCGTAATTTTACCCGGAGTTTTAGTTGGGTTCGTAATTTTACCCGGAGTTTTAGTTGCGTTCGTAATTTTACCCGGAGTTGTACTTGGGTTCGTAATTTTACCCGGAGTTTTACTTGGGTTCGTAATTTTACCCGGAGTTTTAGTTGGGTTCGTAATTTTACCCGGAGTTTTAGTTGGGTTCGTAATTTTACCCGGACTTTTTAGTTGGGTTAGTATTTTTTACCCGGACTTTTAGTTGGGTTCGTAATTTTACCCGGAGTTTTAGTTGGGTTCGTAATTTTACCCGGAGTTTTAGTTGAGTTCGTAATTTTACCCGGAGTTTTAGTTGGGTTCGTAATTTTACCCGGACTTTTTAGTTGGGTTCGTAATTTTACCCGGACTTTTTAGTTGGGTTCGTAATTTTACCCGGAGTCTTAAGTTAGGTTCGTATTTTTTATCCGGACTTTTTAGTTGGGTTCGTATTTTTTACCCGGAGTTTTAGTTGGGTTCGTAATTTTACCCGGAGTTTTAGTTGGGTTCGTAATTTTACCCGGAGTTTTAGTTGGGTTCGTATTTTTGACCCGGACTTTTTAGTTGGGGTTAGTATTTTTACCCGGAGTTTTAGTTGGGTTCGTATTTTTACCCGGAGTTTTAGTTGGGTTCGTAATTTTACCCGGTGTTTTAGTTGGGTTCGTATTTTTTACCCGGACATTTTAGTTGGGTTAGCATTTTTTACCCGGAGTTTTAGTTGGGTTCGTACTTTTTACCCGGAGTTTTAGTTGGGTTCGTATTTTTTACCCGGAGTTTTAGTTGGGTTCGTATTTTTTACCCGGACTTTTTAGTTGGGTAAGTATTTTTACCCGGAGTTTTAGTTGGGTTCGTATTTTTACCCGGAGTTTTAGTTGGGTTCGTAATTTTACCCGGAGTTTTAGTTGGGTTCGTAATTTTACCCGGAGTTTTAGTTGGGTTCGTATTTTTTACCCGGAGTTTTAGTTGGGTTCGCATTTTTTACAAGGAATTTTTAGTTGGGTTAGTATTTTTACCCGAAGTTTTAGTAGGGTTTGTATTTTTACCCGGAGTTTTAGTTGGGTTCGTAATTTTACCCGGAGTTTTAGTTGGGTTCGTATTTTTAACCCGGACTTTTTAGTTGGGTTAGTATTTTTACCCGGAGTTTTAGTTGGGTTCGTATTTTTACCCGGAGTTTTAGTTGGGTTCGTAATTTTATCCGGAGTTTTAGTTGAGTTCGTATTTTTTACCGGGACTTTTTAGTTGGGTTAGTATTTTTTCCCGGAGTTTTAGTTGGGTTCGTATTTTTTACCCGGAGTTTTAGTTGCGTTCCTAATTTTACCCGGAGTTTTAGTTGGGTTCGTAATTTTATCCGGAGTTTTAGTTGGGTTCGTATTTTTTACCCGGAGTTTTAGTTGGGTTCGTAATTTTACCCGCAGTTTTAGTTGGGTTCGTATTTTTTACCCGGACTTTTTAGTTGGGTTAGTATTTTTACCCGGAGTTTTAGTTGGGTTCGTATTTTTACCCGGAGTTTTTAGTTGGGTTAGCATTTTTTACCCGGAGTTTTAGTTGGGTTCGTACTTTTTACCCGGAGTTTTAGTTGGGTTCGTATTTTTTACCCGGAGTTTTAGTTGGGTTCGTATTTTTTACCCGGACTTTTTAGTTGGGTAAGTATTTTTACCCGGAGTTTTAGTTGGGTTCGTATTTTTACCCGGAGTTTTAGTTGGGTTCGTAATTTTACCCGGAGTTTTAGTTGGGTTCGTAATTTTACCCGGAGTTTTAGTTGGGTTCGTATTTTTTACCCGGAGTTTTAGCTGGGTTCGCATTTTTTACAAGGAATTTTTAGTTGGGTTAGTATTTTTACCCGGAGTTTTAGTAGGGTTTGTATTTTTACCCGGAGTTTTAGTTGGGTTCGTAATTTTACCCGGAGTTTTAGTTGGGTTCGTATTTTTAACCCGGACTTTTTAGTTGGGTTAGTATTTTTACCCGGAGTTTTAGTTGGGTTCGTATTTTTACCCGGAGTTTTAGTTGGGTTCGTAATTTTATCCGGAGTTTTAGTTGAGTTCGTATTTTTTACCCGGACTTTTTAGTTGGGTTAGTATTTTTTCCCGGAGTTTTAGTTGGGTTCGTATTTTTACCCGGAGTTTTAGTTGCGTTCCTAATTTTACCCGGAGTTTTAGTTGGGTTCGTAATTTTATCCGGAGTTTTAGTTGGGTTCGTATTTTTTACCCGGAGTTTTAGTTGGGTTCGTAATTTTACCCGCAGTTTTAGTTGGGTTCGTATTTTTTACCCGGACTTTTTAGTTGGGTTAGTATTTTTACCCGGAGTTTTAGTTGGGTTCGTATTTTTACCCGGAGTTTTAGTTGGGTTCGTATTTTTAGCCGGAGTTTTAGTTGGGTTCGTAATTTTAGCCGGAGTTTTAGTTGGGTTCGTATTTTTTACCCGGACTTTTTAGTTGGGTTAGTATTTTTGCCCGGAGTTTTAGTTGGGTTGGTATTTTTTTACCCGGAGTTTTAGTTGGGTTCTAAATGTTACCCGGACTTTTTTGTTTGGTTCGTATTTTTTACCCGGAGTTTTAGTTGGGTTCGTAATTTTACCTGGAGTTTTAAGTTAGGTTCGTATTTTTACCCGGACTTTTTAGTTGGGTTCGTATTTTTTACCCGGAGTTTTATTTGGGTTCGTAATTTTACCCGGACTTTTTAGTTGGGTTCGTAATTTTACCCGGAGTTTTAGTTGGGTTCGTAATTTTACCCGGAGTTTTAGTTGGGTTCGTAATTTTACCCGGAGTTTTAGTTGGGTTCGTAATTTTACCCGGAGTTTTAGTTGGGTTCGTATTTTTAACCCGGACTTTTTAGTTGGATTCGTATTTTTTACCCGGACTTTTAGTTGGGTTCGTAATTTTACCCGGAGTTTTAGTTGGGTTCGTAATTTTACCCGGAGTTTTAGTTGGGTTCGTAATTTTACCCGGAGTCTTGAGTTACCCGGACTTTTTAGTTGGGTTCGTATTTTTACCCGGACTTTTAGTTGGGTTCGTAATTTTACCCGGAGTTTTAGTTGGGTTCGTAATTTTACCCGGAGTTTTAGTTGGGTTCGTAATTTTACCCGGAGTTTTACTTGGGTTCGTAATTTTACCCGGAGTTTTACTTGGGTTCGTAATTTTACCCGGAGTTTTAGTTGGGTTCGTAATTTTACCCGGAGTTTTAGTTGGGTTCGTAATTTTACCCGGACTTTTTAGTTGGGTTCGTATTTTTTACCCGGACTTTTAGTTGGGTTCGTAATTTTACCCGGAGTTTTAGTTGGGTTCCTAATTTTACCCGGAGTTTTAGTTGAGTTCGTAATTTTACCCGGAGTTTTAGTTGGGTTCGTAATTTTACCCGGACTTTTTAATTGGGTTCGTAATTTTACCCGGACTTTTTAGTTGGGTTCGTAATTTTACCCGGAGTCTTAAGTTAGGTTCGTATTTTTTATCCGGACTTTTTAGTTGGGTTCGTATTTTTTACCCGGAGTTTTAGTTGGGTTCGTAATTTTACCCGGAGTTTTAGTTGGGTTCGCAATTTTACCCGGACTTTTTAGTTGGGTTCGTATTTTTTACCCGGACTTTTAGTTGGGTTCGTAATTTTACCCGGAGTTTTAGTTGGGTTCGTAATTTTACCCGGAGTTTTAGTTGGGTTCGTAATTTTACCCGGACTTTTTAGTTGGGTTCGTAATTTTACCCGGACTTTTTAGTTGGGTTCGTAATTTTACCCGGACTTTTAGTTGGGTTCGTAATTTTACCGGGAGTTTTAGTTGGGTTCGTAATTTTACCCGGAGTTTTAGTTGCGTTCGTAATTTTACCCGGAGTTGTACTTGGGTTCGTAATTTTACCCGGAGTTTTAGTTGGGTTCGTAATTTTACCCGGAGTTTTAGTTGGGTTCGTAATTTTACCCGGACTTTTTAGTTGGGTTCGTATTTTTTACCCGGACTTTTAGTTGGGTTCGTAATTTTACCCGGAGTTTTAGTTGGGTTCCTAATTTTACCCGGAGTTTTAGTTGAGTTCGTAATTTTACCCGGAGTTTTAGTTGGGTTCGTAATTTTACCCGGACTTTTTAGTTGGGTTCGTAATTTTACCCAGACTTTTTAGTTGGGTTCGTAATTTTACCCGGAGTCTTAAGTTAGGTTCGTATTTTTTATCCGGACTTTTTAGTTGGGTTCGTATTTTTTACCCGGAGTTTTAGTTGGGTTCGTAATTTTACCCGGAGTTTTAGTTGGGTTCGTAATTTTACCCGGACTTTTTAGTTGGGTTCGTATTTTTTACCCGGACTTTTAGTTGGGTTCGTAATTTTACCCGGAGTTTTAGTTGGGTTCGTATTTTTTACCCGGAGTTTTAGTTGGATTCGTATTTTTTACAAGGAGTTTTAGTTGGGTTCGTATTTTTACCCGGAGTTTTAGTTGTGTTGGTAATTTTACCCGGAGTTTTAGTTGGGTTCATATTTTTTACCGGACTTTTTAGTTGGGTTCGTATTTTTTACCCGAAGTTTTAGTTGGGTTCGTATTTTTTACCCGGAGTTTTAGTTGGGTTCTTATTTTTACCCGGAGTTTTAGTTGGGTTCGTATTTTTACCCGGAGTTTTAGTTGGGTTCGTAATTTTATCCGGAGTTTTAGTTGGGTTCGTATTTTTTACCCGGACTTTTTAGTTGGGTTAGTATTTTTGCCCGGAGTTTTAGTTGGGTTCGTATTTTTTTACCCGGAGTTTTAGTTGGGTTCTAAATGTTACCCGGACTTTTTTGTTTGGTTCGTATTTTTTACCCGGAGTTTTAGTTGGGTTCGTAATTTTACCCGGACTTTTTAGTTGGGTTCGTAATTTTACCCGGAGTTTTAGTTGGGTTCGTAATTTTACCCGGAGTTTTAGTTGGGTTCGTAATTTTACCCGGAGTTTTAGTTTGGTTCGTAATTTTACCCGGAGTTTTAGTTGGGTTCGTAATTTTACCCGGACATTTTAGTTGGGTTCGTATTTTTTACCCGGACTTTTAGTTGGGTTCGTAATTTTACCCGGAGTTTTAGTTGGGTTCGTAATTTTACCCGGACTTTTTAGTTGGGTTCGTAATTTTACCCGGACTTTTAGTTGGGTTCGTAATTTTACCCGGAGTTTTAGTTGGGTTCGTAATTTTACCCGGAGTTTTAGTTGCGTTCGTAATTTTACCCGGAGTTGTACTTGGGTTCGTAATTTTACCCGGAGTTTTACTTGGGTTCGTAATTTTACCCGGAGTTTTAGTTGGGTTCGTAATTTTACCCGGAGTTTTAGTTGGGTTCGTAATTTTACCCGGACTTTTTAGTTGGGTTCGTATTTTTTACCCGGACTTTTAGTTGGGTTCGTAATTTTACCCGGAGTTTTAGTTGGGTTCGTAATTTTACCCGGAGTTTTAGTTGAGTTCGTAATTTTACCCGGAGTTTTAGTTGGGTTCGTAATTTTACCCGGACTTTTTAGTTGGGTTCGTAATTTTACCCGGACTTTTTAGTTGGGTTCGTAATTTTACCCGGAGTCTTAAGTTAGGTTCGTATTTTTTATCCGGACTTTTTAGTTGGGTTCGTATTTTTTACCCGGAGTTTTAGTTGGGTTCGTAATTTTACCCGGAGTTTTAGTTGGGTTCGTAATTTTACCCGGAGTTTTAGTTGGGTTCGTATTTTTGACCCGGACTTTTTAGTTGGGGTTAGTATTTTTACCCGGAGTTTTAGTTGGGTTCGTATTTTTACCCGGAGTTTTAGTTGGGTTCGTAATTTTACCCGGAGTTTTAGTTGGGTTCGTATTTTTTACCCGGACATTTTAGTTGGGTTAGCATTTTTTACCCGGAGTTTTAGTTGGGTTCGTACTTTTTACCCGGAGTTTTAGTTGGGTTCGTATTTTTTACCCGGAGTTTTAGTTGGGTTCGTATTTTTTACCCGGACTTTTTAGTTGGGTAAGTATTTTTACCCGGAGTTTTAGTTGGGTTCGTATTTTTACCCGGAGTTTTAGTTGGGTTCGTAATTTTACCCGGAGTTTTAGTTGGGTTCGTAATTTTACCCGGAGTTTTAGTTGGGTTCGTATTTTTTACACGGAGTTTTAGTTGGGTTCGCATTTTTTACAAGGAATTTTTAGTTGGGTTAGTATTTTTACCCGGAGTTTTAGTAGGGTTTGTATTTTTACCCGGAGTTTTAGTTGGGTTCGTAATTTTACCCGGAGTTTTAGTTGGGTTCGTATTTTTAACCCGGACTTTTTAGTTGGGTTAGTATTTTTACCCGGAGATTTAGTTGGGTTCGTATTTTTACCCGGAGTTTTAGTTGGGTTCGTAATTTTATCCGGAGTTTTAGTTGAGTTCGTATTTTTTACCCGGACTTTTTAGTTCGGTTAGTATTTTTTCCCGGAGTTTTAGTTGGGTTCGTATTTTTTACCCGGAGTTTTAGTTGCGTTCCTAATTTTACCCGGAGTTTTAGTTGGGTTCGTAATTTTATCCGGAGTTTTAGTTGGGTTCGTATTTTTTACCCGGAGTTTTAGTTGGGTTCGTAATTTTACCCGGAGTTTTAGTTGGGTTCGTATTTTTTACCCGGACTTTTTAGTTGGGTTAGTATTTTTACCCGGAGTTTTAGTTGGGTTCGTATTTTTACCCGGAGTTTTAGTTGGGTTCGTATTTTTACCCGGAGTTTTAGTTGGGTTCGTAATTTTAGCCGGAGTTTTAGTTGGGTTCGTATTTTTTACCCGGACTTTTTAGTTGGGTTAGTATTTTTGCCCGGAGTTTTAGTTGGGTTGGTATTTTTTTACCCGGAGTTTTAGTTGGGTTCTAAATGTTACCCGGACTTTTTTGTTTGGTTCGTATTTTTTACCCGGAGTTTTAGTTGGGTTCGTAATTTTACCTGGAGTTTTAAGTTAGGTTCGTATTTTTACCCGGACTTTTTAGTTGGGTTCGTATTTTTTACCCGGAGTTTTATTTGGGTTCGTAATTTTACCCGTACTTTTTAGTTGGGTTCGTAATTTTACCCGGAGTTTTAGTTGGGTTCGTAATTTTACCCGGAGTTTTAATTGGGTTCGTAATTTTACCCGGAGTTTTAGTTGGGTTCGTAATTTTACCCGGAGTTTTAGTTGGGTTCGTATTTTTAACCCGAACTTTTTAGTTGGGTTCGTATTTTTTACCCGGACTTTTAGTTGGGTTCGTAATTTTACCCGGAGTTTTAGTTGGGTTCGTAATTTTACCCGGAGTTTTAGTTGGGTTCGTAATTTTACCCGGAGTTTTAGTTGGGTTCGTATTTTTAACCCGAACTTTTTAGTTGGGTTCGTATTTTTTACCCGGACTTTTAGTTGGGTTCGTAATTTTACCCGGAGTTTTAGTTGGGTTCGTAATTTTACCCGGAGTTTTAGTTGGGTTCGTAATTTTACCCGGAGTCTTGAGTTACCCGGACTTTTTAGTTGGGTTCGTATTTTTACCCGGACTTTTAGTTGGGTTCGTAATTTTACCCGGAGTTTTAGTTGGGTTCGTAATTTTACCCGGAGTTTTACTTGGGTTCGTAATTTTACACGGAGTTTTACTTGGGTTCGTAATTTTTACCCGGACTTTTAGTTGGGTTCGTAATTTTACCCGGAGTTTTAGTTGGGTTCCTAATTTTACCCGGAGTTTTAGTTGAGTTCGTAATTTTACCCGGAGTTTTAGTTGGGTTCGTAACTTTACCCGGACTTTTTAGTTGGGTTCGTAATTTTACCCGGACTTTTTAGTTGGGTTCGTAATTTTACCCGGAGTCTTAAGTTAGGTTCGTATTTTTTATCCGGACTTTTTAGTTGGGTTCGTATTTTTTACCCGGAGTTTTAGTTGGGTTCGTAATTTTACCCGGAGTTTTAGTTGGGTTCCTAATTTTACCCGGACTTTTCAGTTGGGTTCGTATTTTTTACCCGGACTTTTAGTTGGGTTCGTAATTTTACCCGGAGTTTTAGTTGGGTTCGTATTTTTTACCCGGAGTTTTAGTTGGATTCGTATTTTTTACAAGGAGTTTTAGTTGGGTTCGTATTTTTACCCGGAGGTTTAGTTGTGTTGGTAATTTTACCCGGAGTTTTAGTTGGGTTCATATTTTTTACCGGACTTTTTAGTTGGGTTCGTATTTTTTACCCGAAGTTTTAGTTGGGTTCGTATTTTTTACCCGGAGTTTTAGTTTGGTTCGTATTTTTACCCGGAGTTTTAGTTGGGTTCGTATTTTTACCCGGAGTTTTAGTTGGGTTCGTAATTTTATCCGGAGTTTTCGTTGGGTTCGTATTTTTTACCCGGACTTTTTAGTTGGGTTAGTATTTTTGCCCGGAGTTTTAGTTGGGTTCGTATTTTTACCTGGAGTTTTAGTTGGGTTCTAAATGTTACCCGGACTTTTTTGTTTGGTTCGTATTTTTTACCCGGAGTTTTAGTTGGGTTCGTAATTTTACCCGGACTTTTTAGTTGGGTTCGTAATTTTACCCGGAGTTTTAGTTGGGTTCGTAATTTTACCCGGAGTTTTAGTTGGGTTCGTAATTTTACCCGGAGTTTTAGTTGGGTTCGTAATTTTACCCGGAGTTTTAGTTGGGTTCGTAATTTTACCCGGAGTTTTAGTTGGTTTCGTAATTTTACCCGGAGTTTTAGTTGAGTTCGTAATTTTACCCGGAGTTTTAGTTGGGTTCGTAATTTTACCCGGACTTTTTATTTGGGTTCGTAATTTTACCCGGACTTTTTAGTTGGGTTCGTAATTTTACCCGGAGTTTTAGTTGGGTTCGTAATTTTACCCGGAGTTTTAGTTGGGTTCGTAATTTTACCCGGAGTTTTAGTTGGGTTCGTAATTTTACCCGGAGTTTTAGTTGGGTTCGTAATTTTACCCGGACTTTTTAGTTGGGTTCGTATTTTTTACCCGGACTTTTAGTTGGGTTCGTAATTTTATCCGGAGTTTTAGTTGGGTTCCTAATTTTACCCGGAGTTTTAGTTGAGTTCGTAATTTTACCCGGAGTTTTAGTTGGGTTCGTAATTTTACCCGGACTTTTTATTTGGGTTCGTAATTTTACCAGGACTTTTTAGTTGGGTTCGTAATTTTACCCGGAGTTTTAGTTGGGTTCGTAATTTTACCCGGAGTTTTACTTGGGTTCGTAATTTTACCCGAACTTTTTAGTTGGGTTCGTATTTTTTACCCGGACTTTTAGTTGGGTTCGTAATTTTACCCGGAGTTTTAGTTGGGTTCGTAATTTCACCCGGAGTTTTAGTTGGGTTCGTAATTTTACCCGGAGTTTTAGTTGGGTTCGTATTTTTTACTTGGACTTTTTAGTTGGGGTTAGTATTTTTACCCGGAGTTTTAGTTGGGTTCGTATTTTTACCCGGAGTTTTAGTTGGGTTCGTAATTTTACCTGGAGTTTTAGTTGGGTTCGTATTTTTTACCCGGACATTTTAGTTGGGTTAGCATTTTTTACCCGGAGTTTTAGTTGGGTTCGTACTTTTTACCCGGAGTTTTAGTTGGGTTCGTATTTTTTACCCGGAGTTTTATTTGGGTTCGTATTTTTTACCCGGACTTTTTAGTTGGGTAAGTATTTTTACCCGGAGTTTTAGTTGGGTTCGTATTTTTACCCGGAGTTTTAGTTGGGTTCGTAATTTTACCCGGAGTTTTAGTTGGGTTCGTATCTTTTACCCGGACTATTTAGTTGGGTTAGTATTTTTTATCCGGAGTTTTAGTTGGGTTCGTATTTTTTACCCGGAGTTTTAGTTGGGTTCGCATTTTTTACCCGGAATTTTTAGTTGGGTTAGTATTTTTACCCGGAGTTTTAGTAGGGTTTGTATTTTTACCCGGAGTTTTAGTTGGGTTCGTAATTTTACCCGGAGTTTTAGTTGGGTTCGTATTTTTAACCCGGACTTTTTAGTTGGGTTAGTATTTTTACCCGGAGTTTTAGTTGGGTTCGTATTTTTACCCGGAGTTTTAGTTGGGTTCGTAATTTTATCCGGAGTTTTAGTTGGGTTCGTATTTTTTACCCGGACTTTTTAGTTGGGTTAGTATTTTTGCCCGGAGTTTTAGTTGGGTTCGTATTTTTTACCCGGAGTTTTAGTTGGGTTCGTAATTTTACCCGGAGTTTTAGTTGGGTTCGTAATTTTACCCGGAGTTTTAGTTGGGTTCGTAATTTTACCCGGAGTTTTAGTTGGGTTCGTAATTTTACCCGGACTTTTTAGTTGGGTTCGTATTTTTTACCCGGACTTTTAGTTGGGTTCGTAATTTTATCCGGAGTTTTAGTTGGGTTCCTAATTTTACCCGGAGTTTTAGTTGAGTTCGTAATTTTACCCGGAGTTTTAGTTGGGTTCGTAATTTTACCCGGACTTTTTATTTGGGTTCGTAATTTTACCAGGACTTTTTAGTTGGGTTCGTAATTTTACCCGGAGTTTTAGTTGGGTTCGTAATTTTACCCGGAGTTTTACTTGGGTTCGTAATTTTACCCGAACTTTTTAGTTGGGTTCGTATTTTTTACCCGGACTTTTAGTTGGGTTCGTAATTTTACCCGGAGTTTTAGTTGGGTTCGTAATTTCACCCGGAGTTTTAGTTGGGTTCGTAATTTTACCCGGAGTTTTAGTTGGGTTCGTATTTTTTACTTGGACTTTTTAGTTGGGGTTAGTATTTTTACCCGGAGTTTTAGTTGGGTTCGTATTTTTACCCGGAGTTTTAGTTGGGTTCGTAATTTTACCTGGAGTTTTAGTTGGGTTCGTATTTTTTACCCGGACATTTTAGTTGGGTTAGCATTTTTTACCCGGAGTTTTAGTTGGGTTCGTACTTTTTACCCGGAGTTTTAGTTGGGTTCGTATTTTTTACCCGGAGTTTTATTTGGGTTCGTATTTTTTACCCGGACTTTTTAGTTGGGTAAGTATTTTTACCCGGAGTTTTAGTTGGGTTCGTATTTTTACCCGGAGTTTTAGTTGGGTTCGTAATTTTACCCGGAGTTTTAGTTGGGTTCGTATCTTTTACCCGGACTATTTAGTTGGGTTAGTATTTTTTATCCGGAGTTTTAGTTGGGTTCGTATTTTTTACCCGGAGTTTTAGTTGGGTTCGCATTTTTTACCCGGAATTTTTAGTTGGGTTAGTATTTTTACCCGGAGTTTTAGTAGGGTTTGTATTTTTACCCGGAGTTTTAGTTGGGTTCGTAATTTTACCCGGAGTTTTAGTTGGGTTCGTATTTTTAACCCGGACTTTTTAGTTGGGTTAGTATTTTTACCCGGAGTTTTAGTTGGGTTCGTATTTTTACCCGGAGTTTTAGTTGGGTTCGTAATTTTATCCGGAGTTTTAGTTGGGTTCGTATTTTTTACCCGGACTTTTTAGTTGGGTTAGTATTTTTGCCCGGAGTTTTAGTTGGGTTCGTATTTTTTACCCGGAGTTTTAGTTGGGTTCGTAATTTTACCCGGAGTTTTAGTTGGGTTCGTAATTTTACCCGGAGTCTTATGTTAGGTTCGTATTTTTTATCCGGACTTTTTAGTTGGGTTCGTATTTTTTACCCGGAGTTTTAGTTGGGTTCGTAATTTTACCCGGAGTTTTAGTTGGGTTCGTATTTTTTACCCGGACTTTTTAGTTGGGTTAGTATTTTTACCCGGAGTTTTAGTTGGGTTCGTATTTTTACCCGGAGTTTTAGTTGGGTTCGTATTTTTACCCGGAGTTTTAGTTGGGTTCGTAATTTTAGCCGGAGTTTTAGTTGGGTTCGTATTTTTTACCCGGACTTTTTAGTTGGGTTAGTATTTTTGCCCGGAGTTCTAGTTGGGTTCGTATTTTTTTACCCGGAGTTTTAGTTGGGTTCTAAATGTTACCCGGACTTTTTTGTTTGGTTCGTATTTTTTACCCGGAGTTTTAGTTGGGTTCGTAATTTTACCTGGAGTTTTAAGTTAGGTTCGTATTTTTACCCGGACTTTTTAGTTGGGTTCGTATTTTTTACCCGGAGTTTTATTTGGGTTCGTAATTTTACCCGGACTTTTTAGTTGGGTTCGTAATTTTACCCGGAGTTTTAGTTGGGTTCGTAATTTTACCCGGAGTTTTAGTTGGGTTCGTAATTTTACCCGGAGTTTTAGTTGGGTTCGTAATTTTACCCGGAGTTTTAGTTGGGTTCGTATTTTTAACCCGGACTTTTTAGTTGGGTTCGTATTTTTTACCCGGACTTTTAGTTGGGTTCGTAATTTTACCCGGAGTTTTAGTTGGGTTCCTAATTTTACCCGGACTTTTAAGTTGGGTTCGTATTTTTTACCCGGACTTTTAGTTGGGTTCGTAATTTTACCCGGAGTTTTAGTTGGGTTCGTATTTTTTACCCGGAGTTTTAGTTGGATTCGTATTTTTTACAAGGAGTTTTAGTTGGGTTCGTATTTTTACCCGGAGGTTTAGTTGTGTTGGTAATTTTACCCGGAGTTTTAGTTGGGTTCATATTTTTTACCGGACTTTTTAGTTGGGTTCGTATTTTTTACCCGAAGTTTTAGTTGGGTTCGTATTTTTTACCCGGAGTTTTAGTTTGGTTCGTATTTTTACCCGGAGTTTTAGTTGGGTTCGTATTTTTACCCGGAGTTTTAGTTGGGTTCGTAATTTTATCCGGAGTTTTCGTTGGGTTCGTATTTTTTACCCGGACTTTTTAGTTGGGTTAGTATTTTTGCCCGGAGTTTTAGTTGGGTTCGTATTTTTTACCTGGAGTTTTAGTTGGGTTCTAAATGTTACCCCGACTTTTTTGTTTGGTTCGTATTTTTTACCCGGAGTTTTAGTTGGGTTCGTAATTTTACCCGGACTTTTTAGTTGGGTTCGTAATTTTACCCGGAGTTTTAGTTGGGTTCGTAATTTTACCCGGAGTTTTAGTTGGGTTCGTAATTTTACCCGGAGTTTTAGTTGGGTTCGTAATTTTACCCGGAGTTTTAGTTGGGTTCGTAATTTTACTCGGACATTTTAGTTGGGTTCGTATTTTTTACCCGGACTTTTAGTTGGGTTCGTAATTTTACCCGGAGTTTTAGTTGGTTTCGTAATTTTACCCGGAGTTTTAGTTGAGTTCGTAATTTTACCCGGAGTTTTAGTTGGGTTCGTAATTTTACCCGGACTTTTTATTTGGGTTCGTAATTTTACCCGGACTTTTTAGTTGGGTTCGTAATTTTACCCGGAGTTTTAGTTGGGTTCGTAATTTTACCCGGAGTTTTAGTTGGGTTCGTAATTTTACCCGGAGTTTTAGTTGGGTTCGTAATTTTACCCGGAGTTTTAGTTGGGTTCGTAATTTTACCCGGACTTTTTAGTTGGGTTCGTATTTTTTACCCGGACTTTTAGTTGGGTTCGTAATTTTATCCGGAGTTTTAGTTGGGTTCCTAATTTTACCCGGAGTTTTAGTTGAGTTCGTAATTTTACCCGGAGTTTTAGTTGGGTTCGTAATTTTACCCGGACTTTTTATTTGGGTTCGTAATTTTACCAGGACTTTTTAGTTTGGGTTCGTAATTTTACCCGGAGTTTTAGTTGGGTTCGTAATTTTACCCGGAGTTTTACTTGGGTTCGTAATTTTACCCGGACTTTTTAGTTGGGTTCGTATTTTTTACCCGGACTTTTAGTTGGGTTCGTAATTTTACCCGGAGTTTTAGTTGGGTTCGTAATTTCACCCGGAGTTTTAGTTGGGTTCGTAATTTTACCCGGAGTTTTAGTTGGGTTCGTATTTTTTACCTGGACTTTTTAGTTGGGGTTAGTATTTTTACCCGGAGTTTTAGTTGGGTTCGTATTTTTACCCGGAGTTTTAGTTGGGTTCGTAATTTTACCCGGAGTTTTAGTTGGGTTCGTATTTTTTACCCGGACATTTTAGTTGGGTTAGCATTTTTTACCCGGAGTTTTAGTTGGGTTCGTACTTTTTACCCGGAGTTTTAGTTGGGTTCGTATTTTTTACCCGGAGTTTTATTTGGGTTCGTATTTTTTACCCGGACTTTTTAGTTGGGTAAGTATTTTTACCCGGAGTTTTAGTTGGGTTCGTATTTTTACCCGGAGTTTTAGTTGGGTTCGTAATTTTACCCGGAGTTTTAGTTGGGTTCGTATCTTTTACCCGGACTATTTAGTTGGGTTAGTATTTTTTACCCGGAGTTTTAGTTGGGTTCGTATTTTTTACCCGGAGTTTTAGTTGGGTTCGCATTTTTTACCCGGAATTTTTAGTTGGGTTAGTATTTTTACCCGGAGTTTTAGTAGGGTTTGTATTCTTACCCGGAGTTTTAGTTGGGTTCGTAATTTTACCCGGAGTTTTAGTTGGGTTCGTATTTTTAACCCGGACTTTTTAGTTGGGTTAGTATTTTTACCCGGAGTTTTAGTTGGGTTCGTATTTTTACCCGGAGTTTTAGTTGGGTTCGTAATTTTATCCGGAGTTTTAGTTGGGTTCGTATTTTTTACCCGGACTTTTTAGTTGGGTTAGTATTTTTGCCCGGAGTTTTAGTTGGGTTCGTATTTTTTACCCGGAGTTTTAGTTGGGTTCGTAATTTTACCCGGAGTTTTAGTTGGGTTCGTAATTTTACCCGGAGTCTTATGTTAGGTTCGTATTTTTTATCCGGACTTTTTAGTTGGGTTCGTATTTTTTACCCGGAGTTTTAGTTGGGTTCGTAATTTTACCCGGAGTTTTAGTTGGGTTCGTATTTTTTACCCGAACTTTTTAGTTGGGTTAGTATTTTTACCCGGAGTTTTAGTTGGGTTCGTATTTTTACCCGGAGTTTTAGTTGGGTTCGTATTTTTACCCGGAGTTTTAGTTGGGTTCGTAATTTTAGCCGGAGTTTTAGTTGGGTTCGTATTTTTTACCCGGACTTTTTAGTTGGGTTAGTATTTTTGCCCGGAGTTCTAGTTGGGTTCGTATTTTTTTACCCGGAGTTTTAGTTGGGTTCTAAATGTTACCCGGACTTTTTTGTTTGGTTCGTATTTTTTACCCGGAGTTTTAGTTGGGTTCGTAATTTTACCTGGAGTTTTAAGTTAGGTTCGTATTTTTACCCGGACTTTTTAGTTGGGTTCGTATTTTTTACCCGGAGTTTTATTTGGGTTCGTAATTTTACCCGGACTTTTTAGTTGGGTTCGTAATTTTACCCGGAGTTTTAGTTGGGTTCGTAATTTTACCCGGAGTTTTAGTTGGGTTCGTAATTTTACCCGGAGTTTTAGTTGGGTTCGTAATTTTACCCGGAGTTTTAGTTGGGTTCGTATTTTTAACCCGGACTTTTTAGTTGGGTTCGTATTTTTTACCCGGACTTTTAGTTGGGTTCGTAATTTTACCCGGAGTTTTAGTTGGGTTCGTAATTTTACCCGGAGTTTTAGTTGGGTTCGTAATTTTACCCGGAGTCTTGAGTTACCCGGACTTTTTAGTTGGGTTCGTATTTTTACCCGGACTTTTAGTTGGGTTCGTAATTTTACCCGGAGTTTTAGTTGGGTTCGTAATTTTACCCGGAGTTTTAGTTGGGTTCGTAATTTTACCCGGAGTTTTACTTGGGTTCGTAATTTTACCCGGAGTTTTACTTGGGTTCGTAATTTTACCCGGAGTTTTAGTTGGGTTCGTAATTTTACCCGGAGTTTTAGTTGGGTTCGTAATTTTACCCGGACTTTTTAGTTGGGTTGGTATTTTTTACCCGGACTTTAAGTTGGGTTCGTAATTTTACCCGGAGTTTTAGTTGGGTTCGTAATTTTACCCGGAGTTTTAGTTGAGTTAGTAATTTTACCCGGAGTTTTAGTTGGGTTCGTAATTTTACCCGGACTTTTTAGTTGGGTTCGTAATTTTACCCGGAGTCTTAAGTTAGGTTCGTATTTTTTATCCGGACTTTTTAGTTGGGTTCGTATTTTTTACCCGGAGTTTTAGTTGGGTTCGTAATTTTACCCGGAGTTTTAGTTGGGTTCGCAATTTTACCCGGACTTTTTAGTTGGGTTCGTATTTTTTACCCGGACTTTTAGTTGGGTTCGTAATTTTACCCGGAGTTTTAGTTGGGTTCGTAATTTTACCCGGAGTTTTAGTTGGGTTCCTAATTTTACCCGGAGTTTTAGTTGAGTTCGTAATTTTACCCGGAGTTTTAGTTGGGTTCGTAATTTTACCCGGACTTTTTAGTTGGGTTCGTAATTTTACCCGGACTTTTTAGTTGGGTTCGTAATTTTACCCGGAGTCTTAAGTTAGGTTCGTATTTTTTATCCGGACTTTTTAGTTGGGTTCGTATTTTTTACCCGGAGTTTTAGTTGGGTTCGTAATTTTACCCGGAGTTTTAGTTGGGTTCCTAATTTTACCCGGACTTTTCAGTTGGGTTCGTATTTTTTACCCGGACTTTTAGTTGGGTTCGTAATTTTACCCGGAGTTTTAGTTGGGTTCGTATTTTTTACCCGGAGTTTTAGTTGGATTCGTATTTTTTACAAGGAGTTTTAGTTGGGTTCGTATTTTTACCCGGAGGTTTAGTTGTGTTGGTAATTTTACCCGGAGTTTTAGTTGGGTTCATATTTTTTACCGGACTTTTTAGTTGGGTTCGTATTTTTTACCCGAAGTTTTAGTTGGGTTCGTATTTTTTACCCGGAGTTTTAGTTGGGTTCGTATTTTTACCCGGAGTTTTAGTTGTGTTCGTATTTTTACCCGGAGTTTTAGTTGGGTTCGTAATTTTATCCGGAGTTTTCGTTGGGTTCGTATTTTTTACCCGGACTTTTTAGTTGGGTTAGTATTTTTGCCCGGAGTTTTAGTTGGGTTCGTATTTTTTACCTGGAGTTTTAGTTGGGTTCTAAATGTTACCCGGACTTTTTTGTTTGGTTCGTATATTTTACCCGGAGTTTTAGTTGGGTTCGTAATTTTACCCGGAGTTTTAGTTGGGTTCGTAATTTCACCCGGACTTTTAGTTGGGTTCGTAATTTTACCCGGAGTTTTAGTTGGCTTCGTAATTTTACCCGGAGTTTTAGTTGGGTTCGTAATTTTACCCGGAGTTTTAGTTGGGTTCGTAATTTTACCCGGAGTTTTAGTTGGGTTCGTAATTTTACTCGGACATTTTAGTTGGGTTCGTATTTTTTACCCGGACTTTTAGTTGGGTTCGTAATTTTACCCGGAGTTTTAGTTGGTTTCGTAATTTTACCCGGAGTTTTAGTTGAGTTCGTAATTTTACCCGGAGTTTTAGTTGGGTTCGTAATTTTACCCGGACTTTTTATTTGGGTTCGTAATTTTACCCGGACTTTTTAGTTGGGTTCGTAATTTTACCCGGAGTTTTAGTTGGGTTCGTAATTTTACCCGGAGTTTTAGTTGGGTTCGTAATTTTACCCGGAGTTTTAGTTGGGTTCGTAATTTTACCCGGAGTTTTAGTTGGGTTCGTAATTTTACCCGGACTTTTTAGTTGGGTTCGTATTTTTTACCCGGACTTTTAGTTGGGTTCGTAATTTTATCCGGAGTTTTAGTTGGGTTCGTAATTTTACCCGGAGTTTTAGTTGAGTTCGTAATTTTACCCGGAGTTTTAGTTGGGTTCGTAATTTTACCCGGACTCTTTATTTGGGTTCGTAATTTTACCAGGACTTTTTAGTTGGGTTCGTAATTTTACCCGGAGTTTTAGTTGGGTTCGTAATTTTACCCGGAGTTTTACTTGGGTTCGTAATTTTACCCGAACTTTTTAGTTGGGTTCGTATTTTTTACCCGGACTTTTAGTTGGGTTCGTAATTTTACCCGGAGTTTTAGTTGGGTTCGTAATTTCACCCGGACTTTTAGTTGGGTTCGTAATTTTACCCGGAGTTTTAGTTGGGTTCGTATTTTTTACCTGGACTTTTTAGTTGGGGTTAGTATTTTTACCCGGAGTTTTAGTTGGGTTCGTATTTTTACCCGGAGTTTTAGTTGGGTTCGTAATTTTACCCGGAGTTTTAGTTGGGTTCGTATTTTTTACCCGGACATTTTAGTTGGGTTAGCATTTTTTACCCGGAGTTTCAGTTGGGTTCGTACTTTTTACCCGGAGTTTTAGTTGGGTTCGTATTTTTTACCCGGAGTTTTATTTGGGTTCGTATTTTTTACCCGGACTTTTTAGTTGGGTAAGTATTTTTACCCGGAGTTTTAGTTGGGTTCGTATTTTTACCCGGAGTTTTAGTTGGGTTCGTAATTTTACCCGGAGTTTTAGTTGGGTTCGTATCTTTTACCCGGACTATTTAGTTGGGTTAGTATTTTTTACCCGGAGTTTTAGTTGGGTTCGTATTTTTTACCCGGAGTTTTAGTTGGGTTCGCATTTTTTACCCGGAATTTTTAGTTGGGTTAGTATTTTTACCCGGAGTTTTAGTAAGGTTTGTATTTTTACCCGGAGTTTTAGTTGGGTTCGTAATTTTACCCGGAGTTTTAGTTGGGTTCGTATTTTTAACCCGGACTTTTTAGTTGGGTTAGTATTTTTACCCGGAGTTTTAGTTGGGTTCGTATTTTTACCCGGAGTTTTAGTTGGGTTCGTAATTTTATCCGGAGTTTTAGTTGGGTTCGTATTTTTTACCCGGACTTTTTAGTTGGGTTAGTATTTTTGCCCGGAGTTTTAGTTGGGTTCGTATTTTTTACCCGGAGTTTTAGTTGGGTTCGTAATTTTACCCGGAGTTTTAGTTGGGTTCGTAATTTTACCCGGAGTCTTATGTTAGGTTCGTATTTTTTATCCGGACTTTTTAGTTGGGTTCGTATTTTTTACCCGGAGATTTAGTTGGGTTCGTAATTTTACCCGGAGTTTTAGTTGGGTTCGTATTTTTTACCCGGACTTTTTAGTTGGGTTAGTATTTTTACCCGGAGTTTTAGTTGGGTTCGTATTTTTACCCGGAGTTTTAGTTGGGTTCGTATTTTTACCCGGAGTTTTAGTTGGGTTCGTAATTTTAGCCGGAGTTTTAGTTGGGTTCGTATTTTTTACCCGGACTTTTTAGTTGGGTTAGTATTTTTGCCCGGAGTTCTAGTTGGGTTCGTATTTTTTTACCCGGAGTTTTAGTTGGGTTCTAAATGTTACCCGGACTTTTTTGTTTGGTTCGTATTTTTTACACGGAGTTTTAGTTGGGTTCGTAATTTTACCTGGAGTTTTAAGTTAGGTTCGTATTTTTACCCGGACTTTTTAGTTGGGTTCGTATTTTTTACCCGGAGTTTTATTTGGGTTCGTAATTTTACCCGGACTTTTTAGTTGGGTTCGTAATTTTACCCGGAGTTTTAGTTGGGTTCGTAATTTTACCCGGAGTTTTAGTTGGGTTCGTAATTTTACCCGGAGTTTTAGTTGGGTTCGTAATTTTACCCGGAGTTTTAGTTGGGTTCGTATTTTTAACCCGGACTTTTTAGTTGGGTTCGTATTTTTTACCCGGACTTTTAGTTGGGTTCGTAATTTTACCCGGAGTTTTAGTTGGGTTCGTAATTTTACCCGGAGTTTTAGTTGGGTTCGTAATTTTACCCGGAGTCTTGAGTTACCCGGACTTTTTAGTTGGGTTCGTATTTTTACCCGGACTTTTAGTTGGGTTCGTAATTTTACCCGGAGTTTTAGTTGGGTTCGTAATTTTACCCGGAGTTTTAGTTGGGTTCGTAATTTTACCCGGAGTTTTACTTGGGTTCGTAATTTTACCCGGAGTTTTACTTGGGTTCGTAATTTTACCCGGAGTTTTAGTTGGGTTCGTAATTTTACCCGGAGTTTTAGTTGGGTTCGTAATTTTACCCGGACTTTTTAGTTGGGTTGGTATTTTTTACCCGGACTTTTAGTTGGGTTCGTAATTTTACCCGGAGTTTTAGTTGGGTTCGTAATTTTACCCGGAGTTTTAGTTGAGTTAGTAATTTTACCCGGAGTTTTAGTTGGGTTCGTAATTTTACCCGGACTTTTTAGTTGGGTTCGTAATTTTACCCGGAGTCTTAAGTTAGGTTCGTATTTTTTATCCGGACTTTTTTTTTGGGTTCGTATTTTTTACCCGGAGTTTTAGTAGGGTTCGTAATTTTACCCGGAGTTTTAGTTGGGTTCGCAATTTTGCCCGGACTTTTTAGTTGGGTTCGTATTTTTTACCCGGACTTTTAGTTGGGTTCGTAATTTTACCCGGAGTTTTAGTTGGGTTCCTAATTTTACCCGGAGTTTTAGTTGGGTTCGTAATTTTACCCGGACTTTTTAGTTGGGTTCGTAATTTTACCCGGACTTTTTAGTTGGGTTCGTAATTTTACCCGGACTTTTAGTTGGGTTCGTAATTTTACCCGGAGTTTTAGTTGGGTTCGTAATTTTACCCGGAGTTTTAGTTGCGTTCGTAATTTTACCCGGAGTTGTACTTGGGTTCGTAATTTTACCCGGAGTTTTACTTGGGTTCGTAATTTTACCCGGAGTTTTAGTTGGGTTCGTAATTTTACCCGGAGTTTTAGTTGGGTTCGTAATTTTACCCGGACTTTTTAGTTGGGTTCGTATTTTTTACCCGGACTTTTAGTTGGGTTCGTAATTTTACCCGGAGTTTTAGTTGGGTTCGTAATTTTACCCGGGGTTTTAGTTGAGTTCGTAATTTTACCCGGAGTTTTAGTTGGTTCGTAATTTTACCCGGACTTTTTAGTTGGGTTCGTAATTTTACCCGGACTTTTTAGTTGGGTTCGTAATTTTACCCGGAGATTTAGTTGGGTTCGTAATTTTACCCGGAGTTTTAGTTGGGTTCGTATTTTTTACCCGGACTTTTTAGTTGGGTTAGTATTTTTACCCGGAGTTTTAGTTGGGTTCGCATTTTTACCCGGAGTTTTAGTTGGGTTCGTATTTTTACCCGGAGTTTTAGTTGGGTTCGTAATTTTAGCCGGAGTTTTAGTTGGGTTCGTATTTTTTACCCGGACTTTTTAGTTGGGTTAGTATTTTTGCCCGGAGTTCTAGTTGGGTTCGTATTTTTTTACCCGGAGTTTTAGTTGGGTTCTAAATGTTACCCGGACTTTTTTGTTTGGTTCGTATTTTTTACCCGGAGTTTTAGTTGGGTTCGTAATTTTACCTGGAGTTTTAAGTTAGGTTCGTATTTTTACCCGGACTTTTTAGTTGGGTTCGTATTTTTTACCCGGAGTTTTATTTGGGTTCGTAATTTTACCCGGACTTTTTAGTTGGGTTCGTAATTTTACCCGGAGTTTTAGTTGGGTTCGTAATTTTACCCGGAGTTTTAGTTGGGTTCGTAATTTTACCCGGAGTTTTAGTTGGGTTCGTAATTTTACCCGGAGTTTTAGTTGGGTTCGTATTTTTAACCCGGACTTTTTAGTTGGGTTCGTATTTTTTACCCGGACTTTTAGTTGGGTTCGTAATTTTACCCGGAGTTTTAGTTGGGTTCGTAATTTTACCCGGAGTTTTAGTTGGGTTCGTAATTTTACCCGGAGTCTTGAGTTACCCGGACTTTTTAGTTGGGTTCGTATTTTTACCCGGACTTTTAGTTGGGTTCGTAATTTTACCCGGAGTTTTAGTTGGGTTCGTAATTTTACCCGGAGTTTTAGTTGGGTTCGTAATTTTACCCGGAGTTTTACTTGGGTTCGTAATTTTACCCGGAGTTTTAGTTGGGTTCGTAATTTTACCCGGAGTTTTAGTTGGGTTCGTAATTTTACCCGGAGTCTTGAGTTACCCGGACTTTTTAGTTGGGTTCGTATTTTTACCCGGACTTTTAGTTGGGTTCGTAATTTTACCCGGAGTTTTAGTTGGGTTCGTAATTTTACCCGGACTTTTTAGTTGGGTTGGTATTTTTTACCCGGACTTTTAGTTGGGTTCGTAATTTTACCCGGAGTTTTAGTTGGGTTCGTAATTTTACCCGGAGTTTTAGTTGAGTTAGTAATTTTACCCGGAGTTTTAGTTGGGTTCGTAATTTTACCCGGACTTTTTAGTTGGGTTCGTAATTTTACCCGGAGTCTTAAGTTAGGTTCGTATTTTTTATCCGGACTTTTTAGTTGGGTTCGTATTTTTTACCCGGAGTTTTAGTTGGGTTCGTAATTTTACCCGGAGTTTTAGTTGGGTTCGCAATTTTGCCCGGACTTTTTAGTTGGGTTCGTATTTTTTACCCGGACTTTTAGTTGGGTTCGTAATTTTACCCGGAGTTTTAGTTGGGTTCGTAATTTTACCCGGAGTTTTAGTTGGGTTCGTAATTTTACCCGGACTTTTTAGTTGGGTTCGTAATTTTACCCGGACTTTTTAGTTGGGTTCGTAATTTTACCCGGACTTTTAGTTGGGTTCGTAATTTTACCCGGAGTTTTAGTTGGGTTCGTAATTTTACCCGGAGTTTTAGTTGCGTTCGTAATTTTACCCGGAGTTGTACTTGGGTTCGTAATTTTACCCGGAGTTTTACTTGGGTTCGTAATTTTACCCGGAGTTTTAGTTGGGTTCGTAATTTTACCCGGAGTTTTAGTTGGGTTCGTAATTTTACCCGGACTTTTTAGTTGGGTTCGTATTTTTTACCCGGACTTTTAGTTGGGTTCGTAATTTTACCCGGAGTTTTAGTTGGGTTCGTAATTTTACCCGGGGTTTTAGTTGAGTTCGTAATTTTACCCGGAGTTTTAGTTGGTTCGTAATTTTACCCGGACTTTTTAGTTGGGTTCGTAATTTTACCCGGACTTTTTAGTTGGGTTCGTAATTTTACCCGGAGTCTTAAGTTAGGTTCGTATTTTTTATCCGGACTTTTTAGTTGGGTTCGTATTTTTTACCCGGAGTTTTAGTTGGGTTCGTAATTTTACCCGGAGTTTTAGTTGGGTTCGTAATTTTACCCGGACTTTTTAGTTGGGTTCGTATTTTTTACCCGGACTTTTAGTTGGGTTCGTAATTTTACCCGGAGTTTTAGTTGGGTTCGAATTTTTACCCGGAGTTTTAGTTGTGTTGGTAATTTTACCCGGAGTTTTAGTTGGGTTCATATTTTTTACCGGACTTTTAGTTGGGTTCGTATTTTTTACCGGACTTTTAGTTGGGTTCGTATTTTTTACCCGGAGTTTTAGTTGGGTTCGTATTTTTACCCGGAGTTTTAGTTGGGTTCGTATTTTTTACCCGGACTTTTTAGTTGGGTTAGTATTTTTACCCGGAGTTTTAGTTGGGTTCGTATTTTTACCCGGAGTTTTAGTTGGGTTCGTATTTTTACCCGGAGTTTTAGTTGGGTTCGTAATTTTAGCCGGAGTTTTAGTTGGGTTCGTATTTTTTACCCGGACTTTTTAGTTGGGTTAGTATTTTTGCCCGGAGTTCTAGTTGGGTTCGTATTTTTTTACCCGGAGTTTTAGTTGGGTTCTAAATGTTACCCGGACTTTTTTGTTTGGTTCGTATTTTTTACACGGAGTTTTAGTTGGGTTCGTAATTTTACCTGGAGTTTTAAGTTAGGTTCGTATTTTTACCCGGACTTTTTAGTTGGGTTCGTATTTTTTACCCGGAGTTTTATTTGGGTTCGTAATTTTACCCGGACTTTTTAGTTGGGTTCGTAATTTTACCCGGAGTTTTAGTTGGGTTCGTAATTTTACCCGGAGTTTTAGTTGGGTTCGTAATTTTACCCGGAGTTTTAGTTGGGTTCGTAATTTTACCCGGAGTTTTAGTTGGGTTCGTATTTTTAACCCGGACTTTTTAGTTGGGTTCGTATTTTTTACCCGGACTTTTAGTTGGGTTCGTAATTTTACCCGGAGTTTTAGTTGGGTTCGTAATTTTACCCGGAGTTTTAGTTGGGTTCGTAATTTTACCCGGAGTCTTGAGTTACCCGGACTTTTTAGTTGGGTTCGTATTTTTACCCGGACTTTTAGTTGGGTTCGTAATTTTACCCGGAGTTTTAGTTGGGTTCGTAATTTTACCCGGAGTTTTAGTTGGGTTCGTAATTTTACCCGGAGTTTTACTTGGGTTCGTAATTTTACCCGGAGTTTTACTTGGGTTCGTAATTTTACCCGGAGTTTTAGTTGGGTTCGTAATTTTACCCGGAGTTTTAGTTGGGTTCGTAATTTTACCCGGACTTTTTAGTTGGGTTGGTATTTTTTACCCGGACTTTTAGTTGGGTTCGTAATTTTACCCGGAGTTTTAGTTGGGTTCGTAATTTTACCCGGAGTTTTAGTTGAGTTAGTAATTTTACCCGGAGTTTTAGTTGGGTTCGTAATTTTACCCGGACTTTTTAGTTGGGTTCGTAATTTTACCCGGAGTCTTAAGTTAGGTTCGTATTTTTTATCCGGACTTTTTTTTTGGGTTCGTATTTTTTACCCGGAGTTTTAGTAGGGTTCGTAATTTTACCCGGAGTTTTAGTTGGGTTCGCAATTTTGCCCGGACTTTTTAGTTGGGTTCGTATTTTTTACCCGGACTTTTAGTTGGGTTCGTAATTTTACCCGGAGTTTTAGTTGGGTTCCTAATTTTACCCGGAGTTTTAGTTGGGTTCGTAATTTTACCCGGACTTTTTAGTTGGGTTCGTAATTTTACCCGGACTTTTTAGTTGGGTTCGTAATTTTACCCGGACTTTTAGTTGGGTTCGTAATTTTACCCGGAGTTTTAGTTGGGTTCGTAATTTTACCCGGAGTTTTAGTTGCGTTCGTAATTTTACCCGGAGTTGTACTTGGGTTCGTAATTTTACCCGGAGTTTTACTTGGGTTCGTAATTTTACCCGGAGTTTTAGTTGGGTTCGTAATTTTACCCGGAGTTTTAGTTGGGTTCGTAATTTTACCCGGACTTTTTAGTTGGGTTCGTATTTTTTACCCGGACTTTTAGTTGGGTTCGTAATTTTACCCGGAGTTTTAGTTGGGTTCGTAATTTTACCCGGGGTTTTAGTTGAGTTCGTAATTTTACCCGGAGTTTTAGTTGGTTCGTAATTTTACCCGGACTTTTTAGTTGGGTTCGTAATTTTACCCGGACTTTTTAGTTGGGTTCGTAATTTTACCCGGAGATTTAGTTGGGTTCGTAATTTTACCCGGAGTTTTAGTTGGGTTCGTATTTTTTACCCGGACTTTTTAGTTGGGTTAGTATTTTTACCCGGAGTTTTAGTTGGGTTCGCATTTTTACCCGGAGTTTTAGTTGGGTTCGTATTTTTACCCGGAGTTTTAGTTGGGTTCGTAATTTTAGCCGGAGTTTTAGTTGGGTTCGTATTTTTTACCCGGACTTTTTAGTTGGGTTAGTATTTTTGCCCGGAGTTCTAGTTGGGTTCGTATTTTTTTACCCGGAGTTTTAGTTGGGTTCTAAATGTTACCCGGACTTTTTTGTTTGGTTCGTATTTTTTACCCGGAGTTTTAGTTGGGTTCGTAATTTTACCTGGAGTTTTAAGTTAGGTTCGTATTTTTACCCGGACTTTTTAGTTGGGTTCGTATTTTTTACCCGGAGTTTTATTTGGGTTCGTAATTTTACCCGGACTTTTTAGTTGGGTTCGTAATTTTACCCGGAGTTTTAGTTGGGTTCGTAATTTTACCCGGAGTTTTAGTTGGGTTCGTAATTTTACCCGGAGTTTTAGTTGGGTTCGTAATTTTACCCGGAGTTTTAGTTGGGTTCGTATTTTTAACCCGGACTTTTTAGTTGGGTTCGTATTTTTTACCCGGACTTTTAGTTGGGTTCGTAATTTTACCCGGAGTTTTAGTTGGGTTCGTAATTTTACCCGGAGTTTTAGTTGGGTTCGTAATTTTACCCGGAGTCTTGAGTTACCCGGACTTTTTAGTTGGGTTCGTATTTTTACCCGGACTTTTAGTTGGGTTCGTAATTTTACCCGGAGTTTTAGTTGGGTTCGTAATTTTACCCGGAGTTTTAGTTGGGTTCGTAATTTTACCCGGAGTTTTACTTGGGTTCGTAATTTTACCCGGAGTTTTAGTTGGGTTCGTAATTTTACCCGGAGTTTTAGTTGGGTTCGTAATTTTACCCGGAGTCTTGAGTTACCCGGACTTTTTAGTTGGGTTCGTATTTTTACCCGGACTTTTAGTTGGGTTCGTAATTTTACCCGGAGTTTTAGTTGGGTTCGTAATTTTACCCGGACTTTTTAGTTGGGTTGGTATTTTTTACCCGGACTTTTAGTTGGGTTCGTAATTTTACCCGGAGTTTTAGTTGGGTTCGTAATTTTACCCGGAGTTTTAGTTGAGTTAGTAATTTTACCCGGAGTTTTAGTTGGGTTCGTAATTTTACCCGGACTTTTTAGTTGGGTTCGTAATTTTACCCGGAGTCTTAAGTTAGGTTCGTATTTTTTATCCGGACTTTTTAGTTGGGTTCGTATTTTTTACCCGGAGTTTTAGTTGGGTTCGTAATTTTACCCGGAGTTTTAGTTGGGTTCGCAATTTTGCCCGGACTTTTTAGTTGGGTTCGTATTTTTTACCCGGACTTTTAGTTGGGTTCGTAATTTTACCCGGAGTTTTAGTTGGGTTCGTAATTTTACCCGGAGTTTTAGTTGGGTTCGTAATTTTACCCGGACTTTTTAGTTGGGTTCGTAATTTTACCCGGACTTTTTAGTTGGGTTCGTAATTTTACCCGGACTTTTAGTTGGGTTCGTAATTTTACCCGGAGTTTTAGTTGGGTTCGTAATTTTACCCGGAGTTTTAGTTGCGTTCGTAATTTTACCCGGAGTTGTACTTGGGTTCGTAATTTTACCCGGAGTTTTACTTGGGTTCGTAATTTTACCCGGAGTTTTAGTTGGGTTCGTAATTTTACCCGGAGTTTTAGTTGGGTTCGTAATTTTACCCGGACTTTTTAGTTGGGTTCGTATTTTTTACCCGGACTTTTAGTTGGGTTCGTAATTTTACCCGGAGTTTTAGTTGGGTTCGTAATTTTACCCGGGGTTTTAGTTGAGTTCGTAATTTTACCCGGAGTTTTAGTTGGTTCGTAATTTTACCCGGACTTTTTAGTTGGGTTCGTAATTTTACCCGGACTTTTTAGTTGGGTTCGTAATTTTACCCGGAGTCTTAAGTTAGGTTCGTATTTTTTATCCGGACTTTTTAGTTGGGTTCGTATTTTTTACCCGGAGTTTTAGTTGGGTTCGTAATTTTACCCGGAGTTTTAGTTGGGTTCGTAATTTTACCCGGACTTTTTAGTTGGGTTCGTATTTTTTACCCGGACTTTTAGTTGGGTTCGTAATTTTACCCGGAGTTTTAGTTGGGTTCGAATTTTTACCGGAGTTTTAGTTGTGTTGGTAATTTTACCCGGAGTTTTAGTTGGGTTCATATTTTTTACCGGACTTTTAGTTGGGTTCGTATTTTTTACCGGACTTTTAGTTGGGTTCGTATTTTTTACCCGGAGTTTTAGTTGGGTTCGTATTTTTACCCGGAGTTTTAGTTGGGTTCGTATTTTTACCCGGAGTTTTAGTTGGGTTCGTAATTTTATCCGGAATTTTAGTTGGGTTCGTATTTTTTACCCGGACTTTTTAGTTGGGTTAGTATTTTTGCCCGGAGTTTTAGTTGGGTTCGTATTTTTTTACCCGGAGTTTTAGTTGGGTTCTAAATGTTACCCGGACTTTTTTGTTTGGTTCGTATTTTTTACCCGGAGTTTTAGTTGGGTTCGTAATTTTACCCGGACTTTTTAGTTGGGTTCGTAATTTTACCCGGAGTTTTAGTTGGGTTCGTAATTTTACCCGGAGTTTTAGTTGGGTTCGTAATTTTACCCGGAGTTTTAGTTGGGTTCGTAATTTTACCCGGAGTTTTAGTTGGGTTCGTAATTTTACCCGGACTTTTTAGTTGGGTTCGTATTTTTTACCCGGACTTTTAGTTGGGTTCGTAATTTTACCCGGAGTTTTAGTTGGGTTCGTAATTTTACCCGGAGTTTTAGTTGAGTTCGTAATTTTACCCGGAGTTTTAGTTGGGTTCGTAATTTTACCCGGACTTCTTATTTGGGTTCGTAATTTTACCCGGACTTTTTAGTTGGGTTCGTAATTTTACCCGGAGTTTTAGTTGGGTTCGTAATTTTACCCGGAGTTTTAGTTGTGTTCGTAATTTTACCCGGACTTTTTAGTTGGGTTCGTATTTTTTACCCGGACTTTTAGTTGGGTTCGTAATTTTACCCGGAGTTTTAGTTGGGTTCGTAATTTTACGCGGAGTTTTAGTTGGGTTCGTAATTTTACCCGGAGTTTTACTTGGGTTCGTAATTTTACCCGGACTTTTTAGTTGGGTTCGTATTTTTTACCCGGACTTTTAGTTGGGTTCGTAATTTTACCCGGAGTTTTAGTTGGGTTCGTAATTTTACCCGGAGTTCTAGTTGGGTTCGTAATTTTACCCGGACTTTTTAGTTGGGTTCGTATTTTTTACCCGGACTTTTAGTTGGGTTCGTAATTTTACCCGGAGTTTTAGTTGGGTTCGTAATTTTACCCGGAGTTTTAGTTGAGTTCGTAATTTTTCCCGGAGTTTTAGTTGGGTTCGTAATTGTATCCGGACTTTATATTTGGGTTCGTAATTTTACCCGGACTTTTTAGTTGGGTTCGTAATTTTACCCGGAGTTTTAGTTGGGTTCGTAATTTTACCCGGAGTTTTACTTGGGTTCGTAATTTTATCCGGACTTTTTAGTTGGGTTCGTATTTTTTACCCGGACTTTTAGTTGGGTTCGTAATTTTACCCGGAGTTTTAGTTGGGTTCGTAATTTTACCCGGAGTTTTAGTTGGGTTCGTAATTTTACCCGGAGTTTTAGTTGGGTTCGTATTTTTTACCCGGACTTTTTAGTTGGGGTTAGTATTTTTACCCGGAGTTTTAGTTGGGTTCGTATTTTTACCCGGAGTTTTAGTTGGGTTCGTAATTTTACCCGGAGTTTTAGTTGGGTTCGTATTTTTTACCCGGACATTTTAGTTGGGTTAGCATTTTTTACCCGGAGTTTTAGTTGGGTTCGTACTTTTTACCCGGAGTTTTAGTTGGGTTCGTATTTTTTACCCGGAGTTTTAGTTGGGTTCGTATTTTTTACCCGGAGTTTTAGTTGGGTTCGTAATTTTACCCGGAGTTTTAGTTGGGTTCGTAATTTTACCCGGACTTTTTATTTGGGTTCGTAATTTTACCCTGACTTTTTAGTTGGGTTCGTAATTTTACCCGGAGTTTTAGTTGGTTTCGTAATTTTACCCGAAGTTTTCTTGGGTTCGTAATTTTACCCGGACTTTTTAGTTGGGTTCGTATTTTTTTACCCGGACTTTTAGTTGGGTTCGTAATTTTACCCGGAGTTTTAGTTGGGTTCGTAATTTCACCCGGAGTTTTAGTTGGGTTCGTAATTTTACCCGGAGTTTTAGTTGGGTTCGTAATTTTACCCGGACTTTTTATTTGGGTTCGTAATTTTACCCGGACTTTTTAGTTGGGTTCGTAATTTTACCCGGAGTTTTAGTTGGGTTCGTAATTTTACCCGGAGTTTTAGTTGGGTTCGTAATTTTACCCGGAGTTTTAGTTGGGTTCGTAATTTTACCCGGAGTTTTAGTTGGGTTCGTAATTTTACCCGGACTTTTTAGTTGGGTTCGTATTTTTTACCCTGACTTTTAGTTGGGTTCGTAATTTTACCCGGAGTTTTAGTTGGGTTCGTAATTTTACCCGGAGTTTTAGTTGAGTTCGTAATTTTACCCGGAGTTTTAGTTGGGTTCGTAATTTTACCCGGACTTTTAATTTGGGTTCGTAATTTTACGCGGACTTTTTAGTTGGGTTCGTAATTTTACCCGGAGTTTTAGTTGGGTTCGTAATTTTACCCGGAGTTTTACTTGGGTTCGTAATTTTACCCGGACTTTTTAGTTGGGTTCGTATTTTTTACCCGGACTTTTAGTTGGGTTCGTAATTTTACCCGGAGTTTTAGTTGGGTTCGTAATTTCACCCGGAGTTTTAGTTGGGTTCGTAATTTTACCCGGAGTTTTAGTTGGGTTCGTATTTTTTACCTGGACTTTTTAGTTGGGGTTAGTATTTTTACCCGGAGTTTTAGTTGGGTTCGTATTTTTACCCGGAGTTTTAGTTGGGTTCGTAATTTTACCCGGAGTTTTAGTTGGGTTCGTATTTTTTACCCGGACATTTTAGTTGGGTTAGCATTTTTTACCCGGAGTTTTAGTTGGGTTCGCACTTTTTACCCGGAGTTTTAGTTGGGTTCGTATTTTTTACCCGGAGTGTTATTTGGGTTCGTATTTTTTACCCGGACTTTTTAGTTGGGTAAGTATTTTTACCCGGAGTTTTAGTTGGGTTCGTATTTTTACCCGGAGTTTCAGTTGGGTTCGTAATTTTACCCGGAGTTTTAGTTGGGTTCGTATCTTTTAGCCGGACTATTTAGTTGGGTTAGTATTTTTTACCCGGAGTTTTAGTTGGGTTCGTATTTTTTACCCGGAGTTTTAGTTGGGTTCGCATTTTTTACCGGGAATTTTTAGTTGGGTTAGTATTTTTACCCGGAGTTTTAGTAGGGTTTGTATTTTTACCCGGAGTTTTAGTTGGGTTCGTAATTTTACCCGGAGTTTTAGTTGGGTTCGTATTTTTAACCCGGACTTTTTAGTTGGGTTAGTATTTTTACCCGGAGTTTTAGTTGGGTTCGTATTTTTACCCGGAGTTTTAGTTGGGTTCGTAATTTTATCCGGAGTTTTAGTTGGGTTCGTATTTTTTACCCGGACTTTTTAGTTGGGTTAGTATTTTTGCCCGCAGTTTTAGTTGGGTTCGTATTTTTTACCCGGAGTTTTAGTTGGGTTCGTAATTTTACCCGGAGTTTTAGTTGGGTTCGTAATTTTACCCGGAGTCTTAAGTTAGGTTCGTATTTTTTATCCGGACCTTTTAGTTGGGTTCGTATTTTTTACCCGGAGTTTTAGTTGGGTTCGTAATTTTACCCGGAGTTTTAGTTGGGTTCGTATTTTTTACCCGGACTTTTTAGTTGGGTTAGTATTTTTACCCGGAGCTTTAGTTGGGTTCGTATTTTTACCCGTTGTTTTAGTTGGGTTCGTATTTTTACCCGGAGTTTTAGTTGGGTTCGTAATTTTAGCCGGAGTTTTAGTTGGGTTCGTATTTTTTACCCGGACTTTTTAGTTGGGTTAGTATTTTTGCCCGGAGTTTTAGTTGGGTTCGTATTTTTTTACCCGGAGTTTTAGTTGGGTTCTAAATGTTACCCGGACTTTTTTGTTTGGTTCGTATTTTTTACCCGGACTTTTAGTTGGGTTCGTAATTTTACCTGGAGTTTTAAGTTAGGTTCGTATTTTTACCCGGACTTTTTAGTTGGGTTCGTAATTTTACCCGGAGTTTTAGTTGGGTTCGTAATTTTACCCGGAGTTTTAGTTGGGTTCGTAATTTTACCCGGAGTTTTAGTTGGGTTCGTAATTTTACCCGGAATTTTAGTTGGGTTCGTATTTTTAACCCGGACTTTTTAGTTGGGTTCGTAATTTTACCCGGAGTTTTAGTTGGGTTCGTAATTTTACCCGGAGTTTTAGTTGGGTTCGTAATTTTACCCGGAGTCTTGAGTTACCCGGACTTTTTAGTTGGGTTCGTATTTTTACCCGGACTTTTAGTTGGGTTCGTAATTTTACCCGGAGTTTTAGTTGGGTTCGTAATTTTACCCGGAGTTTTAGTTGGGTTCGTAATTTTACCCGGAGTTTTACTTGGGTTCGTAATTTTACCCGGAGTTTTACTTGGGTTCGTAATTTTACCCGGAGGTTTAGTTGGGTTCGTAATTTTACCCGGAGTTTTAGTTGGGTTCGTAATTTAACCCGGACTTTTTAGTTGGGTTCGTATTTTTTACCCGGACTTTTAGTTGGGTTCGTAATTTTACCCGGAGTTTTAGTTGGGTTCGTAATTTTACCCGGAGTTTTAGTTGAGTTAGTAATTTTACCCGGTGTTTTAGTTGGGTTCGTAATTTTACCCGGACTTTTTAGTTGGGTTCGTAATTTTACCCGGAGTCTTAAGTTAGGTTCGTATTTTTTATCCGGACTTTTTAGTTGGGTTCGTATTTTTTACCCGGAGTTTTAGTTGGGTTCGTACTTTTTACCCGGAGTTTTAGTTGGGTTCGTATTTTTTACCCGGAGTGTTATTTGGGTTCGTATTTTTTACCCGGACTTTTTAGTTGGGTAAGTATTTTTACCCGGAGTTTTAGTTGGGTTCGTATTCTTACCCGGAGTTTTAGTTGGGTTCGTAATTTTACCCGGAGTTTTAGTTGGGTTCGTATCTTTTAGCCGGACTATTTAGTTGGGTTAGTATTTTTTACCCGGAGTTTTAGTTGGGTTCGTATTTTTTACCCGGAGTTTTAGTTGGGTTCGTATTTTTAACCCGGACTTTTAGTTGGGTTAGTATTTTTACCCGGAGTTTTAGTTGGGTTCGTATTTTTACCCGGAGTTTTAGTTGGGTTCGTAATTTTATCCGGAGTTTTAGTTGGGTTCGTATTTTTTACCCGGACTTTTTAGTTGGGTTAGTATTTTTGCCCGGAGTTTTAGTTGGGTTCGTATTTTTTACCCGGAGTTTTAGTTGGGTTCGTAATTTTACCCGGAGTCTTAAGTTAGGTTCGTATTTTTTATCCGGACTTTTTAGTTGGGTTCGTATTTTTTACCCGGAGTTTTAGTTGGGTTCGTAATTTTACCCGGAGTTTTAGTTGGGTTCGCAATTTTACCCGGACTTTTTAGTTGGGTTCGTATTTTTTACCCGGACTTTTAGTTGGGTTCGTAATTTTACCCGGAGTTTTAGTTGGGTTCGTAATTTTACCCGGAGTTTTAGTTGGGTTCGTAATTTTACCCGGACTTTTTAGTTGGGTTCGTAATTTTACCCGGACTTTTTAGTTGGGTTCGTAATTTTACCCGGACTTTTAGTTGGGTTCGTAATTTTACCCGGAGTTTTAGTTGGGTTCGTAATTTTACCCGGAGTTTTAGTTGCGTTCGTAATTTTACCCGGAGTTGTACTTGGGTTCGTAATTTTACCCGGAGTTTTACTTGGGTTCGTAATTTTACCCGGAGTTTTAGTTGGGTTCGTAATTTTACCCGGAGTTTTAGTTGGGTTCGTAATTTTACAAGGACTTTTTAGTTGGGTTCGTATTTTTTACCCGGACTTTTAGTTGGATTCGTAATTTTACCCGGAGTTTTAGTTGGGTTCGTAATTTTACCCGGAGTTTTAGTTGAGTTCGTAATTTTACCCGGAGTTTTAGTTGGGTTCGTAATTTTACCCGGACTTTTTAGTTGGGTTCGTAATTTTACCCGGACTTTTTAGTTGGGTTCGTAATTTTACCCGGAGTCTTAAGTTAGGTTCGTATTTTTTATCCGGACTTTTTAGTTGGGTTCGTATTTTTTACCCGGAGTTTTAGTTGGGTTCGTAATTTTTCCCGGAGTTTTAGTTGGGTTCGTAATTTTACCCGGACTTTTTAGTTGGGTTCGTATTTTTTACCCGGACTTTTAGTTGGGTTCGTAATTTTACCCGGAGTTTTAGTTGGGTTCGTATTTTTTACCCGGAGTTTTAGTTGGATTCGTATTTTTTACAAGGAGTTTTAGTTGGGTTCGTATTTTTACCCGGAGTTTTAGTTGTGTTGGTAATTTTACCCGGAGTTTTAGTTGGGTTCATATTTTTTACCGGACTTTTAGTTGGGTTCGTATTTTTTACCCGATGTTTTAGTTGGGTTCGTATTTTTTACCCGGAGTTTTAGTTGGGTTCGTATTTTTACCCGGAGTTTTAGTTGGGTTCGTATTTTTACCCGGAGTTTTAGTTGGGTTCGTAATTTTATCCGGAGTTTTAGTTGGGTTCGTATTTTTTACCCGGACTTTTTAGTTGGGTTAGTATTTTTGCCCGGAGTTTTAGTTGGGTTCGTATTTTTTTACCCGGAGTTTTAGTTGGGTTCTAAATGTTACCCGGACTTTTTTGTTTGGTTCGTATTTTTACCCGGAGTTTTAGTTGGGTTCGTAATTTTACCCGGACTTTTTAGTTGGGTTCGTAATTTTACCCGGAGTTTTAGTTGGGTTCGTAATTTTACCCGGAGTTTTAGTTGGGTTCGTAATTTTACCCGGAGTTTTAGTTGGGTTCGTAATTTTACCCGTAGTTTTAGTTGGGTTCGTAATTTTACCCGGACTTTTTAGTTGGGTTCGTATTTTTTACCCGGACTTTTAGTTGGGTTCGTAATTTTACCCGGAGTTTTAGTTGGGTTCGTAATTTTACCCGGAGTTTTAGTTGAGTTCGTAATTTTACCCGGAGTTTTAGTTGGGTTCGTAATTTTACCCGGAGTTTTACTTGGGTTCGTAATTTTACCCGGACTTTTTAGTTGGGTTCGTATTTTTTACCCGGACTTTTAGTTGGGGTTAGTATTTTTACCCGGAGTTTTAGTTGGGTTCGTAATTTTACCCGGAGTTTTAGTTGGGTTCGTATTTTTTACCCGGACATTTTAGTTGGGTTAGCATTTTTTACCCGGAGTTTTAGTTGGGTTCGTAATTTTACCCGGAGTTTTACTTGGGTTCGTAATTTTACCCGGACTTTTTAGTTGGGTTCGTATTTTTTACCCGGACTTTTTAGTGGGGTTAGTATTTTTGCCCGGAGTTTTAGTTGGGTTCGTATTTTTTTACCCGGAGTTTTAGTTGGGTTCTAAATGTTACCCGGACTTTTTTGTTTGGTTCGTATTTTTTACCCGGAGTTTTAGTTGGGTTCGTAATTTTACCTGGAGTTTTAAGTTAGGTTCGTATTTTTACCCGGACTTTTTAGTTGGGTTCGTATTTTTTACCCGGAGTTTTATTTGGGTTCGTAATTTTACCCGGACTTTTTAGTTGGGTTCGTAATTTTACCCGGAGTTTTAGTTGGGTTCGTAATTTTACCCGGAGTTTTAGTTGGGTTCGTAATTTTACCCGGAGTTTTAGTTGGGTTCGTAATTTTACCCGGAGTTTTAGTTGGGTTCGTAATTTTACCCGGAGTCTTGAGTTACCCGGACTTTTTAGTTGGGTTCGTATTTTTACCCGGACTTTTAGTTGGGTTCGTAATTTTACCCGGAGTTTTAGTTGGGTTCGTAATTTTACCCGGAGTTTTAGTTGGGTTCGTAATTTTACCCGGAGTTTTACTTGGGTTCGTAATTTTACCCGGAGTTTTACTTGGGTTCGTAATTTTACCCGGAGTTTTAGTTGGGTTCGTAATTTTACCCGGAGTTTTAGTTGGGTTCGTAATTTTACCCGGACTTTTTAGTTGGGTTCGTATTTTTTACCCGGACTTTTAGTTGGGTTCGTAATTTTACCCGGAGTTTTAGTTGGGTTCGTAATTTTAACCGGAGTTTTAGTTGAGTTAGTAATTTTACCCGGTGTTTTAGTTGGGTCGTAATTTTACCCGGACTTTTTAGTTGGGTTCGTAATTTTACCCGGAGTCTTAAGTTAGGTTCGTATTTTTTATCCGGACTTTTTAGTTGGGTTCGTATTTTTTACCCGGAGTTTTAGTTGGGTTCGTACTTTTTACCCGGAGTTTTAGTTGGGTTCGTATTTTTTACCCGGAGTGTTATTTGGGTTCGTATTTTTTACCCGGACTTTTTAGTTGGGTAAGTATTTTTACCCGGAGTTTTAGTTGGGTTCGTATTTTTACCCGGAGTTTTAGTTGGGTTCGTAATTTTACCCGGAGTTTTAGTTGGGTTCGTATCTTTTAGCCGGACTATTTAGTTGGGTTAGTATTTTTTACCCGGAGTTTTAGTTGGGTTCGTATTTTTTACCCGGAGTTTTAGTTGGGTTCGCATTTTTTTCCCGGAATTTTTAGTTGGGTAAGTATTTTTACCCGGAGTTTTAGTAGGGTTTGTATTTTTACCCGGAGTTTTAGTTGGGTTCGTAATTTTACCCGGAGTTTTAGTTGGGTTCGTATTTTTAACCCGGGCTTTTTAGTTGGGTTAGTATTTTTACCCGGAGTTTTAGTTGGGTTCGTATTTTTACCCGGAGTTTTAGTTGGGTTCGTAATTTTATCCGGAGTTTTAGTTGGGTTCGTATTTTTTACCCGGACTTTTTAGTTGGGTTAGTATTTTTGCCCGGAGTTTTAGTTGGGTTCGTATTTTTTACCCGGAGTTTTAGTTGGGTTCGTAATTTTACCCGGAGTCTTAAGTTAGGTTCGTATTTTTTATCCGGACTTTTTAGTTGGGTTCGTATTTTTTACCCGGAGTTTTAGTTGGGTTCGTAATTTTACCCGGAGTTTTAGTTGGGTTCGCAATTTTACCCGGACTTTTTAGTTGGGTTCGTATTTTTTACCCGGACTTTTAGTTGGGTTCGTAATTTTACCCGGAGTTTTAGTTGGGTTCGTAATTTTACCCGGAGTTTTAGTTGGGTTCGTAATTTTACCCGGACTTTTTAGTTGGGTTCGTAATTTTACCCGGACTTTTTAGTTGGGTTCGTAATTTTACCCGGACTTTTAGTTGGGTTCGTAATTTTACCCGGAGTTTTAGTTGGGTTCGTAATTTTACCCGGAGTTTTAGTTGCGTTCGTAATTTTACCCGGAGTTGTACTTGGGTTCGTAATTTTACCCGGAGTTTTACTTGGGTTCGTAATTTTACCCGGAGTTTTAGTTGGGTTCGTAATTTTACCCGGAGTTTTAGTTGGGTTCGTAATTTTACCCGGACTTTTTAGTTGGGTTCGTATTTTTTACCCGGACTTTTAGTTGGGTTCGTAATTTTACCCGGAGTTTTAGTTGGGTTCGTAATTTTACCCGGAGTTTTAGTTGAGTTCGTAATTTTACCCGGAGTTTTAGTTGGGTTCGTAATTTTACCCGGACTTTTTAGTTGGGTTCGTAATTTTACCCGGACTTTTTAGTTGGGTTCGTAATTTTACCCGGAGTCTTAAGTTAGGTTCGTATTTTTTATCCGGACTTTTTAGTTGGGTTCGTATTTTTTACCCGGAGTTTTAGTTGGGTTCGTAATTTTTCCCGGAGTTTTAGTTGGGTTCGTAATTTTACCCGGACTTTTTAGTTGGGTTCGTATTTTTTACCCGGACTTTTAGTTGGGTTCGTAATTTTACCCGGAGTTTTAGTTGGGTTCGTATTTTTTACCCGGAGTTTTAGTTGGATTCGTATTTTTTACAAGGAGTTTTAGTTGGGTTCGTATTTTTTACCCGGACTTTTTAGTTGGGTTAGTATTTTTGCCCGGAGTTTTAGTTGGGTTCGTATTTTTTACCCGGAGTTTTAGTTGGGTTCGTAATTTTACCCGGAGTCTTAAGTTAGGTTCGTATTTTTTATCCGGACTTTTAGTTGGGTTCGTATTTTTTACCCGGAGTTTTAGTTGGGTTCGTAATTTTACCCGGAGTTTTAGTTGAGTTCGCAATTTTACCCGGACTTTTTAGTTGGGTTAGTATTTTTTACCCGGACTTTTAGTTGGGTTCGTAATTTTACCCGGAGTTTTAGTTGGGTTCGTAATTTTACCCGGAGTTTTAGTTGGGTCGTAATTTTACCCGGACTTTTTAGTTGGGTTCGTAATTTTACCCGGACTTTTTAGTTGGGTTCGTAATTTTACCCGGACTTTTAGTTGGGTTCGTAATTTTACCCGGAGTTTTAGTTGGGTTCGTAATTTTTCCCGGAGTTTTAGTTGGGTTCGTAATTTTACCCGGACTTTTTAGTTGGGTTCGTATTTTTTACCCGGACTTTTAGTTGGGTTCGTAATTTTACCCGGAGTTTTAGTTGGGTTCGTATTTTTTACCCGGAGTTTTAGTTGGATTCGTATTTTTTACAAGGAGTTTTAGTTGGGTTCGTATTTTTACCCGGAGTTTTAGTTGTGTTGGTAATTTTACCCGGAGTTTTAGTTGGGTTCATATTTTTTACCGGACTTTTAGTTGGGTTCGTATTTTTTACCCGATGTTTTAGTTGGGTTCGTATTTCTTACCCGGAGTTTTAGTTGGGTTCGTATTTTTACCCGGAGTTTTAGTTGGGTTCGTATTTTTACCGGAGTTTTAGTTGGGTTCGTAATTTTATCCGGAGTTTTAGTTGGGTTCGTATTTTTCACCCGGACTTTTTAGTTGGGTTAGTATTTTTGCCCGGAGTTTTAGTTGGGTTCGTATTTTTTTACCGGGAGTTTTAGTTGGGTTCTAAATGTTACCCGGACTTTTTTGTTTGGTTCGTATTTTTACCCGGAGTTTTAGTTGGGTTCGTAATTTTACCCGGACTTTTTAGTTGGGTTCGTAATTTTACCCGGAGTTTTAGTTGGGTTCGTAATTTTACCCGGAGTTTTAGTTGGGTTCGTAATTTTACCCGGAGTTTTAGTTGGGTTCGTAATTTTACCCGGAGTTTTAGTTGGGTTCGTAATTTTACCCGGACTTTTTAGTTGGGTTCGTATTTTTTACCCGGACTTTTAGTTGGGTTCGTAATTTTACCCGGAGTTTTAGTTGGGTTCGTAATTTTACCCGGAGTTTTAGTTGAGTTCGTAATTTTACCCGGAGTTTTAGTTGGGTTCGTAATTTTACCCGGAGTTTTACTTGGGTTCGTAATTTTACCCGGACTTTTTAGTTGGGTTCGTATTTTTTACCCGGACTTTTAGTTGGGGTTAGTATTTTTACCCGGAGTTTTAGTTGGGTTCGTAATTTTACCCGGAGTTTTAGTTGGGTTCGTATTTTTTACCCGGACATTTTAGTTGGGTTAGCATTTTTTACCCGGAGTTTTAGTTGGGTTCGTACTTTTTACCCGGAGTTTTAGTTGGGTTCGTATTTTTTACCCGGAGTTTTCGTTGGGTTCGTATTTTTTACCCGGACTTTTTAGTTGGGTAAGTATTTTTACCCGGAGTTTTAGTTGGGTTCGTATTTTTACCCGGAGTTTTAGTTGGGTTCGTAATTTTACCCGGAGTTTTAGTTGGGTTCGTATCTTTTACCCGGACTATTTAGTTGGGTTAGTATTTTTTACCCGGGGTTTTAGTTGGGTTCGTATTTTTTACTCGGAGTTTTAGTTTCGTTCGCATTTTTTACCCGGAATTTTTAGTTGGGTTAGTATTTTTACCCGGAGTTTTAGTAGGGTTTGTAATTTTACCCGGAGTGTTAGTTGGGTTCGTAATTTTACCCGCAGTTTTAGTTGGGTTCGTATTTTTAACCCGGACTTTTTAGTTGGGTTAGTATTTTTACCCGGAGTTTTAGTTGGGTTCGTATTTTTACCCGGAGTTTTAGTTGGGTTCGTAATTTTATCCGGAGTTTTAGTTGGGTTCGTATTTTTTACCCGGGCTTTTTAGTTGGGTTAGTATTTTTGCCCGGAGTTTTAGTTGGGTTCGGATTTATTACCCGGAGTTTTAGTTGGGTTCGTAATTTTACCCGGAGTTTTAGTTGGGTTCGTAATTTTACCCGGAGTCTTAAGTTAGGTTCGTATTTTTTATCCGGACTTTTTAGTTGGGTTCGTAATTTTACCCGCACTTTTTAGTTGGGTTCGTAATTTTACCCGGAGTCTTAAGTTAGGTTCGTATTTTTTATCCGGACTTTTTAGTTGGGTTCGTATTTTTTACCCGGAGTTTTAGTTGGGTTCGTAATTTTTCCCGGAGTTTTAGTTGAGTTCGTAATTTTACCCGGACTTTTTAGTTGGGTTCGTATTTTTTACCCGGACTTTTAGTTGGGTTCGTAATTTTACCCGGAGTTTTAGTTGGGTTCGTATTTTTTACCCGGAGTTTTAGTTGGATTCGTATTTTTTACAAGGAGTTTTAGTTGGGTTCGTATTTTTACCCGGAGTTTTAGTTGTGTTGGTAATTTTACCCGGAGTTTTAGTTGGGTTCATATTTTTTACCGGACTTTTAGTTGGGTTCGTATTTTTTACCCGATGTTTTAGTTGGGTTCGTATTTTTTACCCGGAGTTTTAGTTGGGTTCGTATTTTTACCCGGAGTTTTAGTTGGGTTCGTATTTTTACCCGGAGTTTTAGTTGGGTTCGTAATTTTATCCGGAGTTTTAGTTGGGTTCGTATTTTTTACCCGGACTTTTTAGTTGGGTTAGTATTTTTGCCCGGAGTTTTAGTTGGGTTCGTATTTTTTTACCCGGAGTTTTAGTTGGGTTCTAAATGTTACCCGGACTTTTTTGTTTGGTTCGTATTTTTTACCCGGAGTTTTAGTTGGGTTCGTAATTTTCCCCGGACTTTTTAGTTGGGTTCGTAATTTTACCCGGAGTTTTAGTTGGGTTCGTAATTTTACCCGGAGTTTTAGTTGGGTTCGTAATTTTACCCGGAGTTTTAGTTGGGTTCGTAATTTTACCCGGAGTTTTAGTTGGGTTCGTAATTTTACCCGGACTTTTTAGTTGGGTTCGTATTTTTTACCCGGACATTTTAGTTGGGTTAGCATTTTTCACCCGGAGTTTTAGTTGGGTTCGTACTTTTTACCCGGAGTTTTAGTTGGGTTCGTATTTTTTACCCGGAGTTTTCGTTGGGTTCGTATTTTTTACCCGGACTTTTTAGTTGGGTAAGTATTTTTACCCGGAGTTTTAGTTGGGTTCGTATTTTTACCCGGAGTTTTAGTTGGGTTCGTAATTTTACCCGGAGTTTTAGTTGGGTTCGTATCTTTTACCCGGACTATTTAGTTGGGTTAGTATTTTTTACCCGGGGTTTTAGTTGGGTTCGTACTTTTTACTCGGAGTTTTAGTTTCGTTCGCATTTTTTACCCGGAATTTTTAGTTGGGTTAGTATTTTTACCCGGAGTTTTAGTAGGGTTTGTAATTTTACCCGGAGTGTTAGTTGGGTTCGTAATTTTACCCGGAGTTTTAGTTGGGTTCGTATTTTTAACCCGGACTTTTTAGTTGGGTTAGTATTTTTACCCGGAGTTTTAGTTGGGTTCGTATTTTTACCCGGAGTTTTAGTTGGGTTCGTAATTTTATCCGGAGTTTTAGTTGGGTTCGTATTTTTTACCCGGGCTTTTTTGTTGGGTTAGTATTTTTGCCCGGAGTTTTAGTTTGGTTCGGATTTATTACCCGGAGTTTTAGTTGGGTTCGTAATTTTACCCGGAGTTTTAGTTGGGTTCGTAATTTTACCCGGAGTCTTAAGTTAGGTTCGTATTTTTTATCCGGACTTTTTAGTTGGGTTCGTAATTTTACCCGGACTTTTTAGTTGGGTTCGTAATTTTACCCGGAGTCTTAAGTTAGGTTCGTATTTTTTATCCGGACTTTTTAGTTGGGTTCGTAATTTTATCCGGAGTTTTAGTTGGGTTCGTATTTTTTACCCGGACTTTTTAGTTGGGTTAGTATTTTTGCCCGGAGTTTTAGTTGGGTTCGTATTTTTTTACCCGGAGTTTTAGTTGGGTTCTAAATGTTACCCGGACTTTTTTGTTTGGTTCGTATTTTTTACCCGGAGTTTTAGTTGGGTTCGTAATTTTACCCGGACTTTTTAGTTGGGTTCGTAATTTTACCCGGAGTTTTAGTTGGGTTCGTAATTTTACCCGGAGTTTTAGTTGGGTTCGTAATTTTACCCGGAGTTTTAGTTGGGTTCGTAATTTTACCCGGAGTTTTAGTTGGGTTCGTAATTTTACCCGGACTTTTTAGTTGGGTTCGTATTTTTTACCCGGACTTTTAGTTGGGTTCGTAATTTTACCAGGAGTTTTAGTTGGGTTCGTAATTTTACCCGGAGTTTTAGTTGAGTTCGTAATTTTACCCGGAGTTTTAGTTGGGTTCGTAATTTTACCCGGACTTTTTATTTGGGTTCGTAATTTTACCCGGACTTTTTAGTTGGGTTCGTAATTTTACCCGGAGTTTTAGTTGGGTTCGTAATTTTACCCGGAGTTTTACTTGGGTTCGTAATTTTACCCGGACTTTTTAGTTGGGTTCGTATTTTTTACCCGGACTTTTAGTTGGGGTTAGTATTTTTACCCGGAGTTTTAGTTGGGTTCGTAATTTTACCCGGAGTTTTAGTTGGGTTCGTATTTTTTACCCGGACATTTTAGTTGGGTTAGCATTTTTTACCCGGAGTTTTAGTTGGGTTCGTACTTTTTACCCGGAGGTTTAGTTGGGTTCGTATTTTTTACCCGGAGTTTTAGTTGGGTTCGTATTTTTTACCCGGACTTTTTAGTTGGGTAAGTATTTTTACCCGGAGTTTTAGTTGGGTTCGTATTTTTACCCGGAGTTTTAGTTGGGTTCGTAATTTTACCCGGAGTTTTAGTTGGGTTCGTATCTTTTACCCGGACTATTTAGTTGGGTTAGTATTTTTTACCCGGGGTTTTAGTTGGGTTCGTATTTTTTACTCGGAGTTTTAGTTTCGTTCGCATTTTTTACCCGGAATTTTTAGTTGGGTTAGTATTTTTACCCGGAGTTTTAGTAGGGTTTGTAATTTTACCCGGAGTGTTAGTTGGGTTCGTAATTTTACCCGGAGCTTTAGTTGGGTTCGTATTTTTAACCCGGACTTTTTAGTTGGGTTAGTATTTTTACCCGGAGTTTTAGTTGGGTTCGTATTTTTACCCGGAGTTTTAGTTGGGTTCGTAATTTTATCCGGAGTTTTAGTTGGGTTCGTATTTTTTACCCGGGCTTTTTAGTTGGGTTAGTATTTTTGCCCGGAGTTTTAGTTGGGTTCGGATTTATTACCCGGAGTTTTAGTTGGGTTCGTAATTTTACCCGGAGTTTTAGTTGGGTTCGTAATTATACCCGGAGTCTTAAGTTAGGTTCGTATTTTTTATCCGGACTTTTTAGTTGGGTTCGTATTTTTTACCCGGAGTTTTAGTTGGGTTCGTAATTTTACCCGGAGTTTTAGTTGGGTTCGTATTTTTTACCCGGACTTTTTAGTTGGGTTAGTATTTTTACCCGGAGTTTTAGTTGGGTTCGTATTTTTACCCGGAGTTTTAGTTGGGTTCGTATTTTTACCCGGAGTTTTAGTTGGGTTCGTATTTTTTACCCGGACTTTTTACTTGGGTTACTATTTTTGCCCGGAGTTTTAGTTGGGTTCGTATTTTTTTACCCGGAGTTTTAGTTGGGTTCTAAATGTTACCCGGACTTTTTTGTTTGGTTCGTATTTTTTACACGGAGTTTTAGTTGGGTTCGTAATTTTACCCGGACTTTTTAGTTGGGTTCGTAATTTTACCCGGAGTTTTAGTTGGGTTCGTAATTTTACCCGGAGTGTTAGTTGGGTTCGTAGTTTTACCCGGAGTTTTAGTTGGGTTCGTAATTTTACCCGAAGTTTTAGTTGGGTTCGTATTTTTAACCCGGACTTTTTAGTTGGGTTAGTATTTTTACCCGGAGTTTTAGTTGGGTTCGTATTTTTACCCGGAGTTTTAGTTGGGTTCGTAATTTTACCCGGAGTTTTAGTTGGGTTCGTATTTTTTACCCGGACTTTTTAGTTGGGTTAGAATTTTTTACCCGGAGTTTTAGTTGGGTTCGTATTCTTTACCCGCAGTTTTAGTTGGGTTCGTAATTTTACCCAGGAGTTTTAGTTGGGTTCGTAATTTTACCCGGAGTCTTAAGTTAATTTCGTATTTTTTATCCGGACTTTTTAGTTGGGTTCGTATTTTTTACCCGGAGTTTTAGTTGGGTTCGTAATTTTACCCGGAGTTTTAGTTGGGTTCGTATTTTTTACCCGGACTTTTTAGTTGGGTTAGTATTTTTACCCGGAGTTTTAGTTGGGTTCGTATTTTTACCCGGAGTTTTAGTTGTGTTGGTAATTTTACCCGGAGTTTTAGTTGTGTTCGTATTTTTTACCGGACTTTTTAGTTGGGTTAGTATTTTTTACCCGGAGTTTTAGTTGGGTTCGTATTTTTTACTCGGAGTTTTAGTTGGGTTCGTAATTTTACCCGGAGTTTTAGTTGGGCTCGTAATTTCACCCGGAGTCTTAAGTTAGGCTCGTATTTTTTATCCGGACTTTTTAGTTGGCTTAGTATTTTTACCCGGAGTTTTAGTTGGGTTCGTATTTTTACCCGGAGTTTTAGTTGTCTTGGTAATTTTACCCGGAGTTTTAGTTGGGTTAGTATTTTTTACCCGGACTTTTTAGTTGGGTTAGTATTTTTACCCGGAGTTTTAGTTGGGTTCGTATTTTTACCCGGAGTTTTAGTTGGGTTCGTATTTTGTACCCGGACTTTTTAGTTGGGTTAGTATTTTTACCCGGAGTTTTAGTTGGGTTCGTATTTTTACCCGGAGTTTTAGTTGGGTTCGTAATTTTACCCGGAGTTTTAGTTGGGTTCGTATCTTTTACCCGGACTATTTAGTTGGGTTAGTATTTTTTACCCGGAGTTTTAGTTGGGTTCGTATTTTTTACCCGGAGTTTTAGTTGGGTTCGCATTTTTTACCCGGACTTTTTAGTTGGGTTAATATTTTTTATAGGAGTTTTAGTTGGGTTCGTAATTTTACCCGGAGTTTTAGTTGGGTTCGTAATTTTACCCGGAGTTTTAAGTTAGGTTCGTATTTTTACCCGGACTTTATAGTTGGGTTCGTATTTTTTACCCGGAGTTTTATTTGGGTTCGTAATTTTACCCGGACTTTTTAGTTGGGTTCGTAATTTTACCCGGAGTTTTAGTTGGGTTCGTAATTTTACCCGGAGTTTTAGTTGGGTTCGTAATTTTACCCGGAGTTTTAGTTGGGTTCGTAATTTTACCCGGAGTCTTAAGTTAGGTTCGTATTTTTTATCCGGACTTTTTAGTTGGGTTCGTATTTTTTACCCGGAGTTTTAGTTGGTTTCGTAATTTTACCCGGAGTTTTAGTTGGGTTCGTATTTTTTACCCGGACTTTTTAGTTGGGTTAGTATTTTTACCCGGAGTTTTAGTTGGGTTCGTATTTTTACCCCGAGTTTTAGTTGTGTTGGTAATTTTACCCGGAGTTTTAGTTGGGTTCGTATTTTTTACCCGGAATTTTTAGTTGGGTTCGTATTTTTTACCCGGAGTTTTAGTTGGGTTCGCATTTTTTACCCGGAATTTTTAGTTGGGTTAGTATTTTTACCCGGAGTTTTAGTAGGGTTTGTAATTTTACCCGGAGTGTTAGTTGGGTTCGTAATTTTACCCGGAGTTTTAGTTGGGTTCGTATTTTTAACCCGGACTTTTTAGTTGGGTTAGTATTTTTACCCGGAGTTTTAGTTGGGTTCGTATTTTTACCCGGAGTTTTAGTTGGGTTCGTAATTTTATCCGGAGTTTTAGTTGGGTTCGTATTTTTTACCCGGACTTTTTAGTTGGGTTAGTATTTTTGCCCTGAGTTTTAGTTGGGTTCGGATTTATTACCCGGAGTTTTAGTTGGGTTCGTAATTTTACCCGGAGTTTTAGTTGGGTTCGTAATTTTACCCGGAGTCTTAAGTTAGGTTCGTATTTTTTATCCGGACTTTTTAGTTGGGTTCGTATTTTTTACCCGGAGTTTTAGTTGGGTTCGTAATTTTACCCGGAGTTTTAGTTGGGTTCGTATTTTTTACCCGGACTTTTTAGTTGGGTTAGTATTTTTACCCGGAGTTTTAGTTGGGTTCGTATTTTTACCCGGAGTTTTAGTTGGGTTCGTATTTTTACCCGGAGTTTTAGTTGGGTTCGTAATTTTAGCCGGAGTTTTAGTTGGGTTCGCATTTTTTACCCGGACTTTTTACTTGGGTTACTATTTTTGCCCGGAGTTTTAGTTGGGTTCGTATTTTTTTACCCGGAGTTTTAGTTGGGTTCTAAATGTTACCCGGACTTTTTTGTTTGGTTCGTATTTTTTACCCGGAGTTTTAGTTGGGTTCGTAATTTTACTTGGAGTTTTAAGTTAGGTTCGTATTTTTACCCGGATTTTTAGTTGGGTTCGTATTTTTTACCCGGAGTTTTATTTGGGTTCGTAATTTTACCCGGACTTTTTAGTTGGGTTCGTAATTTTACCCGGAGTTTTAGTTGGGTTCGTAATTTTACCCGGAGTTTTAGTTGGGTTCGTAGTTTTACCCTGAGTTTTAGTTGGGTTCGTAATTTTACCCGAAGTTTTAGTTGGGTTCGTATTTTTAACCCGGACTTTTTAGTTGGGTTAGTATTTTTACCCGGAGTTTTAGTTGGGTTCGTATTTTTACCCGGAGTTTTAGTTGGGTTCGTAATTTTACCCGGAGTTTTAGTTGGGTTCGTATTTTTTACCCGGACTTTTTAGTTGGGTTAGAATTTTTTACCCGGAGTTTTAGTTGGGTTCGTATTCTTTACCCGCAGTTTTAGTTGGGTTCGTAATTTTACCCAGCAGTTTTAGTTGGGTTCGTAATTTTACCCGGAGTCTTAAGTTAATTTCGTATTTTTTATCCGGACTTTTTAGTTGGGTTCGTATTTTTTACCCGGAGTTTTAGTTGGGTTCGTAATTTTACCCGGAGTTTTAGTTGGGTTCGTATTTTTTACCCGGACTTTTTAGTTGGGTTAGTATTTTTACCCGGAGTTTTAGTTGGGTTCGTATTTTTACCCGGAGTTTTAGTTGTGTTGGTAATTTTACCCGGAGTTTTAGTTGGGTTCGTATTTTTTACCGGACTTTTTAGTTGGGTTAGTATTTTTTACCCGGAGTTTTAGTTGGGTTCGTATTTTTTACTCGGAGTTTTAGTTGGGTTCGTAATTTTACCCGGAGTTTTAGTTGGGCTCGTAATTTCACCCGGAGTCTTAAGTTAGGTTCGTATTTTTATCCGGACTTTTTAGTTGGCTTAGTATTTTTACCAGGAGTTTTAGTTGGGTTCGTATTTTTACCCGGAGTTTTAGTTGTCTTGGTAATTTTACCCGGAGTTTTAGTTGGGTTAGTATTTTTTACCCGGACTTTTTAGTTGGGTTAGTATTTTTACCCGGAGTTTTAGTTGGGTTCGTATTTTTACCCGGAGTTTTGGTTGGGTTCGTATTTTGTACCCGGACTTTTTAGTTGGGTTAGTATTTTTACCCGGAGTTTTAGTTGGGTTCGTATTTTTACCCGGAGTTTTAGTTGGGTTCGTAATTTTACCCGGAGTTTTAGTTGGGTTCGTATCTTTTACCCGGACTATTTAGTTGGGTTAGTATTTTTTACCCGGAGTTTTAGTTGGGTTCGTATTTTTTACCCGGAGTTTTAGTTGGGTTCGCATTTTTTACCCGGAATTTTTAGTTGGGTTAGTATTTTTACTAGGAGTTTTAGTTGGGTTCGTAATTTTACCCGGAGTTTTAGTTGGGTTCGTAATTTTACCCGGAGTTTTAAGTTAGGTTCGTATTTTTACCCGGACTTTTTAGTTGGGTTCGTATTTTTTACCCGGAGTTTTATTTGGGTTCGTAATTTTACCCGGACTTTTTAGTTGGGTTCGTAATTTTACCCGGAGTTTTAGTTGGGTTCGTAATTTTACCCGGAGTTTTAGTTGGGTTCGTAATTTTACCCGGAGTTTTAGTTGGGTTCGTAATTTTGCCCGGAGTTTTAGTTGGGTTCGTATTTTTAACCCGGACTTTCTAGTTGGGTTAGTATTTTTACCCGGAGTTTTAGTTGGGTTCGTATTTTTACCCGGAGTTTTAGTTGGGTTCGTACTTTTACCCAGGAGTTTTAGTTGGGTTCGCAATTTTACCCGGAGTCTTAAGTTAGGTTCGTATTTTTTATCCGGACTTTTTAGTTGGGTTCGTATTTTTTACCCGGAGTTTTAGTTGGGTTCGTAATTTTACCCGGAGTTTTAGTTGGGTTCGTATTTTTTACCCGGACTTTTTAGTTGGGTTAGTATTTTTACCCGGAGTTTTAGTTGGGTTCGTATTTTTACCCCGAGTTTTAGTTGTGTTGGTAATTTTACCCGGAGTTTTAGTTGGGTTCGTATTTTTTACCCGGAATTTTTAGTTGGGTTAGTATTTTTACCCGGAGTTTTTAGTTGGGTTAGTATTTTTACCCGGAGTTTTAGTAGGGTTTGTAATTTTACCCGGAGTGTTAGTTGGGTTCGTAATTTTACCCGGAGTTTTAGTTGGGTTCGTATTTTTAACCCGGACTTTTTAGTTGGGTTAGTATTTTTACCCGGAGTTTTAGTTGGGTTCGTATTTTTACCCGGAGTTTTAGTTGGGTTCGTAATTTTATCCGGAGTTTTAGTTGGGTTCGTATTTTTTACCCGGACTTTTTAGTTGGGTTCGGATTTATTACCCGGAGTATTAGTTGGGTTCGTAATTTTACCCGGAGTTTTAGTTGGGTTCGTAATTTTACCCGGAGTCTTAAGTTAGGTTCGTATTTTTTATCCGGACTTTTTAGTTGGGTTCGTATTTTTTACCCGGAGTTTTAGTTGGGTTCGTAATTTTACCCGGAGTTTTAGTTGGGTTCGTATTTTTTACCCGGACTTTTTAGTTGGGTTAGTATTTTTACCCGGAGTTTTAGTTGGGTTCGTATTTTTACCCGGAGTTTTAGTTGGGTTCGTATTTTTACCCGGAGTTTTAGTTGGGTTCGTAATTTTAGCCGGAGTTTTAGTTGGGTTCGTATTTTTTACCCGGACTTTTTACTTGGGTTACTATTTTTGCCCGGAGTTTTAGTTGGGTTCGTATTTTTTACCCGGAGTTTTAGTTGGGTTCTAAATGTTACCCGGACTTTTTTGTTTGGTTCGTATTTTTTACCCGGAGTTTTAGTTGGGTTCGTAATTTTACCTGGAGTTTTAAGTTAGGTTCGTATTTTTACCCGGACTTTTTAGTTGGGTTCGTATTTTTTACCCGGAGTTTTATTTGGGTTCGTAATTTTACCCGGACTTTTTAGTTGGGTTCGTAATTTTACCCGGAGTTTTAGTTGGGTTCGTAATTTTACCCGGAGTTTTAGTTGGGTTCGTAGTTTTACCCGGAGTTTTAGTTGGGTTCGTAATTTTAACCCGGACTTTTTAGTTGGGTTAGTATTTTTACCCGAAGTTTTAGTTGGGTTCGTATTTTTACCCGGAGTTTTAGTTGGGTTCGTAATTTTACCCGGAGTTTTAGTTGGGTTCGTATTTTTTACCCGGACTTTTTAGTTGGGTTAGAATTTTTTACCCGGAGTTTTAGTTGGGTTCGTATTCTTTACCCGCAGTTTTAGTTGGGTTCGTAATTTTACCCAGGAGTTTTAGTTGGGTTCGTAATTTTACCCGGAGTCTTAAGTTAGGTTCGTATTTTTTATCCGGACTTTTTAGTTGGGTTCGTATTTTTTACCCGGAGTTTTAGTTGGGTTCGTAATTTTACCCGGAGTTTTAGTTGGGTTCGTATTTTTTACCCGGACTTTTTAGTTGGGTTAGTATTTTTACCCGGAGTTTTGGTTGGGTTCGTATTTTTACCCGGAGTTTTAGTTGTGTTGGTAATTTTACCCGGAGTTTTAGTTGGGTTCGTATTTTTTACCGGACTTTTTAGTTGGGTTAGTATTTTTTACCCGGAGTTTTAGTTGGGTTCGTATTTTTTACTCGGAGTTTTAGTTGGGTTCGTAATTTTACCCGGAGTTTTAGTTGGGCTCGTAATTTCACCCGGAGTCTTAAGTTAGGTTCGTATTTTTTATCCGGACTTTTTAGTTGGCTTAGTATTTTTACCCGGAGTTTTAGTTGGGTTCGTATTTTTACCCGGAGTTTTAGTTGTCTTGGTAATTTTACCCGGAATTTTAGTTGGGTTAGTATTTTTTACCCGGACTTTTTAGTTGGGTTAGAATTTTTACCCGGAGTTTTAGTTGGGTTCGTATTTTTACCCGGAGTTTTAGTTGGGTTCGTATTTTGTACCCGGACTTTTTAGTTGGGTTAGTATTTTTACCCGGAGTTTTAGTTGGGTTCGTATTTTTACCCGGAGTTTTAGTTGGGTTCGTAATTTTACCCGGACTTTTTAGTTGGGTTAGTATTTTTACCAGGAGTTTTAGTTGGGTTCGTAATTTTACCCGGAGTTTTTGTTGGGTTCGTAATTTTACCCGGAGTTTTAAGTTAGGTTCGTATTTTTACCCGGACTTTTTAGTTGGGTTCGTATTTTTTACCCGGAGTTTTATTTGGGTTCGTAATTTTACCCGGACTTTTTAGTTGGGTTCGTAATTTTACCCGGAGTTTTAGTTGGGTTCGTAATTTTACCCGGAGTTTTAGTTGGGTTCGTAATTTTACCCGGAGTTTTAGTTGGGTTCGTAATTTTACCCGGAGTTTTAGTTGGGTTCGTATTTTTAACCCGGACTTTCTAGTTGGGTTAGTATTTTTACCCGGAGTTTTAGGTGGGTTCGTATTTTTACCCGGAGTTTTAGTTGGGTTCGTAATATTACCCGGAGTTTTAGTTGGGTTCGTATATTTTACCCGGACTTTTTAGTTGGGTTAGAATTTTTTACCCGGAGTTTTAGTTGGGTTCGTATTCTTTACCCGCATTTTTAGTTGGGTTCGTAATTTTACCCAGGAGTTTTAGTTGGGTTCGCAATTTTACCCGGAGTCTTAAGTTAGGTTCGTATTTTTTATCCGGACTTTTTAGTTGGGTTCGTATTTTTTACCCGGAGTTTTAGTTGGGTTCGTAAGTTTACCCGGAGTTTTAGTTGGGTTCGTATTTTTTACCCGGACTTTTTAGTTGGGTTAGTATTTTTACCCGGAGTTTTAGTTGGGTTCGTATTTTTACCCCGAGTTTTAGTTGTGTTGGTAATTTTACCCGGAGTTTTAGTTGGGTTCGTATTTTTTACCGGACTTTTTAGTTGGGTTAGTATTTTTTACCCGGAGTTTTAGTTGGGTTCGTATTTTTTACTCGGAGTTTTAGTTGAGTTCGTAATTTTACCCGGAGTTTTAGTTGGGCTCGTAATTTCACCCGGAGTCTTAAGTTAGATTCGTATTTTTTATCCGGACTTTTTAGTTGGGTTAGTATTTTTACCCGGAGTTTTAGTTGTGTTGGTATTTTTACCCGGAGTTTTAGTTGGGTTCGTATTTATACCCGGAGTTTTAGTTGGGTTCGTAATTTTACCCGGAGTTTTAGTTGGGTTCGTATTTTTTACCCGGACTTTTTAGTTGGGGTTAGTATTTTTACCCGGAGTTTTAGTTGGGTTCGTATTTTTACCCGGAGTTTTAGTTGGGTTCGTAATTTTACCCAGAGTTTTAGTTGGGTTCGTATTTTTTACCCGGACATTTTAGTTGGGTTGGCATTTTTTACCCGGAGTTTTAGTTGGGTTCGTATTTTTTACCCGGAGTTTTAGTTGGGTTCGTATTTTTTACCCGGAGTTTTAGTTGGGTTCGTATTTTGTACCCGGACTTTTTAGTTGGGTTAGTATTTTTACCCGGAGTTTTAGTTGGGTTCGTATTTTTACTCGGAGTTTTAGTTGGGTTCGTAATTTTACCCGGAGTTTTAGTTGGGTTCGTAATTTTACCCGGAGTCTTAAGTTAGGTTCGTATTTTTTATCCGGACTTTTTAGTTGGGTTCGTATTTTTTACCCGGAGTTGTAGTTGGGTTCGTAATTTTACCCGGAGTTTTAGTTGGGTTCGTTTTTTTTACCCGGACTTTTTAGTTGGGTTAGTATTTTTACCCGGAATTTTAGTTGGGTTCGTATTTTTACCCGGAGTTCTAGTTGGGTTCGTAATTTTACCCGGAGTTTTAGTTGGGTTCGTATTCTTTACCCGGACTTTTTAGTTGGGTTAGTACTTTTACCCGGAGTTTTAGTTGGGTTCGCATTTCTTAGCCGGAGTTTTAGTTGGGTTCGTATTTCTTACCCGGAGTTTTAGTTGGGTTCGTATTTTTTACCCGGACTTTTTAGTTGGGTTAGTATTTCTACCCGGAGTTATAGTTGGGTTCGTATTTTTACCCGGAGTTTTAGTTGGGTTCGTATTTTTTACCCGGAGTTTTAGTTGGGTTCGTATTTTTTACCCGGAATTTTTAGTTGGGTTAGTATTTTTACCCGGAGTTTTAGTAGGGTTCGTATTTTTACCCGGAGTTTTAGTTGGGTTCGTAATTTTACCCGGAGTTTTAGTTGGGTTCGTATTTTTAACCCGGACTTTTTAGTTGGGTTAGTATTTTTACCCGGAGTTTTAGTTGGGTTCGTATTTTTTACCCGGAGTTTTAGTTGGGTTCGTATTTTTTACCCGGAGTTTTAGTTGGGTTCGTATTTTGTACCCGGACTTTTTAGTTGGGTTAGTATTTTTACCCGGACTTTTTAGTTGGGTTCGTATTTTTACCCGGAGTTTTAGTTGGGTTCGTAATATTACCCGGAGTTTTAGTTGGGTTCGTATCTTTTACCCGGACTATTTAGTTGGGTTAGTATTTTTTACCCGGAGTTTTAGTTGGGTTCGTAATTTTATCCGGAGTTTTAGTTGGGTTCGTATTTTTTACCCGGACTTTTTAGTTGGGTTCGTATTTTTACCCGGAGTTTTAGTTGGGTTCGTAATTTTACCCGGAGTTTTAGTTGGGTTCGTATCTTTTACCCGGACTATTTAGTTGGGTTAGTATTTTTTACCCGGAGTTTTAGTTGGGTTCGTATTTTTTACCCGGAGTTTTAGTTGGGTTCGCATTTTTTACCCGGATATTTTAGTTGGGTTAGTATTTTTACCAGGAGTTTTAGTAGGGTTCGTATTTTTACCCGGAGTTTTAGTTGGGTTCGTAATTTTACCCGGAGTTTTAGTAGGGTTCGTATTTTTAACCCGGGCTTTTTAGTTGGGTTAGTATTTTTACCCGGAGTTTTAGTTGGGTCCGTATTTTTACCCGGAGTTTTAGTTGGGTTCGTAATTTTATCCGGAGTTTTAGTTGGGTTCGAATTTTTTACCCGGACTTTTTAGTTGGGTTCGTATTTTTTACCCGGAGTTTTAGTTGGGTTCGTAATTTTACCCGGAGTTTTAGTTGGGTTCGTATTTTTTACCCGGACTTTTTAGTTGGGTTAGTATTTTTACCCGGAGTTTTAGTTGGGTTCGTATTTTTACCCGGAGTTCTAGTTGGGTTCGTAATTTTACCCGGAGTTTTAGTTGGATTCGTATTCTTTACCCGGACTTTTTAGTTGGGTTAGTACTTTTACCCGGAGTTTTAGTTGGGTTCGCATTTCTTAGCCGGAGTTTTAGTTGGGTTCGTATTTCTTACCCGGAGTTTTAGTTGGGTTCGTATTTTTTACCCGGACTTTTTAGTTGGGTTAGTATTTTTATCCGGAGTTTTAGTTGGGTTCGTATTTTTACCCGGAGTTTTAGTTGGGTTCGTATTTTTTACCCGGAGTTTTAGTTGTGTTCGTATTTTTTACCCGGAGTTTTAGTTGGGTTCGTATTTTTTACCCGGACTATTTAGTTGGGTTAGTATTTTTTACCCGGAGTTTTAGTAGGGTTCGTAATTTTACCAGGAGTTTTAGTTGGGTTCGTATTTTTTACCCGGACTTTTTAGTTGGGTTCGTATTTTTTACCCGGAATTTTAGTTGGGTTCGTAATTTTACCCGGAGTCTTAAGTTAGGTTCGTATTGTTTATCCAGACTTTTTAGTTGGGTTCGTATTTTTTACCCGGAGTTTTAGTTGGGTTCGTAATTTTACCAGGAGTTTTAGTTGGGTTCGTATTTTTTACCCGGACTTTTTAGTTGGGTTAGCATTTTTTACCCAGAGTTTTAGTTGATTTCGTACTTTTTACCCGGAGTTTTAGTTGGGTTCGTATTTTTTACCCGGAGTTTTAGTTGGGTTCGTATTTTTTACCCGGACTTTTTAGTTGGGTAAGTATTTTTACCCGGAGTTTTAGTTGGGTTCGTATTTTTACCCGGAGTTTTAGTTGGGTTCGTAATTTTACCCGGAGTTTTAGTTGGGTTCGTAATTTTACCCGGAGTCTTAAGTTAGGATCGTATTTTTTATCCGGACTTTTTAGTTGGGTTCGTATTTTTTACCCGGAGTTTTAGTTGGGTTCGTAATTTTACCCGGAGTTTTAGTTGGGTTCGTATTTTTTACCCGGACTTTTTAGTTGGGTAAGTATTTTTACCCGGAGTTTTAGTTGGGTTCGTATTTTTACCCGGAGTTTGAGTTGGGTTCGTAATTATACCCGGAGTTTTAGTTGGGTTCGTATCTTTTACCCGGACTATTTAGTTGGGTTAGTATTTTTTACCCGGAGTTTTAGTTGGGTTCGTATTTTTTACCCGGAGTTTTAGTTGGGTTCGCATTTTTTACCCGGAATTTTTAGTTGGGTTCGTAATTTTACCCGGAGTTTTAGTTGGGTTCGTATTTTTAACCCGGACTTTTTAGTTGGGTTAGTATTTTTACCCGGAGTTTTAGTTGGGTTCGTATTTTTACCCGGAGTTTTAGTTGGGTTCGTAATTTTATCCGGAGTTTTAGTTGGGTTCGTATTTTTTACCCGGACTTTTTAGTTGGGTTAGTATTTTTGCCCGGAGTTTTAGTTGGGTTCGTATTTTTTACCCGGAGTTTTAGTTGGGTTCGTAATTTTACCCGGAGTCTTAAGTTAGGTTCGTATTTTTTATCCGGACTTTTTAGTTGGGTTCGTATTTTTTACCCGGAGTTTTAGTTGGGTTCGTAATTTTACCCGGAGTTTTAGTTGGGTTCGTATTTTTTACCCGGACTTTTTAGTTGGGTTAGTATTTTTACCCGGAGTTTTAGTTGGGTTCGTATTTTTACCCGGAGTTTTAGTTGTGTTGGTAATTTTACCCGGAGTTTTAGTTGGGTTCGTATTTTTTACCGGACTTTTTAGTTGGGTTCGTATTTTTTACCCGGAGTTTTAGTTGGGTTCGTATTTTTTACCCGGACTTTTTAGTTGGGTAAGTATTTTTACCCGGAGTTTTAGTTGGGTTCGTATTTTTACCCGGAGTTTTAGTTGGATTCGTAATTTTACCCGGAGTTTTAGTTGGGTTCGTAATTTTACCCGGAGTCTTAAGTTAGGATCGTATTTTTTATCCGGACTTTTTAGTTGGGTTCGTATTTTTTACCCGGAGTTTTAGTTGGGTTCGTAATTTTACCCGGAGTTTTAGTTGGGTTCGTATTTTTTACCCGGACTTTTTAGTTGGGTAAGTATTTTTACCCGGAGTTTTAGTTGGGTTCGTATTTTTACCCGGAGTTTGAGTTGGGTTCGTAATTATACCCGGAGTTTTAGTTGGGTTCGTATCTTTTACCCGGACTATTTAGTTGGGTTAGTATTTTTTACCCGGAGTTTTAGTTGGGTTCGTATTTTTTACCCGGAGTTTTAGTTGGGTTCGCATTTTTTACCCGGTATTTTTAGTTGGGTTCGTAATTTTACCCGGAGTTTTAGTTGGGTTCGTATTTTTAACCCGGACTTTTTAGTTGGGTTAGTATTTTTACCCGGAGTTTTAGTTGGGTTCGTATTTTTACCCGGAGTTTTAGTTGGGTTCGTAATTTTATCCGGAGTTTTAGTTGGGTTCGTATTTTTTACCCGGACTTTTTAGTTGGGTTAGTATTTTTGCCCGGAGTTTTAGTTGGGTTCGTATTTTTTACCCGGAGTTTTAGTTGGGTTCGTAATTTTACCCGGAGTCTTAAGTTAGGTTCGTATTTTTTATCCGGACTTTTTAGTTGGGTTCGTATTTTTTACCCGGAGTTTTAGTTGGGTTCGTAATTTTACCCGGAGTTTTAGTTGGGTTCGTATTTTTTACCCGGACTTTTTAGTTGGGTTAGTATTTTTACCCGGAGTTTTAGTTGGGTTCGTATTTTTACCCGGAGTTTTAGTTGTGTTGGTAATTTTACCCGGAGTTTTAGTTGGGTTCGTATTTTTTACCGGACTTTTTAGTTGGGTTAGTATTTTTTACCCGGAGTTTTAGTTGGGTTCGTATTTTTTACTCGGAGTTTTAGTTGGGTTCGTAATTTTACCCGGAGTTTTAGTTGGGCTCGTAATTTCACACGGAGTCTTAAGTTAGGTTCGTATTTTTTATCCGGACTTTTTAGTTGGCTTAGTATTTTTACCCGGAGTTTTAGTTGGGTTCGTATTTTTACCCGGAGTTCTAGTTGGGTTCGTAATTTTACCCGGAGTTTTAGTTGGGTTCGTATTCTTTACCCGGACTTTTTAGTTGGGTTAGTACTTTTACCCGGAGTTTTAGTTGGGTTCGCATTTCTTAGCCGGAGTTTTAGTTGGGTTCGTATTTCTTACCCGGAGTTTTAGTTGGGTTCGTATTTTTTACCCGGACTTTTTAGTTGGATTAGTATTTTTACCCGGAGTTTTAGTTGGGTTCGTATTTTTACCCGGAGTTTTAGTTGGGTTCGTATTTTTTACCCGGAGTTTTAGTTGGGTTCGTATTTCTTACCCGGAGTTTTAGTTGGGTTCGTATTTTTTACCCGGACTTTTTAGTTTTGTTCGTATTTTTTACCCGGAGTTTTAGTTGGGTTCGTAATTTTACCCGGAGTCTTAAGTTAGGTTCGTATTGTTTATCCAGACTTTTTAGTTGGGTTCGTATTTTTTACCCGGAGTTTTAGTTGGGTTCGTAATTTTACCCGGAGTTTTAGTTGGGTTCGTATTTTTTACCCGGACTTTTTAGTTGGGTTAGCATTTTTTACCCGGAGTTTTAGTTGGGTTCGTACTTTTTACCCGGAGTTTTAGTTGGGTTCGTATTTTTTACTCGGAGTTTTAGTTGGGTTCGTATTTTTTACCCGGACTTTTTAGTTGGGTAAGTATTTTTACCCGGAGTTTTAGTTGGGTTCGTATTTTTACCCGGAGTTTTAGTTGGGTTCGTAATTTTACCCGGAGTTTTAGTTGGGTTCGTATCTTTTACCCGGACTATTTAGTTGGGTTAGTATTTTTTACCCGGAGTTTTAGTTGGGTTGGTATTTTTTACCGGGAGTTTTAGTTGGGTTCGCATTTTTAACCCGGAATTTTTAGTTGGGTTAGTATTTTTACCCGGAGTTTTAGTAGGGTTCGTATTTTTACCCGGAGTTTTAGTTGGGTTCGTAATTTTATCCGGAGTTTTAGTTGGGTTCGTATTTTTACCCGGAGTTTTAGTTGGGTTCGTAATTTTATCCGGAGTTTTAGTTGGGTTCGTGTTTTTTACCCGGACTTTTTAGTTAGGTTAGTATTTTTGCCCGGAGTTTTAGTTGGGTTCGTATTTTTTACCCGGAGTTTTAGTTGGGTTCGTAATTTTACCCGGAGTTTTAGTTGGGTTCGCAATTTTACCCGGAGTCTTAAGTTAGGTTCGTATTTTTTATCCGGACTTTTTAGTTGGGTTCGTATTTTTTACCCGGAGTTTTAGTTGGGTTCGTAATTTTACCCGGAGTTTTAGTTGGGTTCGTATTTTTAACCCGGACTTTTTAGTTGGGTTAGTATTTTTACCCGGCGTTTTAGTTGGGTTCGTATTTTTACCCGAACTTTTAGTTGGGTTCGTAATTTTATCCGGAGTTTTAGTTGGGTTCGTATTTTTTACCCGGACTTTTTAGTTGGGTTAGTATTTTTGCCCGGAGTTTTAGTTGGGTTCGTATTTTTTACCCGGAGTTTTAGTTGGGTTCGTAATTTTACCCGGAGTTTTAGTTGGGTTCGTAATTTTACCCGGAGTCTTAAGTTAGGTTCGTATTTTTTATCCGGACTTTTTAGTTGGGTTCGTATTTTTTACCCGGAGTTTTAGTTGGGTTCGTAATTTTACCCGGAGTTTTAGTTGGGTTCGTATTTTTTTACCCGGACTTTTTAGTTGGGTTAGTATTTTTACCCGGAGTTTTAGTTGGGTTCGTATTTTTACCCGGAGTTTTAGTTGGGTTCGTATTTTTTACCCGGAATTTTTAGTTGGGTTAGTATTTTTACCCGGAGTTTTAGTTGGGTTCGTATTTTTACCCGGAGTTTTAGTTGGGTTCGTAATTTTACCCGGAGTTTTAGTTGGGTTCGTATTTTTTACCCGGACTTTTTAGTTGGGGTTAGTATTTTTACCCGGAGTTTTAGTTGGGTTCGTATTTTTACCCGGAGTTTTAGTTGGGTTCGTAATTTTACCCGGAGTTTTAGTTGGGTTCGTATTTTTTACCCGGACATTTTAGTTGGGTTGGCATTTTTTACCCGGAGTTTTAGTTGGGTTCGTATTTTTTACCCGGAGTTTTAGTTGGGTTCGTATTTTTTACCCGGAGTTTTAGTTGGGTTCGTATTTTGTACCCGGACTTTTTAGTTGGGTTAGTATTTTTACCCGGAGTTTTAGTTGGGTTCGTATTTTTACCCGGAGTTTTAGTTGGGTTCGTAATTTTACCCGGAGTTTTAGTTGGGTTCGTATCTTTTAACCGGACTATTTAGTTGGGTTAGTATTTTTTACCCGGAGTTTTAGTTGGGTTCGTATTTTTTACCCGGAGTTTTAGTTGGGTTCGCATTTTTTACCCGGACTTTTTAGTTGGGTTAGTATTTTTACCAGGAGTTTTAGTAGGGTTCGTATTTTTACCCGGAGTTCTAGTTGGGTTCGTAATTTTACCCGGAGTTTTAGTTGGATTCGTATTCTTTACCCGGACTTTTTAGTTGGGTTAGTACTTTTACCTGGAGTTTTAGTTGGGTTCGCATTTCTTAGCCGGAGTTTTAGTTGGGTTCGTATTTCTTACCCGGAGTTTTAGTTGGGTTCGTATTTTTTACCCGGACTTTTTAGTTGTGTTAGTATTTTTACCCGGAGTTTTAGTTGGGTTCGTATTTTTACCCGGAGTTTTAGTTGGGTTCGTATTTTTTACCCGGAGTTTTAGTTGGGTTCGTATTTTTACCCGGAGTTTTAGTTGGGTTCGTAATTTTACCCGGAGTTTTAGTTGGGTTCGTATTTTTTACCCGGACTTTTTAGTTGGGTTAGTATTTTTACCCGGAGTTTTAGTTGGGTTCGTATTTTTACCCGGAGTTTTAGTTGGGTTCGTATTTTTTACCCGGAATTTTTAGTTGGGTTAGTATTTTTACCCGGAGTTTTAGTTGGGTTCGTATTTTTACCCGGAGTTTTAGTTGGGTTCGTAATTTTACCCGGAGTTTTAGTTGGGTTCGTATTTTTTACCCGGACTTTTTAGTTGGGGTTAGTATTTTTACCCGGAGTTTTAGTTGGGTTCGTATTTTTACCCGGAGTTTTAGTTGGGTTCGTAATTTTACCCGGAGTTTTAGTTGGGTTCGTATTTTTTACCCGGACATTTTAGTTGGGTTGGCATTTTTTACCCGGAGTTTTAGTTGGGTTCGTATTTTTTACCCGGAGTTTTAGTTGGGTTCGTATTTTTTACCCGGAGTTTTAGTTGGGTTCGTATTTTGTACCCGGACTTTTTAGTTGGGTTAGTATTTTTACCCGGAGTTTTAGTTGGGTTCGTATTTTTACCCGGAGTTTTAGTTGGGTTCGTAATTTTACCCGGAGTTTTAGTTGGGTTCGTATCTTTTACCCGGACTATTTAGTTGGGTTAGTATTTTTTACCCGGAGTTTTAGTTGGGTTCGTATTTTTTACCCGGAGTTTTAGTTGGGTTCGCATTTTTTACCCGGACTTTTTAGTTGGGTTAGTATTTTTACCAGGAGTTTTAGTAGGGTTCGTATTTTTACCCGGAGTTCTAGTTGGGTTCGTAATTTTACCCGGAGTTTTAGTTGGATTCGTATTCTTTACCCGGACTTTTTAGTTGGGTTAGTACTTTTACCTGGAGTTTTAGTTGGGTTCGCATTTCTTAGCCGGAGTTTTAGTTGGGTTCGTATTTCTTACCCGGAGTTTTAGTTGGGTTCGTATTTTTTACCCGGACTTTTTAGTTGTGTTAGTATTTTTACCCGGAGTTTTAGTTGGGTTCGTATTTTTACCCGGAGTTTTAGTTGGGTTCGTATTTTTTACCCGGAGTTTTAGTTGGGTTCGTAATTTTACCCGGAGTTTTAGTTGGGTTCGTAATTTTACCCGGAGTCTTAAGTTAGGATCGTATTTTTTATCCGGACTTTTTAGTTGGGTTCGTATTTTTTACCCGGAGTTTTAGTTGGGTTCGTAATTTTACCCGGAGTTTTAGTTGGGTTCGTATTTTTTACCCGGACTTTTTAGTTGGGTAAGTATTTTTACCCGGAGTTTTAGTTGGGTTCGTATTTTTACCCGGAGTTTGAGTTGGGTTCGTAATTATACCCGGAGTTTTAGTTGGGTTCGTATCTTTTACCCGGACTATTTAGTTGGGTTAGTATTTTTTACCCGGAGTTTTAGTTGGGTTCGTATTTTTTACCCGCAGTTTTAGTTGGGTTCGCATTTTTTACCCGGAATTTTTAGTTGGGTTCGTAATTTTACCCGGAGTTTTAGTTGGGTTCGTATTTTTAACCCGGACTTTTTAGTTGGGTTAGTATTTTTACCCGGAGTTTTAGTTGGGTTCGTATTTTTACCCGGAGTTTTAGTTGGGTTCGTAATTTTATCCGGAGTGTTAGTTGGGTTCGTATTTTTTACCCGGACTTTTTAGTTGGGTTAGTATTTTTGCCCGGAGTTTTAGTTGGGTTCGTATTTTTTACCCGGAGTTTTAGTTGGGTTCGTAATTTTACCCGGAGTCTTAAGTTAGGTTCGTATTTTTTATCCGGACTTTTTAGTTGGGTTCGTATTTTTTACCCGGAGTTTTAGTTGGGTTCGTAATTTTACCCGGAGTTTTAGTTGGGTTCGTATTTTTTACCCGGACTTTTTAGTTGGGTTAGTATTTTTACCCGGAGCTTTAGTTGGGTTCGTATTTTTACCCGGAGTTTTAGTTGTGTTGGTAATTTTACCCGGAGTTTTAGTTGGGTTCGTATTTTTTACCGGACTTTTTAGTTGGGTTAGTATTTTTTACCCGGAGTTTTAGTTGGGTTCGTATTTTTTACTCGGAGTTTTAGTTGGGTTCGTAATTTTACCCGGAGTTTTAGTTGGGCTCGTAATTTCACACGGAGTCTTAAGTTAGGTTCGTATTTTTTATCCGGACTTTTTAGTTGGCTTAGTATTTTTACCCGGAGTTTTAGTTGGGTTCGTATTTTTACCCGGAGTTCTAGTTGGGTTCGTAATTTTACCCGGAGTTTTAGTTGGGTTCGTATTCTTTACCCGGACTTTTTAGTTGGGTTAGTACTTTTACCCGGAGTTTTAGTTGGGTTCGCATTTCTTAGCCGGAGTTTTAGTTGGGTTCGTATTTCTTACCCGGAGTTTTAGTTGGGTTCGTATTTTTTACCCGGACTTTTTAGTTGGATTAGTATTTTTACCCGGAGTTTTAGTTGGGTTCGTATTTTTACCCGGAGTTTTAGTTGGGTTCGTATTTTTTACCCGGAGTTTTAGTTGGGTTCGTATTTCTTACCCGGAGTTTTAGTTGGGTTCGTATTTTTTACCCGGACTTTTTAGTTTTGTTCGTATTTTTTACCCGGAGTTTTAGTTGGGTTCGTAATTTTACCCGGAGTCTTAAGTTAGGTTCGTATTGTTTATCCAGACTTTTTAGTTGGGTTCGTATTTTTTACCCGGAGTTTTAGTTGGGTTCGTAATTTTACCCGGAGTTTTAGTTGGGTTCGTATTTTTTACCCGGACTTTTTAGTTGGGTTAGCATTTTTTACCCGGAGTTTTAGTTGGGTTCGTACTTTTTACCCGGAGTTTTAGTTGGGTTCGTATTTTTTACTCGGAGTTTTAGTTGGGTTCGTATTTTTTACCCGGACTTTTTAGTTGGGTAAGTATTTTTACCCGGAGTTTTAGTTGGGTTCGTATTTTTACCCGGAGTTTTAGTTGGGTTCGTAATTTTACCCGGAGTTTTAGTTGGGTTCGTATCTTTTACCCGGACTATTTAGTTGGGTTAGTATTTTTTACCCGGAGTTTTAGTTGGGTTGGTATTTTTTACCGGGAGTTTTAGTTGGGTTCGCATTTTTAACCCGGAATTTTTAGTTGGGTTAGTATTTTTACCCGGAGTTTTAGTAGGGTTCGTATTTTTACCCGGAGTTTTAGTTGGGTTCGTAATTTTACCCGGAGTTTTAGTTGGGTTCGTATTTTTACCCGGAGTTTTAGTTGGGTTCGTAATTTTATCCGGAGTTTTAGTTGGGTTCGTGTTTTTTACCCGGACTTTTTAGTTGGGTTAGTATTTTTGCCCGGAGTTTTAGTTGGGTTCGTATTTTTTACCCGGAGTTTTAGTTGGGTTCGTAATTTTACCCGGAGTTTTAGTTGGGTTCGCAATTTTACCCGGAGTCTTAAGTTAGGTTCGTATTTTTTATCCGGACTTTTTAGTTGGGTTCGTATTTTTTACCCGGAGTTTTAGTTGGGTTCGTAATTTTACCCGGAGTTTTAGTTGGGTTCGTATTTTTAACCCGGACTTTTTAGTTGGGTTAGTATTTTTACCCGGCGTTTTAGTTGGGTTCGTATTTTTACCCGGACTTTTAGTTGGGTTCGTAATTTTATCCGGAGTTTTAGTTGGGTTCGTATTTTTTACCCGGACTTTTTAGTTGGGTTAGTATTTTTGCCCGGAGTTTTAGTTGGGTTCGTATTTTTTACCCGGAGTTTTAGTTGGGTTCGTAATTTTACCCGGAGTTTTAGTTGGGTTCGTAATTTTACCCGGAGTCTTAAGTTAGGTTCGTATTTTTTATCCGGACTTTTTAGTTGGGTTCGTATTTTTTACCCGGAGTTTTAGTTGGGTTCGTAATTTTACCCGGAGTTTTAGTTGGGTTCGTATTTTTTACCCGGACTTTTTAGTTGGGTTAGTATTTTTACCCGGAGTTTTAGTTGGGTTCGTATTCTTACCCGGAGTTTTAGTTGGGTTCGTATTTTTTACCCGGAATTTTTAGTTGGGTTAGTATTTTTACCCGGAGTTTTAGTTGGGTTCGTATTTTTACCCGGAGTTTTAGTTGGGTTCGTAATTTTACCCGGAGTTTTAGTTGGGTTCGTATTTTTTACCCGGACTTTTTAGTTGGGGTTAGTATTTTTACCCGGAGTTTTAGTTGGGTTCGTATTTTTACCCGGAGTTTTAGTTGGGTTCGTAATTTTACCCGGAGTTTTAGTTGGGTTCGTATTTTTTACCCGGACATTTTAGTTGGGTTGGCATTTTTTACCCGGAGTTTTAGTTGGGTTCGTATTTTTTACCCGGAGTTTTAGTTGGGTTCGTATTTTTTACCCGGAGTTTTAGTTGGGTTCGTATTTTGTACCCGGACTTTTTAGTTGGGTTAGTATTTTTACCCGGAGTTTTAGTTGGGTTCGTATTTTTACCCGGAGTTTTAGTTGGGTTCGTAATTTTACCCGGAGTTTTAGTTGGGTTCGTATCTTTTAACCGGACTATTTAGTTGGGTTAGTATTTTTTACCCGGAGTTTTAGTTGGGTTCGTATTTTTTACCCGGAGTTTTAGTTGGGTTCGCATTTTTTACCCGGACTTTTTAGTTGGGTTAGTATTTTTACCAGGAGTTTTAGTAGGGTTCGTATTTTTACCCGGAGTTCTAGTTGGGTTCGTAATTTTACCCGGAGTTTTAGTTGGATTCGTATTCTTTACCCGGACTTTTTAGTTGGGTTAGTACTTTTACCTGGAGTTTTAGTTGGGTTCGCATTTCTTAGCCGGAGTTTTAGTTGGGTTCGTATTTCTTACCCGGAGTTTTAGTTGGGTTCGTATTTTTTACCCGGACTTTTTAGTTGTGTTAGTATTTTTACCCGGAGTTTTAGTTGGGTTCGTATTTTTACCCGGAGTTTTAGTTGGGTTCGTATTTTTTACCCGGAGTTTTAGTTGGGTTCGTATTTTTTACCCGGACTTTTAGTTGGGTTCGTAATTTTACCCGGAGTTTTAGTTGGGTTCGTATTTTTTACCCGGACTTTTTAGTTGGGTTAGTATTTTTACCCGGAGTTTTAGTTGGGTTCGTATTTTTACCCGGAGTTTTAGTTGGGTTCGTATTTTTTACCCGGAATTTTTAGTTGGGTTAGTATTTTTACCCGGAGTTTTAGTTGGGTTCGTATTTTTACCCGGAGTTTTAGTTGGGTTCGTAATTTTACCCGGAGTTTTAGTTGGGTTCGTATTTTTTACCCGGACTTTTTAGTTGGGGTTAGTATTTTTACCCGGAGTTTTAGTTGGGTTCGTATTTTCACCCGGAGTTTTAGTTGGGTTCGTAATTTTACCCGGAGTTTTAGTTGGGTTCGTATTTTTTACCCGGACATTTTAGTTGGGTTGGCATTTTTTACCCGGAGTTTTAGTTGGGTTCGTATTTTTTACCCGGAGTTTTAGTTGGGTTCGTATTTTTTACCCGGAGTTTTAGTTGGGTTCGTATTTTGTACCCGGACTTTTTAGTTGGGTTAGTATTTTTACCCGGAGTTTTAGTTGGGTTCGTATTTTTACCCGGAGTTTTAGTTGGGTTCGTAATTTTACCCGGAGTTTTAGTTGGGTTCGTATCTTTTACCCGGACTATTTAGTTGGGTTAGTATTTTTTACCCGGAGTTTTAGTTGGGTTCGTATTTTTTACCCGGAGTTTTAGTTGGGTTCGCATTTTTTACCCGGACTTTTTAGTTGGGTTAGTATTTTTACCAGGAGTTTTAGTAGGGTTCGTATTTTTACCCGGAGTTCTAGTTGGGTTCGTAATTTTACCCGGAGTTTTAGTTGGATTCGTATTCTTTACCCGGACTTTTTAGTTGGGTTAGTACTTTTACCTGGAGTTTTAGTTGGGTTCGCATTTCTTAGCCGGAGTTTTAGTTGGGTTCGTATTTCTTACCCGGAGTTTTAGTTGGGTTCGTATTTTTACCCGGAGTTTTAGTTGGGTTCGTATTTTTTACCCGGAGTTTTAGTTGGGTTCGTATTTCTTACACGGAGTTTTAGTTGGGTTTGTATTTTTTACCCGGACTTTTTAGTTGGGTTCGTAATTTTACCCGGAGTCTTAAGTTAGGTTCGTATTGTTTATCCAGACTTTTTAGTTGGGTTCGTATTTTTTACCCGGAGTTTTAGTTGGGTTCGTAATTTTACCCGGAGTTTTAGTTGGGTTCGTATTTTTTACCCGGACTTTTTAGTTGGGTTAGCATTTTTTACCCGGAGTTTTAGTTGGGTTCGTACTTTTTACCCGGAGTTTTAGTTGGGTTCGTATTTTTTACCCGGAGTTTTAGTTGGGTTCGTATTTTTTACCCGGACTTTTTAGTTGGGTAAGTATTTTTACCCGGAGTTTTAGTTGGGTTCGTATTTTTACCCGGAGTTTTAGTTGGGTTCGTAATTTTACCCGGAGTTTTAGTTGGGTTCGTATCTTTTACCCGGACTATTTAGTTGGGTTAGTATTTTTTACCCGCAGTTTTAGTTGGGTTGGTATTTTTTACCCGGAGTTTTAGTTGGGTTCGCATTTTTTACCCGGAATTTTTAGTTGGGTTAGTATTTTTACCCGGAGTTTTAGTAGGGTTCGTATTCTTACCCGGAGTTTTAGTTGGGTTCGTAATTTTACCCGGAGTTTTAGTTGGGTTCGTATTTTTAACCCGGACTTTTTAGTTGGGTTAGTATTTTTACCCGGAGTTTTAGTTGGGTTCGTATTTTTACCCGGAGATTTAGTTGGGTTCGTAATTTTATCCGGAGTTTTAGTTGGGTTCGTATTTTTTACCCGGACTTTTTAGGTGGGTTAGTATTTTTGCCCGGAGTTTTAGTTGGGTTCGTATTTTTTACCCGGAGTTTTAGTTGGGTTCGTAATTTTACCCGGAGTTTTAGTTGGGTTCGTAATTTTACCCGGAGTCTTAAGTTAGGTTCGTATTTTCTATCCGGACTTTTTAGTTGGGTTCGTATTTTTTACCCGCAGTTTTAGATGGGTTCGTAATTTTACCCGGAGTTTTATTTGGGTTCGTATTTTTTACCCGGACTTTTTAGTTGGGTTAGTATTTTTACCCGGAGTTTTAGTTGGGTTCGTATTTTTACCCGGAGTTTTAGTTGTGTTGGTAATTTTACCCGGAGTTTTAGTTGGGTTCGTAATTTTACCCGGAGTCTTAAGTTAGGTTCGTATTTTTTATCCGGACTTTTTAGTTGGGTTCGTATTTTTTACCCGGAGTTTTAGTTGGGTTCGTATTTTTTACCCGGACTTTTTAGTTGGGTAAGTATTTTTACCCGGAGTTTTAGTTGGGTTCGTAATTTTACCCGGAGTTTTAGTTGGGTTCGTATTTTTTACCCGGACTTTTTAGTTGGGTTAGTATTTTTACCCGGAGTTTTAGTTGGGTTCGTAATTTTACCCGGAGTCTTAAGTTAGGTTCGTATTTTTTATCCGGACTTTTTAGTTGGGTTCGTATTTTTTACCCGGAGTTTTAGTTGGGTTCGTAATTTTACCCGGAGTTTTAGTTGGGTTCGTATTTTGTACCCGGACTTTTTAGTTGGGTTAGTATTTTTACCCGGAGTTTTAGTTGGGTTCGTATTTTTACCCGGAGTTTTAGTTGGGTTCGTAATTTTACCCGGAGTTTTAGTTGGGTTCGTATCTTTTACCCGGACTATTTAGTTGGGTTAGTATTTTTTACCCGGAGTTTTAGTTGGGTTCGTATTTTTTACCCGGAGTTTTAGTTGGGTTCGCATTTTTTACCCGGACTTTTTAGTTGGGTTAGTATTTTTACCAGGAGTTTTAGTAGGGTTCGTATTTTTACCCGGAGTTCTAGTTGGGTTCGTAATTTTACCCGGAGTTTTAGTTGGATTCGTATTCTTTACCCGGACTTTTTAGTTGGGTTAGTACTTTTACCTGGAGTTTTAGTTGGGTTCGCATTTGTTAGCCGGAGTGTTAGTTGGGTTCGTATTTCTTACCCGGAGTTTTAGTTGGGTTCGTATTTTTTACCCGGACTTTTTAGTTGTGTTAGTATTTTTACCCGGAGTTTTAGTTGGGTTCGTATTTTTACCCGGAGTTTTAGTTGGGTTCGTATTTTTTACCCGGAGTTTTAGTTGGGTTCGTATTTCTTACACGGAGTTTTAGTTGGGTTCGTATTTTTTACCCGGACTTTTTAGTTGGGTTCGTAATTTTACCCGGAGTCTTAAGTTAGGTTCGTATTGTTTATCCAGACTTTTTGGTTGGGTTCGTATTTTTTACCCGGAGTTTTAGTTGGGTTCGTAATTTTACCCGGAGTTTTAGTTGGGTTCGTATTTTTTACCCGGACTTTTTAGTTGGGTTAGCATTTTTTACCCGGAGTTTTAGTTGGGTTCGTACTTTTTACCCGGAGTGTTAGTTGGGTTCGTATTTTTTACCCGGAGTTTTAGTTGGGTTCGTATTTTTTACCCGGACTTTTTAGTTGGGTAAGTATTTTTACCCGGAGTTTTAGTTGGGTTCGTATTTTTACCCGGAGTTTTAGTTGGGTTCGTAATTTTACCCGGAGTTTTAGTTGGGTTCGTATCTTTTACCCGGACTATTTAGTTGGGTTAGTATTTTTTACCCGCAGTTTTAGTTGGGTTGGTATTTTTTACCCGGAGTTTTAGTTGGGTTCGCCTTTTTTACCCGGAATTTTTAGTTGGGTTAGTATTTTTACCCGGAGTTTTAGTAGGGTTCGTATTTTTACCCGGAGTTTTAGTTGGGTTCGTAATTTTACCCGGAGTTTTAGTTGGGTTCGTATTTTTAACGCGGACTTTTTAGTTGGGTTAGTAATTTTATCCGGAGTTTTAGTTGGGTTCGTATTTTTTACCCGGACTTTTTAGTTGGGTTAGTATTTTTGCCCGGAGTTTTAGTTGGGTTCGTATTTTTTACCCGGAGTTTTAGTTGGGTTCGTAATTTTACCCGGAGTTTTAGTTGGGTTCGTAATTTTACCCGGAGTCTTAAGTTAGGTTCGTATTTTCTATCCGGACTTTTTAGTTGGGTTCGTATTTTTTACCCGCAGTTTTAGTTGGGTTCGTAATTTTACCCGGAGTTTTAGTTGGGTTCGTATTTTTTACCCGGACTTTTTAGTTGGGTTAGTATTTTTACCCGGAGTTTTAGTTGGGTTCGTATTTTTACCCGGAGTTTTAGTTGTGTTGGTAATTTTACCCGGAGTTTTAGTTGGGTTCGTAATTTTACCCGGAGTCTTAAGTTAGGTTCGTATTTTTTATCCGGACTTTTTAGTTGGGTTCGTATTTTTTACCCGGAGTTTTAGTTGGGTTCGTATTTTTTACCCGGACTTTTTAGTTGGGTAAGTATTTTTACCCGGAGTTTTAGTTGGGTTCGTAATTTTACCCGGAGTTTTAGTTGGGTTCGTATTTTTTACCCGGACTTTTTAGTTGGGTTAGTATTTTTACCCGGAGTTTTAGTTGGGTTCGTAATTTTACCCGGAGTCTTAAGTTAGGTTCGTATTTTTTATCCGGACTTTTTAGTTGGGTTCGTATTTTTTACCCGGAGTTTTAGTTGGGTTCGTAATTTTACCCGGAGTTTTAGTTGGGTTCGTATTTTTTACCCGGACTTTTTAGTTGGGTTAGTATTTTTACCCGGAGTTTTAGTTGGGTTCGCATTTTTACCCGGAGTTTTAGTTGGGTTCGTATTTTTTACCCGGAATTTTTAGTTGGGTTAGTATTTTTACCCGGAGTTTTAGTTGGGTTCGTATTTTTACCCGGAGTTTTAGTTGGGTTCGTAATTTTACCCGGAGTTTTAGTTGGGTTCGTATTTTTTACCCGGACTTTTTAGTTGGGGTTAGTATTTTTACCCGGAGTTTTAGTTGGGTTCGTATTTTTACCCGGAGTTTTAGTTGGGTTCGTAATTTTACCCGGAGTTTTAGTTGGGTTCGTATTTTTTACCCGGACATTTTAGTTGGGTTGGCATTTTTTACCCGGAGTTTTAGTTGGGTTCGTATTTTTTACCCGGAGTTTTAGTTGGGTTCGTATTTTTTACCCGGAGTTTTAGTTGGGTTCGTATTTTGTACCCGGACTTTTTAGTTGGGTTAGTATTTTTACCCGGAGTTTTAGTTGGGTTCGTATTTTTACCCGGAGTTTTAGTTGGGTTCGTAATTTTACCCGGAGTTTTAGTTGGGTTCGTATCTTTTACCCGGACTATTTAGTTGGGTTAGTATTTTTTACCCGGAGTTTTAGTTGGGTTCGTATTTTTTACCCGGAGTTTTAGTTGGGTTCGTAATTTTACCCGGAGTTTTAGTTGGGTTCGTATCTTTTACCCGGACTATTTAGTTGGGTTAGTATTTTTTACCCGGAGTTTTAGTTGGGTTCGTATTTTTTACCCGGAGTTTTAGTTGGGTTCGCATTTTTTACCCGGACTTTTTAGTTGGGTTAGTATTTTTACCAGGAGTTTTAGTAGGGTTCGTATTTTTACCCGGAGTTCTAGTTGGGTTCGTAATTTTACCCGGAGTTTTAGTTGGATTCGTTTCTTTACCCGGACTTTTTAGTTGGGTTAGTACTTTTACCTGGAGTTTTAGTTGGGTTCGCATTTCTTAGCCGGAGTTTTAGTTGGGTTCGTATTTCTTACCCGGAGTTTTAGTTGGGTTCGTATTTTTTACCCGGACTTTTTAGTTGTGTTAGTATTTTTACCCGGAGTTTTAGTTGGGTTCGTATTTTTACCCGGAGTTTTAGTTGGGTTCGTATTTTTTACCCGGAGTTTTAGTTGGGTTCGTATTTCTTACACGGAGTTTTAGTTGGGTTCGTATTTTTTACCCGGACTTTTTAGTTGGGTTCGTAATTTTACCCGGAGTCTTAAGTTAGGTTCGTATTGTTTATCCAGACTTTTTAGTTGGGTTCGTATTTTTTACCCGGAGTTTTAGTTGGGTTCGTAATTTTACCCGGAGTTTTAGTTGGGTTCGTATTTTTTACCCGGACTTTTTAGTTGGGTTAGCATTTTTTACCCGGAGTTTTAGTTGGGTTCGTACTTTTTACCCGGAGTTTTAGTTGGGTTCGTATTTTTTACCCGGAGTTTTAGTTGGGTTCGTATTTTTTACCCGGACTTTTTAGTTGGGTAAGTATTTTTACCCGGAGTTTTAGTTGGGTTCGTATTTTTACCCGGAGTTTTAGTTGGGTTCGTAATTTTACCCGGAGTTTTAGTTGGGTTCGTATCTTTTACCCGGACTATTTAGTTGGGTTAGTATTTTTTACCCGCAGTTTTAGTTGGGTTGGTATTTTTTACCCGGAGTTTTAGTTGGGTTCGCATTTTTTACCCGGAATTTTTAGTTGGGTTAGTATTTTTACCCGGAGTTTTAGTAGGGTTCGTATTTTTACCCGGAGTTTTAGTTGGGTTCGTAATTTTACCCGGAGTTTTAGTTGGGTTCGTATTTTTAACCCGGACTTTTTAGTTGGGTTAGTATTTTTACCCGGAGTTTTAGTTGGGTTCGCATTTTTACCCGGAGTTTTAGTTGGGTTCGTATTTTTTACCCGGAATTTTTAGTTGGGTTAGTATTTTTACCCGGAGTTTTAGTTGGGTTCGTATTTTTACCCGGACTTTTTAGTTGGGTTAGTATTTTTACCAGGAGTTTTAGTAGGGTTCGTATTTTTACCCGGAGTTCTAGTTGGGTTCGTAATTTTACCCGGAGTTTTAGTTGGATTCGTATTCTTTACCCGGACTTTTTAGTTGGGTTAGTACTTTTACCTGGAGTTTTAGTTGGGTTCGCATTTCTTAGCCGGAGTTTTAGTTGGGTTCGTATTTCTTACCCGGAGTTTTAGTTGGGTTCGTATTTTTTACCCGGACTTTTTAGTTGTGTTAGTATTTTTACCCGGAGTTTTAGTTGGGTTCGTATTTTTACCCGGAGTTTTAGTTGGGTTCGTATTTTTTACCCGGAGTTTTAGTTGGGTTCGTATTTCTTACACGGAGTTTTAGTTGGGTTCGTATTTTTTACCCGGACTTTTTAGTTGGGTTCGTAATTTTACCCGGAGTCTTAAGTTAGGTTCGTATTGTTTATCCAGACTTTTTAGTTGGGTTCGTATTTTTTACCCGGAGTTTTAGTTGGGTTCGTAATTTTACCCGGAGTTTTAGTTGGGTTCGTATTTTTTACCCGGACTTTTTAGTTGGGTTAGCATTTTTTACCCGGAGTTTTAGTTGGGTTCGTACTTTTTACCCGGAGTTTTAGTTGGGTTCGTATTTTTTACCCGGAGTTTTAGTTGGGTTCGTATTTTTTACCCGGACTTTTTAGTTGGGTAAGTATTTTTACCCGGAGTTTTAGTTGGGTTCGTATTTTTACCCGGAGTTTTAGTTGGGTTCGTAATTTTACCCGGAGTTTTAGTTGGGTTCGTATCTTTTACCCGGACTATTTAGTTGGGTTAGTATTTTTTACCCGCAGTTTTAGTTGGGTTGGTATTTTTTACCCGGAGTTTTAGTTGGGTTCGCATTTTTTACCCGGAATTTTTAGTTGGGTTAGTATTTTTACCCGGAGTTTTAATAGGGTTCGTATTTTTACCCGGAGTTTTAGTTGGGTTCGTAATTTTACCCGGAGTTTTAGTTGGGTTCGTATTTTTAACCCGGACTTTTTAGTTGGGTTAGTATTTTTACCCGGAGTTTTAGTTGGGTTCGTATTTTTACCCGGAGTTTTAGTTGGGTTCGTAATTTTATCCGGAGTTTTAGTTGGGTTCGTATTTTTACCCGGAGTTTTAGTTGGGTTCGTATTTTTACCCGGAGTTTTAGTTGGGTTCGTAATTTTATCCGGAGTTTTAGTTGGGTTCGTATTTTTTACCCGGACTTTTTAGTTGGGTTAGTATTTTTGCCCGGAGTTTTAGTTGGGTTCGTATTTTTTACCCGGAGTTTTAGTTGGGTTCGTAATTTTACCCGGAGTGTTAGTTGGGTTCGTAATTTTACCCGGAGTCTTAAGTTAGGTTCGTATTTTCTATCCGGACTTTTTAGTTGGGTTCGTATTTTTTACCCGCAGTTTTAGTTGGGTTCGTAATTTTACCCGGAGTTTTAGTTGGGTTCGTATTTTTTACCCGGACTTTTTAGTTGGGTTAGTATTTTTACCCGGAGTTTTAGTTGGGTTCGTATTTTTACCCGGAGTTTTAGTTGTGTTGGTAATTTTACCCGGAGTTTTAGTTGGGTTCGTAATTTTACCCGGAGTCTTAAGTTAGGTTCGTATTTTTTATCCGGACTTTTTAGTTGGGTTCGTATTTTTTACCCGGAGTTTTAGTTGGGTTCGTATTTTTTACCCGGACTTTTTAGTTGGGTAAGTATTTTTACCCGGAGTTTTAGTTGGGTTCGTAATTTTACCCGGAGTTTTAGTTGGGTTCGTATTTTTTACCCGGACTTTTTAGCTGGGTTAGTATTTTTACCCGGAGTTTTAGTTGGGTTCGTAATTTTACCCGGAGTCTTAAGTTAGGTTCGTATTTTTTATCCGGACTTTTTAGTTGGGTTCGTATTTTTTACCCGGAGTTTTAGTTGGGTTCGTAATTTTACCCGGAGTTTTAGTTGGGTTCGTATTTTTTACCCGGACTTTTTAGTTGGGTTAGTATTTTTACCCGGAGTTTTAGTTGGGTTCGTATTTTTACCCGGAGTTCTAGTTGGGTTCGTATTTTTTACCCGGAATTTTTAGTTGGGTTAGTATTTTTACCCGGAGTTTTAGTTGGGTTCGTATTTTTACCCGGAGTTTTAGTTGGGTTCGTAATTTTACCCGGAGTTTTAGTTGGGTTCGTATTTTTTACCCGGACTTTTTAGTTGGGGTTAGTATTTTTACCCGGAGTTTTAGTTGGGTTCGTATTTTTACCCGGAGTTTTAGTTGGGTTCGTAATTTTACCCGGAGTTTTAGTTGGGTTCGTATTTTTTACCCGGACATTTTAGTTGGGTTGGCATTTTTTACCCGGAGTTTTAGTTGGGTTCGTATTTTTTACCCGGAGTTTTAGTTGGGTTCGTATTTTTTACCCGGAGTTTTAGTTGGGTTCGTATTTTGTACCCGGACTTTTTAGTTGGGTTAGTATTTTTACCCGGAGTTTTAGTTGGGTTCGTATTTTTACCCGGAGTTTTAGTTGGGTTCGTAATTTTACCCGGAGTTTTAGTTGGGTTCGTATCTTTTACCCGGACTATTTAGTTGGGTTAGTATTTTTTACCCGAAGTTTTAGTTGGGTTCGTATTTTTTACCCGGAGTTTTAGTTGGGTTCGCATTTTTACCCGGACTTTTTAGTTGGGTTAGTATTTTTACCAGGAGTTTTAGTAGGGTTCGTATTTTTACCCGGAGTTCTAGTTGGGTTCGTAATTTTACCCGGAGTTTTAGTTGGATTCGTATTCTTTACCCGGACTTTTTAGTTGGGTTAGTACTTTTACCTGGAGTTTTAGTTGGGTTCGCATTTCTTAGCCGGAGTTTTAGTTGGGTTCGTATTTCTTACCCGGAGTTTTAGTTGGGTTCGTATTTTTTACCCAGACTTTTTAGTTGTGTTAGTATTTTTACCCGGAGTTTTTGTTGGGTTCGTATTTTTACCCGGAGTTTTAGTTGGGTTCGTAATTTTACCCGGAGTTTTAGTTGGGTTCGTATTTTTTACCCCGGACATTTTAGTTGGGTTGGCATTTTTTACCCGGAGTTTTAGTTGGGTTCGTATTTTTTACCCGGAGTTTTAGTTGGGTTCGTATTTTTTACCCGGAGTTTTAGTTGGGTTCGTATTTTGTACCCGGACTTTTTAGTTGGGTTAGTATTTTTACCCGGAGTTTTAGTTGGGTTCGTATTTTTTACCCGGAGTTTTAGTTGGGTTCGCATTTTTTACCCGGACTTTTTAGTTGGGTTAGTATTTTTACCAGGAGTTTTAGTAGGGTTCGTATTTTTACCCGGAGTTCTAGTTGGGTTCGTAATTTTACCCGGAGTTTTAGTTGGATTCGTATTCTTTACCCGGACTTTTTAGTTGGGTTAGTACTTTTACCTGGAGTTTTAGTTGGGTTCGCATTTCTTAGCCGGAGTTTTAGTTGGGTTCGTATTTCTTACCCGGAGTTTTAGTTGGGTTCGTTTTTTTACCCGGACTTTTTAATTGTGTTAGTATTTTTACCCGGAGTTTTAGTTGGGTTCGTATTTTTACCCGGAGTTTTAGTTGGGTTCGTATTTTTTACCCGGAGTTTTAGTAGGGTTCGTATTTCTTACACGGAGTTTTAGTTTGGTTCGTATTTTTTACCCGGACTTTTTAGTTGGGTTCGTAATTTTACCCGGAGTCTTAAGTTAGGTTCGTATTGTTTATCCAGACTTTTTAGTTGGGTTCGTATTTTTTACCCGGAGTTTTAGTTGGGTTCGTAATTTTACCCGGAGTTTTAGTTGGGTTCGTATTTTTTACCCGGACTTTTTAGTTGGGTTAGCATTTTTTACCCGGAGTTTTAGTTGTGTTCGTACTTTTTACCCGGAGTTTTAGTTGGGTTCGTATTTTTTACCCGGAGTTTTAGTTGGGTTCGTATTTTTTACCCGGACTTTTTAGTTGGGTAAGTATTTTTACCCGGAGTTTTAGTTGGGTTCGTATTTTTACCCGGAGTTTTAGTTGGGTTCGTAATTTTACCCGGAGTTTTAGTTGGGTTCGTATCTTTTACCCGGACTATTTAGTTGGGTTAGTATTTTTTACCCGCAGTTTTAGTTGGGTTGGTATTTTTTACCCGGAGTTTTAGTTGGGTTCGCATTTTTTACCCGGAATTTTTAGTTGGGTTAGTATTTTTACCCGGAGTTTTAGTAGGGTTCGTATTTTTACCCGGAGTTTTAGTTGGGTTCGTAATTTTACCCGGAGTTTTAGTTGGGTTCGTATTTTTAACCCGGACTTTTTAGTTGGGTTAGTATTTTTACCCGGAGTTTTAGTTGGGTTCGTATTTTTACCCGGAGTTTTAGTTGGGTTCGTAATTTTATCCGGAGTTTTAGTTGGGTTCGTATTTTTTACCCGGACTTTTTAGTTGGGTTAGTATTTTTGCCCGGAGTTTTAGTTGGGTTCGTATTTTTTACCCGGAGTTTTAGTTGGGTTCGTAATTTTACCCGGAGTTTTAGTTGGGTTCGTAATTTTACCCGGAGTCTTAAGTTAGGTTCGTATTTTCTATCCGGACTTTTTAGTTGGGTTCGTATTTTTTACCCGGAGTTTTAGTTGGGTTCGTAATTTTACCCGGAGTTTTAGTTGGGTTCGTATTTTTTACCCGGACTTTTTAGTTGGGTTAGTATTTTTACCCGGAGTTTTAGTTGGGTTCGTATTTTTACCCGGAGTTTTAGTTGTGTTGGTAATTTTACCCGGAGTTTTAGTTGGGTTCGTAATTTTACCCGGAGTCTTAAGTTAGGTTCGTATTTTTTATCCGGACTTTTTAGTTGGGTTCGTATTTTTTACCCGGAGTTTTAGTTGGGTTCGTATTTTTTACCCGGACTTTTTAGTTGGGTAAGTATTTTTACCCGGAGTTTTAGTTGGGTTCGTAATTTTACCCGGAGTTTTAGTTGGGTTCGTATTTTTTACCCGGACTTTTTAGTTGGGTTAGTATGTTTACCCGGAGTTTTAGTTGGGTTCGTAATTTTACCCGGAGTCTTAAGTTAGGTTCGTATTTTTTATCTGGACTTTTTAGTTGGGTTCGTATTTTTTACCCGGGTTTTAGTTGGGTTGGTAATTTTACCCGGAGTTTTAGTTGGGTTCGTATTTTTTACCCGGACTTTTTAGTTGGGTTAGTATTTTTACCCGGAGTTTTAGTTGGGTTCGTATTTTTACCCGGAGTTTTAGTTGGGTTCGTATTTTTTACCCGGAATTTTTAGTTGGGTTAGTATTTTTACCCGGAGTTTTAGTTGGGTTCGTATTTTTACCCGGAGTTTTAGTTGGGTTCGTAATTTTACCCGGAGTTTTAGTTGGGTTCGTATTTTTTACCCGGACTTTTTAGTTGGGGTTAGTATTTTTACCCGGAGTTTTAGTTGGGTTCGTATTTTTACCCGGAGTTTTAGTTGGGTTCGTAATTTTACCCGGAGTTTTAGTTGGGTTCGTATTTTTTACCCGGACATTTTAGTTGGGTTGGCATTTTTTACCCGGAGTTTTAGTTGGGTTCGTATTTTTTACCCGGAGTTTTAGTTGGGTTCGTATTTTTTACACGGAGTTTTAGTTGGGTTCGTATTTTGTACCCGGACTTTTTAGTTGGGTTAGTATTTTTACCCGGAGTTTTAGTTGGGTTCGTAATTTTACCCGGAGTTTTAGTTGGGTTCGTATCTTTTACCCGGACTATTTAGTTGGGTTAGTATTTTTTACCCGGAGTTTTAGTTGGGTTCGTATTTTTTACCCGGAGTTTTAGTTGGGTTCGCATTTTTTACCCGGACTTTTTAGTTGGGTTAGTATTTTTACCAGGAGTTTTAGTAGGGTTCGTATTTTTACCCGGAGTTCTAGTTGGGTTCGTAATTTTACCCGGAGTTTTAGTTGGATTCGTATTCTTTACCCGGACTTTTTAGTTGGGTTAGTACTTTTACCTGGAGTTTTAGTTGGGTTCGCATTTCTTAGCCGGAGTTTTAGTTGGGTTCGTATTTCTTACACGGAGTTTTAGTTGGGTTCGTATTTTTTACCCGGACTTTTTAGTTGGGTTCGTAATTTTACCCGGAGTCTTAAGTTAGGTTCGTATTGTTTATCCAGACTTTTTAGTTGGGTTCGTATTTTTTACCCGGAGCTTTAGTTGGGTTCGTAATTTTACCCGGAGTTTTAGTTGGGTTCGTATTTTTTACCCGGACTTTTTAGTTGGGTTAGCATTTTTTACCCGGAGTTTTAGTTGGGTTCGTACTTTTTACCCGGAGTTTTAGTTGGGTTCGTATTTTTTACCCGGAGTTTTAGTTGGGTTCGTATTTTTTACCCGGACTTTTTAGTTGGGTAAGTATTTTTACCCGGAGTTTTAGTAGGGTTCGTATTTTTACCCGGAGTTTTAGTTGGGTTCGTAATTTTACCCGGAGTTTTAGTTGGGTTCGTATTTTTAACCCGGACTTTTTAGTTGGGTTAGTATTTTTACCCGGAGTTTTAGTTGGGTTCGTATTTTTACCCGGAGTTTTAGTTGGGTTCGTAATTTTATCCGGAGTTTTAGTTGGGTTCGTATTTTTTACCCGGACTTTTTAGTTGGGTTAGTATTTTTGCCCGGAGTTTTAGTTGGGTTCGTATTTTTTACCCGGAGTTTTAGTTGGGTTCGTAATTTTACCCGGAGTTTTAGTTGGGTTCGTAATTTTACCCGGAGTCTTAAGTTAGGTTCGTATTTTCTATCCGCACTTTTTAGTTGGGTTCGTATTTTTTACCCGGAGTTTTAGTTGGGTTCGTAATTTTACCCGGAGTTTTAGTTGGGTTCGTATTTTTTACCCGGACTTTTTAGTTGGGTTAGTATTTTTACCCGGAGTTTTAGTTGGGTTCGTATTTTTACCCGGAGTTTTAGTTGTGTTGGTAATTTTACCCGGAGTTTTAGTTGGGTTCGTAATTTTACCCGTAGTCTTAAGTTAGGTTCGTATTTTTTATCCGGACTTTTTAGTTGGGTTCGTATTTTTTACCCGGAGTTTTAGTTGGGTTCGTATTTTTTACCCGGACTTTTTAGTTGGGTAAGTATTTTTACCCGGAGTTTTAGTTGGGTTCGTAATTTTACCCGGAGTTTTAGTTGGGTTCGTATTTTTTACCCGGACTTTTTAGTTGGGTTAGTATTTTTACCCATAGTTTTAGTTGGGTTCGTATTTTTACCCGGAGTTTTAGTTGGGTTCGTAATTTTACCCGGAGTTTTAGTTGGGTTCGTATTTTTTACCCGGACTTTTTAGTTGGGATTAGTATTTTTACCCGGAGTTTTAGTTGGGTTCGTATTTTTACCCGGAGTTTTAGTTGGGTTCGTATTTCTTACACGGAGTTTTAGTTGGGTTCGTATTTTTTACCCGGACTTTTTAGTTGGGTTCGTAATTTTACCCGGAGTCTTAAGTTAGGTTCGTATTGTTTAACCAGACTTTTTAGTTGGGTTCGTATTTTTTACCCAGAGTTTTAGTTGGGTTCGTAATTTCACCCGGAGTTTTAGTTGGGTTCGTATTTTTTACCCGGACTTTTTAGTTGGGTTAGCATTTTTTACCCGGAGTTTTAGTTGGGTTCGTACTTTTTACCCGGACTTTTTAGTTGGGTAAGTATTTTTACCCGGAGTTTTAGTTGGGTTCGTATTTTTACCCGGAGTTTTAGTTGGGTTCGTAATCTTACCCGGAGTTTTAGTTGGGTTCGTATCTTTTACCCGGACTATTTAGTTGGGTTAGTATTTTTTACCCGCAGTTTTAGTTGGGTTGGTATTTTTTATCCGGAGTTTTAGTTGGGTTCGCATTTTTTACCCGGAATTTTTAGTTGGGTTAGTATTTTTACCCGGAGTTTTAGTAGGGTTCGTATTTTTACCCGGAGTTTTAGTTGGGTTCGTAATTTTACCCGGAGTTTTAGTTGGGTTCGTATTTTTAACCCGGACTTTTTAGTTGGGTTAGTATTTTTACCCGGAGTTTTAATTGGGTTCGTATTTTTACCCGGAGTTTTAGTTGGGTTCGTAATTTTATCCGGAGTTTTAGTTGGGTTCGTATTTTTTACCCGGACTTTTTAGTTGGGTTAGTATTTTTGCCCGGAGTTTTAGTTTGGTTCGTATTTTTTACCCGGAGTTTTAGTTGGGTTCGTAATTTTACCCGGAGTTTTAGTTGGGTTCGTAATTTTACCCGGAGTCTTAAGTTAGGTTCGTATTTTTTATCCGGACTTTTTAGTTGGGTTCGTATTTTTTACCCGGAGTTTTAGTTGGGTTCGTAATTTTACCCGGAGTTTTAGTTGGGTTCGTATTTTTTACCCGTACTTTTTAGTTGGGTTAGTATTTTTACCCGGACTTTTTAGTTGGTTTCGTATTTTTACCCGGAGTTTTAGTTGGGTTCGTAATTTTACCCGGAGTTTTAGTTGGGTTCGTATCTTTTACCTGGACTATTTAGTTGGGTTAGTATTTTTACCCGGAGTTTTAGTTGGGTTCGTAATTTTATCCGGAGTTTTAGTTGGGTTCGTATTTTTTACCCGGACTTTTTAGTTGGGTTCGTATTTTTACCCGGAGTTTTAGTTGGGTTCGTAATTTTACCCGGAGTTTTAGTTGGGTTCGTATCTTTTACCCGGACTATTTAGTTGGGTTAGTATTTTTTACCCGGAGTTTTAGTTGGGTTCGTATTTTTTACCCGGAGTTTTAGTTGAGTTCGCATTTTTTACCCGGACTTTTTAGTTGGGTTAGTATTTTTACCAGGAGTTTTAGTAGGGTTCGTATTTTTACCCGGAGTTTTAGTTGGGTTCGTAATTTTACCCGGAGTTTTAGTTGGGTTCGTATCTTTAACCCGGGCTTTTTAGTTGGGTTAGTATTTTTACCAGGAGTTTTAGTTGGGTTCGTATTTTTACCCGGAGTTTTAGTTGGGTTCGTAATTTTATCCGGAGTTTTAGTTGGGTTCGTATTTTTTACCCAGACTTTTTAGTTGGGTTCGTATTTTTTACCCGGAGTTTTAGTTGGGTTCGTAATTTTACCCGGAGTTTTAGTTGGGTTCGCATTTTTTACCAGGACTTTTTAGTTGGGTTAGTATTTTTACCCGGAGTTTTAGTTGGGTTCGTATTTTTACCCGGAGTTCTAGTTGGGTTCGTAATTTTACCCGGAGTTTTAGTTGGATTCGTATTCGTTACCCGGACTTCTTAGTTGGGTTAGTACTTTTACCCGGAGTTTTAGTTGGGTTCGCATTTCTTAGCCGGAGTTTTAGTTGGGTTCGTATTTCTTACCCGGAGTTTTAGTTGGGTTCGTATTTTTTACCCGGACTTTTTAGTTGGGTTAGTATTTTTACCCGGAGTTTTAGTTGGGTTCGTATTTTTACCCGGAGTTTTAGTTGGGTTCGTATTTTTTACCCGGAGTTTTAGTTGTGTTCATATTTTTTACCCGGAGTTTTAGTTGGGTTCGTATTTTTTACCCGGACTATTTAGTTGGGTTAGTATTTTTTACCCGGAGTTTTAGTAGGGTTCGTAATTTTACCAGGAGTTTTAGTTGGGTTCGTATTTTTTACCCGGACTTTTTAGTTGGGTTCGTATTTTTTACCCGGAGTTTTAGTTGGGTTCGTAATTTTACCCGGAGTCTTAAGTTAGGTTCGTATTGTTTATCCAGACTTTTTAGTTGGGTTCGTATTTTTTACCCGGAGTTTTAGTTGGGTTCGTAATTTTACCAGGAGTTTTAGTTGGGTTCGTATTTTTTACCCGGACTTTTTAGTTGGGTTAGCATTTTTTACCCGGAGTTTTAGTTGGGTTCGTACTTTTTACCCGGAGTTTTAGTTGGGTTCGTATTTTTTACCCGGAGTTTTAGTTGGGTTCGTATTTTTTACCCGGACTTTTTAGTTGGGTAAGTATTTTTACCCGGAGTTTTAGTTGGGTTCGTATTTTTACCCGGAGTTTTAGTTGGGTTCGTAATTTTACCCGGAGTTTTAGTTGGGTTCGTATCTTTTACCCGGACTATTTAGTTGGGTTAGTATTTTTTACCCGCAGTTTTAGTTGGGTTGGTATTTTTTACCCGGAGTTTTAGTTGGGTTCGCATTTTTTATCCGGAATTTTTAGTTGGGTTAGTATTTTTACCCGGAGTTTTAGTAGGGTTCGTATTTTTACCCGGAGTTTTAGTTGGGTTCGTAATTTTACCCGGAGTTTTAGTTGGGTTCGTATTTTTAACCCGGACTTTTTAGTTGGGTTAGTATTTTTACCCGGAGTTTTAGTTGGGTTCGTATTTTTACCCGGAGTTTTAGTTGGGTTCGTAATTTTATCCGGAGTTTTAGTTGGGTTCGTATTTTTTACCCGGACTTTTTAGTTGGGTTAGTATTTTTGCCCGGAGTTTTAGTTGGGTTCGTATTTTTTACCCGGAGTTTTAGTTGGGTTCGTAATTTTACCCGGAGTTTTAGTTGGGTTCGTAATTTTACCCGGAGTCTTAAGTTAGGTTCGTATTTTCTATCCGGACTTTTTAGTTGGGTTCGTATTTTTTACCCGGAGTTTTAGTTGGGTTCGTAATTTTACCCGGAGTTTTAGTTGGGTTCGTATTTTTTACCCGGCCTTTTTAGTTGGGTTAGTATTTTTACCCGAAGTTTTAGTTGGGTTCGTATTTTTACCCGGAGTTTTAGTTGTGTTGGTAATTTTACCCGGAGTTTTAGTTGGGTTCGTAATTTTACCCGGAGTCTTAAGTTAGGTTCGTATTTTTTATCCGGACTTTTTAGTTGGGTTCGTACTTTTTACCCGGAGTTTTAGTTGGGTTCGTATTTTTTACCCGGACTTTTTAGTTGGGTAAGTATTTTTACCCGGAGTTTTATTTGGGTTCGTAATTTTACCCGGAGTTTTAGTTGGGTTCGTATTTTTTACCCGGAATTTTTAGTTGGGTTAGTATTTTTACCCGGAGTTTTAGTTGGGTTCGTATTTTTACCCGGAGTTTTAGTTGGGTTCGTAATTTTACCCGGAGTTTTAGTTGGGTTCGTATTTTTTACCCGGACTTTTTAGTTGGGATTAGTATTTTTACCCGGAGTTTTAGTTGGGTTCGTATTTTTACCCGGAGTTTTAGTTGGGTTCGTATTTCTTACACGGAGTTTTAGTTGGGTTCGTATTTTTTACCCGGACTTTTTAGTTGGGTTCGTAATTTTACCCGGAGTCTTAAGTTAGGTTCGCATTGTTTATCCAGACTTTTTAGTTGGGTTCGTATTTTTTACCCGGAGTTTTAGTTGGGTTCGTAATTACACCCGGAGTTTTAGTTGGGTTCGTATTTTTTACCCGGACTTCTTAGTTGGGTTAGCATTTTTTACCCGGAGTTTTAGTTGGGTTCGTACTTTTTACCCGGAGTTTTAGTTGGGTTCGTATTTTTTACCCGGAGTTTTAGTTGGGTTCGTATTTTTTACCCGGACTTTTTAGTTGGGTAAGTATTTTTACCCGGAGTTTTAGTTGGGTTCGTATTTTTACCCGGAGTTTTAGTTGGGTTCGTAATCTTACCCGGAGTTTTAGTTGGGTTCGTATCTTTTACCCGGACTATTTAGTTGGGTTAGTATTTTTTACCCGCAGTTTTAGTTGGGTTGGTATTTTTTACCCGGAGTTTTAGTTGGGTTAGTATTTTTACCCGGAGTTTTAGTAGGGTTCGTATTTTTACCCGGAGTTTTAGTTGGGTTCGTAATTTTACCCGGAGTTTTAGTTGGGTTCGTATTTTTAACCCGGACTTTTTAGTTGGGTTAGTATTTTTACCCGGAGTTTTAGTTGGGTTCGTATTTTTTACCCGGAGTTTTAGTTGGGTTCGTAATTTTACCCGGAGTTTTAGTTGGGTTCGTATTTTTTACCCGGACTTTTTAGTTGGGTTAGTATTTTTACCCGGACTTTTTAGTTGGGTTCGTATTTTTACCAGGAGTTTTAGTTGGGTTCGTAATTTTACCCGGAGTTTTAGTTGGGTTCGTATCTTTTACCCGGACTATTTAGTTGGGTTAGTATTTTTTACCCGGAGTTTTAGTTGGGTTCGTAATTTTATCCGGAGTTTTAGTTGGGTTCGTATTTTTTACCCGGACTTTTTAGTTGGGTTCGTATTTTTACCCGGAGTTTTAGTTGGGTTCGTAATTTTACCCGGAGTTTTAGTTGGGTTCGTATCTTTTACCCGGACTATTTAGTTGGGTTAGTATTTTTTACCCGGAGTTTTTGTTGGGTTCGTATTTTTTACCCGGAGTTTTAGTTGGGTTCGCATTTTTTACCCGGACTTTTCAGTTGGGTTAGTATTTTTACCAGGAGTTTTAGTAGGGTTCGTATTTTTACCCGGAGTTTTAGTTGGGTTCGTAATTTTACCCGGAGTTTTAGTTGGGTTCGTATCTTTAACCCGGGCTTTTTAGTTGGGTTAGTATTTTTACCCGGAGTTTTAGTTGGGTTCGTATTTTTACCCGGAGTTTTAGTTGGGTTCGTAATTTTATCCGGAGTTTTAGTTGTGTTCGCATTTTTTACCCGGACTTTTTAGTTGGGTTCGTATTTTTTACCCGGAGTTTTAGTTGGGTTCGTAATTTTACCCGGAGTTTTAGTTGGGTTCGTATTTTTTACCCGGACTTTTTAGTTGGGTTAGTATTTTTACCCGGAGTTTTAGTTGGGTTCGTATTTTTACCCGGAGTTCTAGTTGGGTTCGTAATTTTACCCGGAGTTTTAGTTGGATTCGTATTCTTTACCCGGACTTCTTAGTTGGGTTAGTACTTTTACCCGGAGTTTTAGTTGGGTTCGCATTTCTTAGCCGGAGTTTTAGTTGGGTTCGTATTTCTTACCCGGAGTTTTAGTTCTGTTCGTATTTTTTACCAGGACTTTTTAGTTGGGTTAGTATTTTTACCCGGAGTTTTAGTTGGGTTCGTATTTTTACCCGGAGTTTTAGTTGGGTTCGTATTTTTTACCCGGAGTTTTAGTTGTGTTCATATTTTTTACCCGGAGTTTTAGTTGGGTTCGTATTTTTTACCCGGACTATTTAGTTGGGTTAGTATTTCTTACCCGGAGTTTTAGTAGGGTTCGTAATTTTACCAGGAGTTTTAGTTGGGTTCGTATTTTTTACCCGGACTTTTTAGTTGGGTTCGTATTTTTTACCCGGAGTTTTAGTTGGGTTCGTAATTTTACCCGGAGTCTTAAGTTAGGTTCGTATTGTTTATCCAGACTTTTTAGTTGGGTTCGTATTTTTTACCCGGAGTTTTAGTTGGGTTCGTAATTTTACCAGGAGTTTTAGTTGGATTCGTATTTTTTACCCGGACTTTTTAGTTGGGTTAACATTTTTTACCCGGAGTTTTAGTTGGGTTCGTACTTTTTACCCGGAGTTTTAGTTGGGTTCGTATTTTTTACCCGGAGTTTTAGTTGGGTTCGTATTTTTTACCCGGACTTTTTAGTTGGGTAAGTATTTTTACCCGGATTTTTAGTTGGGTTCGTATTTTTACCCGGAGTTTTAGTTGGGTTCGTAATTTTACCCGGAGTTTTAGTTGGGTTCGTATCTTTTACCCGGACTATTTAGTTGGGTTAGTATTTTTTACCCGCAGTTTTAGTTGGGTTGGTATTTTTTACCCGGAGTTTTAGTTGGGTTCGCATTTTTTACCCGGAATTTTTAGTTGGGTTAGTATTTTTACCCGGAGTTTTAGTAGGGTTCGTATTTTTACCCGGAGTTTTAGTTGGGTTCGTAATTTTACCCGGAGTTTTAGTTGGGTTCGTATTTTTAACCCGGACTTTTTAGTTGGGTTAGTATTTTTACCCGGAGTTTTAGTTGGGTTCGTATTTTTACCCGGAGTTTTAGTTGGGTTCGTAATTTTATCCGGAGTTTTAGTTGGGTTCGTATTTTTTACCCGGACTTTTTAGTTGGGTTAGTATTTTTGCCCGGAGTTTTAGTTGGGTTCGTATTTTTTACCCGGAGTTTTAGTTGGGTTCGTAATTTTACCCGGAGTTTTAGTTGGGTTCGTAATTTTACCCGGAGTCTTAAGTTAGGTTCGTATTTTCTATCCGGACTTTTTAGTTGGGTTCGTATTTTTTACCCGCAGTTTTAGTTGGGTTCGTAATTTTACCCGGAGTTTTAGTTGGGTTCGTATTTTTTACCCGGACTTTTTAGTTGGGTTAGTATTTTTACCCGGAGTTTTAGTTGGGTTCGTATTTTTACCCGGAGTTTTAGTTGTGTTGGTAATTTTACCCGGAGTTTTAGTTGGGTTCGTAATTTTACCCGGAGTCTTAAGTTAGGTTCGTATTTTGTATCCGGACTTTTTAGTTGGGTTCGTATTTTTTACCCGGAGTTTTAGTTGGGTTCGTATTTTTTACCCGGACTTTTTAGTTGGGTAAGTATTTTTACCCGGAGTTTTAGTTGGGTTCGTAATTTTACCCGGAGTTTTAGTTGGGTTCGTATTTTTTACCCGGACTTTTTAGTTGGGTTAGTATTTTTACCCGGAGTTTTAGTTGGGTTCGTAATTTTACCCGGAGTCTTAAGTTAGGTTCGTATTTTTTATCCGGACTTTTTAGTTGGGTTCGTATTTTTTACCCGGAGTTTTAGTTGGGTTCGTAATTTTACCCGGAGTTTTAGTTGGGTTCGTATTTTTTACCCGGACTTTTTAGTTGGGTAAGAATTTTTACCCGGAGTTTTAGTTGGGTTCGTATTTTTACCCGGAGTTTTAGTTGGGTTCGTAATTTTACCCGGAGTTTTAGTTGGGTTCGTATCTTTTACCCGGACTTTTTAGTTGGGTTAGTATTTTTACCCGGAGTTTTAGTTGGGTTCGTATTTTTACCCGGAGTTTTAGTTAGGTTCGTATTTTTTACCCGGAATTTTTAGTTGGGTTAGTATTTTTACCCGGAGTTTTAGTTGGGTTCGTATTTTTACCCGGAGTTTTAGTTGGGTTCGTAATTTTACCCGGAGTTTTAGTTGGGTTCGTATTTTTTACCCGGACTTTTTAGTTGGGGTTAGTATTTTTACCCGGAGTTTTAGTTGGGTTCGTATTTTTACCCGGAGTTTTAGTTGGGTTCGTAATTTTACCCGGAGTTTTAGTTGGGTTCGTATTTTTTACCCGGACATTTTAGTTGGGTTGGCATTTTTTACCCGGAGTTTTAGTTGGGTTCGTATTTTTTACCCGGAGTTTTAGTTGGGTTCGTATTTTTTACCCGGAGTTTTAGTTGGGTTCGTATTTTCTACCCGGACTTTTTAGTTGGGTTAGTATTTTTACCCGGAGTTTTAGTTGGGTTCGTATTTTTACCCGGAGTTTTAGTTGGGTTCGTAATTTTACCCGGAGTTTTAGTTGGGTTCGTATCTTTTACCCGGACTATTTAGTTGGGTTAGTATTTTTACCAGGAGTTTTAGTAGGGTTCGTATTTTTACCCGGAGTTCTAGTTGGGTTCGTAATTTTACCCGGAGTTTTAGTTGGATTCGTATTCTTTACCCGGACTTTTTAGTTGGGTTAGTACTTTTACCTGGAGTTTTAGTTGGGTTCGCATTTCTTAGCGGGAGTTTTAGTTGGGTTCGTATTTCTTACCCGGAGTTTTAGTTGGGTTCGTATTTTTTACCCGGACTTTTTAGTTGTATTAGTATTTTTACCCGGAGTTTTAGTTGGGTTCGTATTTTTACCCGGAGTTTTAGTTGGGTTCGTAATTTTACCCGGAGTTTTAGTTGGGTTCGTATTTTTTACCCGGACATTTTAGTTGGGTTGGCATTTTTTACCCGGAGTTTTAGTTGGGTTCGTATTTTTTACCCGGAGTTTTAGTTGGGTTCGTATTTTTTACCCGGAGTTTTAGTTGGGTTCGTATTTTGTACCCGGACTTTTTAGTTGGGTTAGTATTTTTACCCGGAGTTTTAGTTGGGTTCGTATTTTTTACCCGGAGTTTTAGTTGGGTTCGCATTTTTTACCCGGACTTTTTAGTTGGGTTAGTATTTTTACCAGGAGTTTTAGTAGGGTTCGTATTTTTACCCGGAGTTCTAGTTGGGTTCGTAATTTTACCCGGAGTTTTAGTTGGATTCGTATTCTTTACCCGGACTTTTTAGTTGGGTTAGTACTTTTACCTGGAGTTTTAGTTGGGTTCGCATTTCTTAGCCGGAGTTTTAGTTGGGTTCGTATTTCTTACCCGTAGTTTTAGTTGGGTTCGTATTTTTTACCCGGACTTTTTAGTTGTGTTAGTATTTTTACCCGGAGTTTTAGTTGGGTTCGTATTTTTACCCGGAGTTTTAGTTGGGTTCGTATTTTTTACCCGGACTTTTTAGTTGGGTTAGTATTTTTGCCCGGAGTTTTAGTTTGGTTCGTATTTTTTACCCGGAGTTTTAGTTGGGTTCGTAATTTTACCCGGAGTTTTAGTTGGGTTCGTAATTTTACCCGGAGTCTTAAGTTAGGTTCGTATTTTTTATCCGGACTTTTTAGTTGGGTTCGTATTTTTTACCCGGAGTTTTAGTTGGGTTCGTAATTTTACCCGGAGTTTTAGTTGGGTTCGTATTTTTTACCCGGACTTTTTAGTTGGGTTAGTATTTTTACCCGGACTTTTTAGTTGGGTTCGTATTTTTACCAGGAGTTTTAGTTGGGTTCGTAATTTTACCCGGAGTTTTAGTTGGGTTCGTATCTTTTACCCGGACTATTTAGTTGGGTTAGTATTTTTTACCCGGAGTTTTAGTTGGGTTCGTAATTTTATCCGGAGTTTTAGTTGGGTTCGTATTTTTTACCCGGACTTTTTAGTTGGGTTCGTATTTTTACCCGGAGTTTTAGTTGGGTTCGTAATTTTACCCGGAGTTTTAGTTGGGTTCGTATCTTTTACCCGGACTATTTAGTTGGGTTAGTATTTTTTACCCGGAGTTTTTGTTGGGTTCGTATTTTTTACCCGGAGTTTTAGTTGGGTTCGCATTTTTTACCCGGACTTTTCAGTTGGGTTAGTATTTTTACCAGGAGTTTTAGTAGGGTTCGTATTTTTACCCGGAGTTTTAGTTGGGTTCGTAATTTTACCCGGAGTTTTAGTTGGGTTCGTATCTTTAACCCGGGCTTTTTAGTTGGGTTAGTATTTTTACCCGGAGTTTTAGTTGGGTTCGTATTTTTACCCGGAGTTTTAGTTGGGTTCGTAATTTTATCCGGAGTTTTAGTTGTGTTCGCATTTTTTACCCGGACTTTTTAGTTGGGTTCGTATTTTTTACCCGGAGTTTTAGTTGGGTTCGTAATTTTACCCGGAGTTTTAGTTGGGTTCGTATTTTTTACCCGGACTTTTTAGTTGGGTTAGTATTTTTACCCGGAGTTTTAGTTGGGTTCGTATTTTTACCCGGAGTTCTAGTTGGGTTCGTAATTTTACCCGGAGTTTTAGTTGGATTCGTATTCTTTACCCGGACTTCTTAGTTGGGTTAGTACTTTTACCCGGAGTTTTAGTTGGGTTCGCATTTCTTAGCCGGAGTTTTAGTTGGGTTCGTATTTCTTACCCGGAGTTTTAGTTCTGTTCGTATTTTTTACCAGGACTTTTTAGTTGGGTTAGTATTTTTACCCGGAGTTTTAGTTGGGTTCGTATTTTTACCCGGAGTTTTAGTTGGGTTCGTATTTTTTACCCGGAGTTTTAGTTGTGTTCATATTTTTTACCCGGAGTTTTAGTTGGGTTCGTATTTTTCACCCGGACTATTTAGTTGGGTTAGTATTTCTTACCCGGAGTTTTAGTAGGGTTCGTAATTTTACCAGGAGTTTTAGTTGGGTTCGTATTTTTTACCCGGACTTTTTAGTTGGGTTCGTATTTTTTACCCGGAGTTTTAGTTGGGTTCGTAATTTTACCCGGAGTCTTAAGTTAGGTTCGTATTGTTTATCCAGACTTTTTAGTTGGGTTCGTATTTTTTACCCGGAGTTTTAGTTGGGTTCGTAATTTTACCAGGAGTTTTAGTTGGATTCGTATTTTTTACCCGGACTTTTTAGTTGGGTTAGCATTTTTTACCCGGAGTTTTAGTTGGGTTCGTACTTTTTACCCGGAGTTTTAGTTGGGTTCGTATTTTTTACCCGGAGTTTTAGTTGGGTTCGTATTTTTTACCCGGACTTTTTAGTTGGGTAAGTATTTTTACCCGGATTTTTAGTTGGGTTCGTATTTTTACCCGGAGTTTTAGTTGGGTTCGTAATTTTACCCGGAGTTTTAGTTGGGTTCGTATCTTTTACCCGGACTATTTAGTTGGGTTAGTATTTTTTACCCGCAGTTTTAGTTGGGTTGGTATTTTTTACCCGGAGTTTTAGTTGGGTTCGCATTTTTTACCCGGAATTTTTAGTTGGGTTAGTATTTTTACCCGGAGTTTTAGTAGGGTTCGTATTTTTACCCGGAGTTTTAGTTGGGTTCGTAATTTTACCCGGAGTTTTAGTTGGGTTCGTATTTTTAACCCGGACTTTTTAGTTGGGTTAGTATTTTTACCCGGAGTTTTAGTTGGGTTCGTATTTTTACCCGGAGTTTTAGTTGGGTTCGTAATTTTATCCGGAGTTTTAGTTGGGTTCGTATTTTTTACCCGGACTTTTTAGTTGGGTTAGTATTTTTGCCCGGAGTTTTAGTTGGGTTCGTATTTTTTACCCGGAGTTTTAGTTGGGTTCGTAATTTTACCCGGAGTTTTAGTTGGGTTCGTAATTTTACCCGGAGTCTTAAGTTAGGTTCGTATTTTCTATCCGGACTTTTTAGTTGGGTTCGTATTTTTTACCCGCAGTTTTAGTTGGGTTCGTAATTTTACCCGGAGTTTTAGTTGGGTTCGTATTTTTTACCCGGACTTTTTAGTTGGGTTAGTATTTTTACCCGGAGTTTTAGTTGGGTTCGTATTTTTACCCGGAGTTTTAGTTGTGTTGGTAATTTTACCCGGAGTTTTAGTTGGGTTCGTAATTTTACCCGGAGTCTTAAGTTAGGTTCGTATTTTGTATCCGGACTTTTTAGTTGGGTTCGTATTTTTTACCCGGAGTTTTAGTTGGGTTCGTATTTTTTACCCGGACTTTTTAGTTGGGTAAGTATTTTTACCCGGAGTTTTAGTTGGGTTCGTAATTTTACCCGGAGTTTTAGTTGGGTTCGTATTTTTTACCCGGACTTTTTAGTTGGGTTAGTATTTTTACCCGGAGTTTTAGTTGGGTTCGTAATTTTACCCGGAGTCTTAAGTTAGGTTCGTATTTTTTATCCGGACTTTTTAGTTGGGTTCGTATTTTTTACCCGGAGTTTTAGTTGGGTTCGTAATTTTACCCGGAGTTTTAGTTGGGTTCGTATTTTTTACCCGGACTTTTTAGTTGGGTAAGAATTTTTACCCGGAGTTTTAGTTGGGTTCGTATTTTTACCCGGAGTTTTAGTTGGGTTCGTAATTTTACCCGGAGTTTTAGTTGGGTTCGTATCTTTTACCCGGACTTTTTAGTTGGGTTAGTATTTTTACCCGGAGTTTTAGTTGGGTTCGTATTTTTACCCGGAGTTTTAGTTAGGTTCGTATTTTTTACCCGGAATTTTTAGTTGGGTTAGTATTTTTACCCGGAGTTTTAGTTGGGTTCGTATTTTTACCCGGAGTTTTAGTTGGGTTCGTAATTTTACCCGGAGTTTTAGTTGGGTTCGTATTTTTTACCCGGACTTTTTAGTTGGGGTTAGTATTTTTACCCGGAGTTTTAGTTGGGTTCGTATTTTTACCCGGAGTTTTAGTTGGGTTCGTAATTTTACCCGGAGTTTTAGTTGGGTTCGTATTTTTTACCCGGACATTTTAGTTGGGTTGGCATTTTTTACCCGGAGTTTTAGTTGGGTTCGTATTTTTTACCCGGTGTTTTAGTTGGGTTCGTATTTTTTACCCGGAGTTTTAGTTGGGTTCGTATTTTCTACCCGGACTTTTTAGTTGGGTTAGTATTTTTACCCGGAGTTTTAGTTGGGTTCGTATTTTTACCCGGAGTTTTAGTTGGGTTCGTAATTTTACCCGGAGTTTTAGTTGGGTTCGTATCTTTTACCCGGACTATTTAGTTGGGTTAGTATTTTTACCAGGAGTTTTAGTAGGGTTCGTATTTTTACCCGGAGTTCTAGTTGGGTTCGTAATTTTACCCGGAGTTTTAGTTGGATTCGTATTCTTTACCCGGACTTTTTAGTTGGGTTAGTACTTTTACCTGGAGTTTTAGTTGGGTTCGCATTTCTTAGCGGGAGTTTTAGTTGGGTTCGTATTTCTTACCCGGAGTTTTAGTTGGGTTCGTATTTTTTACCCGGACTTTTTAGTTGTATTAGTATTTTTACCCGGAGTTTTAGTTGGGTTCGTATTTTTACCCGGAGTTTTAGTTGGGTTCGTAATTTTACCCGGAGTTTTAGTTGGGTTCGTATTTTTTACCCGGACATTTTAGTTGGGTTGGCATTTTTTACCCGGAGTTTTAGTTGGGTTCGTATTTTTTACCCGGAGTTTTAGTTGGGTTCGTATTTTTTACCCGGAGTTTTAGTTGGGTTCGTATTTTGTACCCGGACTTTTTAGTTGGGTTAGTATTTTTACCCGGAGTTTTAGTTGGGTTCGTATTTTTTACCCGGAGTTTTAGTTGGGTTCGCATTTTTTACCCGGACTTTTTAGTTGGGTTAGTATTTTTACCAGGAGTTTTAGTAGGGTTCGTATTTTTACCCGGAGTTCTAGTTGGGTTCGTAATTTTACCCGGAGTTTTAGTTGGATTCGTATTCTTTACCCGGACTTTTTAGTTGGGTTAGTACTTTTACCTGGAGTTTTAGTTGGGTTCGCATTTCTTAGCCGGAGTTTTAGTTGGGTTCGTATTTCTTACCCGGAGTTTTAGTTGGGTTCGTATTTTTTACCCGGACTTTTTAGTTGTGTTAGTATTTTTACCCGGAGTTTTAGTTGGGTTCGTATTTTTACCCGGAGTTTTAGTTGGGTTCGTATTTTTTACCCGGAGTTTTAGTAGGGTTCGTATTTCTTACACGGAGTTTTAGTTTGGTTCGTATTTTTTACCCGGACTTTTTAGTTGGGTTCGTAATTTTACCCGGAGTCTTAAGTTAGGTTCGTATTGTTTATCCAGACTTTTTAGTTGGGTTCGTATTTTTTACCCGGAGTTTTAGTTGGGTTCGTAATTTTACCCGGAGTTTTAGTTGGGTTCGTATTTATTACCCGGACTTTTTAGTTGGGTTAGCATTTTTTACCCGGAGTTTTAGTTGGGTTCGTACTTTTTACCCGGAGTTTTAGTTGGGTTCGTATTTTTTACCCGGAGTTTTAGTTGGGTTCGTATTTTTTACCCGGACTTTTTAGTTGGGTAAGTATTTTTACCCGGAGTTTTAGTTGGGTTCGTATTTTTACCCGGAGTTTTAGTTGGGTTCGTAATTTTACCCGGAGTTTTAGTTGGGTTCGTATCTTTTACCCGGACTATTTAGTTGGGTTAGTATTTTTTACCCGCAGTTTTAGTTG
>CAXIES010000274.1:0-45778 GCA_964023965.1 Melinopterus prodromus
CTAATTTATTTAAACACAAAGTTGAGACTGGTCATGTTATTAATTATAAAGATGCTAAACTACTTCACAAATGCCATAAGGGCTTCAAATTAGATTTACTTGAACAATTTCAGATCCAACTTCATAAAAAGTCACCTTTGACTTTGATTAATGATCAGACTGATTTTCAGTACAAACCTCTGTTTTCCTACATTTAAATTACGTGTGTCTCTGGGTCTTGTTTTTGCCAATTTCCTGCCGACCGATAGTTGATAAGTTTTCCGTTCCAAATGTTATTTCTCCCCCCCTCTTTTTATTTCGACTTGCGGCCACCTATGTCTTGGTGGTGCTGGCTTCCTCCTAGTCTCTTAACGTCCGTCGTGTCGTGTGGACCTTTTTCCACACGACTTTCGTACATTCGCGTACGCTTTAATTTTAATTTTATCTGTTGACATCCATCTTCCATGAAGACCTTGCAAGTTTTATTTATGTCTGATGCCTGCTCTATGGAAGTTTTCATATTTATTTGCTTGTATTTTGTTGTGTTCTGTCCGTTTATCGCGTATTTTACAGTTTTCGTTTTCTATTGTTAGGTACGTTTTCCTGATCGCGAGCCGATGTTTCATTTTGACCATGCTCTATTTATGCCTTAATTACGATTTTTTGACTGTAAGTTTTTGCATATTGCTGTATTGTTCTGTTTCTTAAAATTGTATATTTTTCCCGTTTTTTCCTGCTTTCTCGCTCACTTATTGTTTTTGCAGATTACATACACCGATGATGGCAGCCATGCCGAAACATGTCTGTAGTAAATAAATCTTTTACCTGCGAAGAAAAAAGGAGGCTTTTATTTAATTTCCTACATCTGTAATAACTTCACTTCGCTATAATGGACTTCCTACAATTCAACCACGACTATGCCTCGTCAATTGTCCATAAATTTCGTAAGATGCATAGAAGAATCAAGTTGAGCGAGAACCACATCTACTTCATTAATACTTGCATCAGAGAAAACCTCACACCAAATTTCGCTAGGGTTACTTCGGCCAGTTTGGATTTTTCTACTAAGCAAAAACTTGAAAGAAGGTCTATTGGCAGAGAGCGGCGCAGACACTACGGCAGGATCAGCAATGACACCGAGACTTTGGCTTTTTTACACCGAAAACTTAGAGATTTCTATCACCATCTCCAAATTGAGGACATCATACAGCATGCACGTGGCGACGCATTACTCTTTTCCCAGGAGGACCTACGAAAGAAGAACAACAAGCTTCACAATTTACGATCTAGAACACGACAATCCTGTGGCGCTCGCTCGCAGAGTACACACCCTGGTAATGTAACCTCACAATTTTCTAACTTTTCTGATGTTGTTTTTGACGATGCCGAGACTGCTTTGTTGAACAGAGGCCATAAATTTGCCCTTCCTTCCCGTAATAACCTTGTTAACACCTCCATCGAGCTTGACGTCGCTATTTTGAGGCACCCCGAACGTTTTTCAATCCGTAATAGTCTTATTCCCTTTCTCAAAAAAGAAAATTCCAGTAAAAACATTCCGCCTCCATCTTTTTCTCTCCCTCTCTGGAAAACTGTTAAATCAATAAAATCTAAATTAATCGATTCTAACGCTATACTCGTTCAAGCTGATAAGAATGCTGGCACTGTCATTCTCCCTTTGTGTTCCTATGTTGATAAAACACTTGAATTTTTACGCAGCAATAACTATAACGAAATTAAAAAAGATCCCCTCCCCAATTTTATCCTTAAAACCAAACAAACAATAAACCTTTATAAAAGTACCCTTCAAAAGTTTTCAAATTATAGCTATTTCAACACTTCTCTTTTCATACCTATGAATCCTTCTATACCTCATCTTTATTCTCTTCCTAAATTACACAAACCTAACCTTCCTATCCGTCCTATAACTGCGTTCTATAACTCGCCAACTGTACGCCTCTCAAAATTCATGCTCGGTATTTTTGACTCACTAAATTTTGCTCCTTCTTACACTGTAAAGAATGGTCTTGGTTTTTCTAACTCTATCGTGAATCATAACCCCTCAGGTTGCCTTATTGTTTCTTTCGATGTCACTAACCTTTACTCCAATATCCCCATTAACTTTACACTTCAACTCGTCAACAACCTTTTTAATCAACACTTCCCCGATGATAATGATGCTTCACATCTTACTGCCATACTTAAACATATAATTACTCAAAACTTTTGCACTTTCAATAATAAATTTTACAAAATAGAACAAGGCCTTCCAATGGGTCTCCCTTTGTCTGCTTTCTTATCTGATATATTTCTTGACCATATTGAATGCAACCTCATTCTCAACCCTTGCAACCCTTACCATACTTCTATTAAAAAATGGATACGTTACGTTGACGACGTATTTTGTATTTGGGAAGGTGATCTTCCCAACCTCAATAAATTTTTGGATTACATTAATAATTTATCCCCCACACTTCGATTCACGATGGAGTTGGAAAAAGACAGACTACTTAATTTCCTAGATCTGTCGGTCACCCGTTTGGACAGTTCCTTCAGTTTCAATATTTTTAGAAAACCTACCTCCCTTACTACTATTATCCCCTATGATTCTTGTCATCCCCTTTCACACCGTTTGGCTTCCTTACGTTTCTACTTTCGACGCGCCCTTACTTATCCAATTTCTGCTCATGACCGTAATGCTGAATTTTCTTACATCTATGATGTTGCCCAAGTTAATAATTTTCCGAAAAAGATCGTCAATAATCTGTTACATGATACTACAATTAAATTAGACCCTTTATACACCCATAATCCTCTCCATCCTATCCCTGTATACAAGCCATTTACCTACAATCGTTCTAATATCAAACTTAAAAAGATCCTTAAACCTTTCAATATTTTGCCAGCCTTCAAAAGTCAAACTATACTGTTCAACTTGCTATCAAAACAGCGTCAGATGCCTAGAACTATCCAGGAGGAGAGTGGTGTTTATTCTGTGAGCTGTTGCAACTGCGATGCTGTCTATGTCGGACAGACGGGCCGAATGTTGTCAAGGCGACTCAGAGAACACTGTTACCAAAGTACATCTAATTTATTTAAACACAAAGTTGAGACTGGTCATGTTATTAATTATAAAGATGCTAAACTACTTCACAAATGCCATAAGGGCTTCAAATTAGATTTACTTGAACAATTTCAGATCCAACTTCATAAAAAGTCACCTTTGACTTTGATTAATGATCAGACTGATTTTCAGTACAAACCTCTGTTTTCCTACATTTAAATTACGTGTGTCTCTGGGTCTTGTTTTTGCCAATTTCCTGCCGACCGATAGTTGATAAGTTTTCCGTTCCAAATGTTATTTCTCCCCCCCTCTTTTTATTTCGACTTCCGGCCACCTATGTCTTGGTGGTGCTGGCTTCCTCCTAGTCTCTTAACGTCCGTCGTGTCGTGTGGACCTTTTTCCACACGACTTTCGTACATTCGCGTACGCTTTAATTTTAATTTTATCTGTTGACATCCATCTTCCATGAAGACCTTGCAAGTTTTATTTATGTCTGATGCCTGCTCTATGTAAGTTTTCATATTTATTTGCTTGTATTTTGTTGTGTTCTGTCCGTTTATCGCGTATTTTACAGTTTTCGTTTTCTATTGTTAGATACGTTTTCCTGATCGCGAGCCGATGTTTCATTTTGACCATGCTCTATTTATGCCTTAATTACGATTTTTTGACTGTAAGTTTTTGCATATTGCTGTATTGTTCTGTTTCTTAAAATTGTATATTTTTCCCGTTTTTTCCTGCTTTCTCGCTCACTTATTGTTTTTGCAGATTACATACACCGATGATGGCAGCCATGCCGAAACATGTCTGTAGTAAATAAATCTTTTACCTGCGAAGAAAAAAGGAGGCTTTTATTTAATTTCCTACATCTGGAATATAAATCTGTCAGAATTTGAAATAGCTTTTTAAACTTGACGTTTCGTAGAAGTGGTATCAACCTAACATTACCTATACCTACAGAAATATAACCATTTTTGATTTGTTTAAATACGTATTTCTCAAAAAGTAGCACAAAAAACGTTGATGTCACTCCTATCGAAAGCGCCGCATCACCGGTCGTCGCGCTATTTCGTAGTTTCGGCACTTGTGAGATAAATAACTATTATTTTAATTATTTAAATATGCTTAAATACATATTTACTCAAAAAGCAACACAAAAAAACGTGGTATATCACTCCTGCCGAAAACTACATAGCGCGACTCGCTCACATGCGACGGCGACGCTCCGCCTTCGGTGACTATTATTCTAATGACAGTAGGTAGTGTCAAATGCTGATGCTTTGACAATACCTACTGTCAATAGTATCAAAATATCTGTCAATTCTAGGCTAACTAGTATAATTTTAATGCAACCACGATTTATCTCAATCAAATAGACTATCATGCAGATAAACTATTAATTGTATATATTGTATGATAAAGTCATGTGCCTGACCACATCAGATTTTTATTTTATATGATTCTTTGAATCTTTGTGAATTTTAATCCATAATTTTTTAATATTTTTGTCCCGTAATAAAGGGTTTCCAATAAGAGACTTCATTTAGATATTAAAAAAGACGAGATTTTTTTAAAAGAAACCAATAAATGTTTATTTCATTGTAAAGAGGAAGCTATGCCATTAACATTTGAAAACGATATCACCCACGGCCACGGCTACGCAGTACGCTTGCAGCCAGCCAGTAATTATGCGCAGCCCAGGTCCAGAAAGTTTATCCACATCATCCACAGTGAAATTTTCTCCATGCTGGTATAGCAATTAATCACTGTCTTTGCCTTCTGCCAAGGCACAAGACGTAACATAATTAAGGTGGTCTGTACAGATTTGACCCAGCAATCCATCGACTAGGCGACGAAAGTTCAGAACGAGATAGATCTATTCAAACTAAACGGGAACGTGAAGACACTCTAATAGCAAAGAAATACTAGACGACTACGCGTCAGCGCGTTGAGCGTATCCTTTCGTGTGCGAAACAAATCATGGGTCGCCTAACATCCCCCAAATATACGTCGTCAATAGCAGTAAAGTGGGGGACATTATTTGTTAGACAGCTGAGGTGGACGGGTCGGATACACTATACGGAAACTAGCGACGCAGCGCGACATTTATTACGAATTAATGCAATCTTTACTTATGCCCTGAACTAAATAAAATAAATGATTGAAACAAATTATGGATATCTAATATTTTTATCTAGGTATTTTGACATCGAATAAGTGTTGAAGTGCTTTGATTTGATTATTTTTTCGGCACATAGAGAGAAAGAAACTCATCAAGATTGTGACTTGCTTTTAATTTTTGTTCATTTAGTTTTCTGTTTCATCCTAATATCGACATTTTTGAAGAAGAGTCAATAAAGCTTTGCAATTTTATATTGCAACACCAAAACATTGACTCGTTGATTAATTTATATTAACTAGTATAGTATTCATAGTCATTTCGTACCAGGACATAAATTAAAAACATACCAAACAGATTTATATTTTATATTTTAAACCATTTTTTATAATTTCGGACAAGAAACAATTAAAAAAGAACGGACCTAACTGGTCATTCATCTTTATTTCCCAAAAGTTATCGTCGCTTTTAATTATTTCTATGTGTGGTTCGAATAATCGCGACCACACTATAAAGTAACAAAATTGTTTTTTTGTTACATGCAATTGGCCCTGTATTTGGTAATAATAATTATGAACGGTTTTTAATTTTAATTTTTGTTCATTATATTCGAGAAAGTCAATCAAACGTTTATCAACCGCTTCTTTAATATTGCAAGTTTTTATTTTTTTTTTTGCATTTAACCTCTACGATTGCTACCTCATCTTCAATAATACCGTCGGGACTTGCACCGAGAAAGAAATCATCGCCTTCTCCAACGAACAGACCGCAACTCTCAACACGGTAGCCAGTTTGATTTCAAATTGTTGCAGCGCTATTTCTTCGTGTTCGATGCCATATCGTGTTGCTCTATTCCCGGAAAATTAACCGTACAGCAATCGATGAATGAGCTTATCAGGTGGTGTACTTTTTTTCCTTTTACTGATAGTACCAAAATTGGAAGCGATTAAACGATATAGTCTTTCCTGTTACCAGACAAGATTACAATTTTGGCATCTGGTTCTTTCTTCAATTTGGTTCCGTTCTGGGTCCGTTCTTGATAGCAAGTGTATCAAATTAATCCTTCTAGTTTCCAACTCGTCATTAGATAAGTCGTCGTCCACTGCCCCATAATCATGATCTGCTTCCGCCCTCTTGTGTTTTTTTCTAATGTTGCTTAGTCCTGAAGTTTGCCTCCTTTTCCTGCTTGTAGTTTCAAATGTTCGCATTTTTTCCGCTGCAAATTTCTTGGGGTATACGCCAGGTTTTTCGCCTATTGGCCTCAGTGATATGGATGAAGTAGGAATCTCGGCAATTATACGATATTGCAGCGAGATACCATCTTACTTTGTACGAGTTCTTCAGCGCATAATTTATCTGCAATAAAAGAAACATTACTTAGTAAATTTACAGATTATTAAATATTAAATAATTAAAATAATTATGAAATCTGTGGAAATAAAATTATAGAGATTTACTCACCCTTTTTCCTCCAATAAACCTGTTCACCAAACTGTTAAAGAGCTCAGCGGAATTATTATTTTCGTTCAGGAGACAAGATGCTCAATTATCCACAATTCGTTGTAAACATTGTAAGATGTCTCTATCCAAGCCACATTTTGAAATATCTGGGTATAGGTTTTCTTCTACGTCCTTCGATCCTGAGCAAAAATAACTTGCACAATTGGAACGATCTGCGAATACATGGCGTGTGCTATTCAACACATCCTTTTTGAAAAGTAAAATTTTTTCAGAGTATATCTTTTCTTAAGTGTTTCTATATGCTGCTGCTCTTTTGATGGCTGTTCTAAATCTCAAAATGGTACTGTCTAATTTTCTGCGCAAATGAATAGGAATTATATTATTATTGGAACGGCGACCTTTTTCTACTAATTTCTTTAAGTTTTGTACAAAAATTTCGTAATAAGTGATTTATACCCTCAACTTTTTCCACAAGTAGTGATCCTTAAGGCTTTTCTCAATAATTTTTTTGGTTACGCTGCTGTCTCTATCACCAATTAGTTTACTAAATTTTAAACCATGCATGGTTAAACTTTTCTGAAATCCCTCCACTATTATGTCTGCTTCCATGTATGTTGATGATCCTTTCCAGTTCTGTGTGCATGCATGTGCGGGGGCTTGTTTGCCGTTCCTTTCAGCACGATTGCTTTGTGTGCAGAATTTGTTTCGAACTCCAACAAACAGATTTTTTTTGTAGACTTTCCAACATTACTTCCAACACCAGATAGCATAACGGGTTCGGTAACTTCGTTTCGACCAAGCCCCATCAGCAATGACGGTAATGCACGGAACCCTATTTTCGTCAACGTTTCCTTCTGCTGTCGCTATCCTCGCCTCTTTCTGACCTGCACCTTCCATCGTTTTCAACAAACATTTCTCAACTGAATGCTCAATTGTACTATGTTTAGCATTAAATTGACGAAGTGGCATCGATGGTATATTTAAAAACGAGGTAAATTGGGAAAAACCACATCGAATTGATAATATTCCTGAAAATAAAAAAACAATCTTAGGAAACGGGAATTCTCTTATGGCGGTATTGCTTACCTAAAACTCTTATGGTATTTATGGCTTGTTCGTTTTCATTAGTGGATATTTTTGAATCTGCATTACACATGCGACACTTTACAATAAAAGTACATTGCAAGCCTATTCTCTCTTCACCAACAATATCACAGAATTTAAATTGACTGTCAAAACCAGGGTAATGCTTGAGATTTTCTATTTGACGCCAAAATAAATTGATATCGATAATTCGTCTACCACTGATTTGAAAAGGTTCTTCGGAGACGTATTTTTAAGTTTCATAGTCATCCTCAATTTCGGTTGGAGAACTTCGACCTCCTTCATTCTCCTGTGATTCTACAGCCTCTAATAAGGTTGAGGTACTACGAACTACTTCACTCTCGTCCGATTGTACAGCCTCTAACTGGGTTGGAGAACTCCGTGCAACCACACACCGGTGCAAAACATGCCTGTGTTTCATAAAGAATTTCTCGTGACTGACTGCAAACTGAGGTATAATTTTTTTTGCAGATAGATAAATGACATGTCTAGATATTTACATCAAAGTTTGAACAGAACTCGCTACCATTTTGCCGATATAAATTTGACAAAATAGGGGACCTTTTAGCATTTTTTATGTTATACTAATTCATTAAAAATAAAATATTTATGCTTATTAGCACCTAAATGATATCCATAACTGTACAATATCCAAATTTCACGATCCTACGTCTAAGTGTTTCCAGGATATGTACCTTGAAAAAATGCCCTATTTTTGAGCGCTGTACAAGCCGCCTTAACATATGAGCTTTGTAAGTCTTTAAAAAACTCTGAAGGATGTGGAAGGTGATTTTGTTTTTGGTCCCGCGTCTTGTCTTGCTTTCTTGTAGAAATCCTCGTAATATAATTTTTCCATTGTCCTTCTGGTTGCTGGTCATCCTTTTCAACTTGTTTTAACGCAGAAGGCGTAGTATTATTAACATATGTGCTGTGTAATATTCCTTCAAAATATTGAGAAAAGCTGTTTTGTTTTTGGTCCTGCATCCTGTCGCCTTTTATTGTAATGGTCCTCGTAGTACAATTTTCATCCGGTATAGGTAATACTGGGCCGTCGATGTGATGCCTACCATCTTCTTGTTTGTCCAAGCACTTGAGCTATTGTTAGCTCACTGAATGTTTGTCATTCAGTAATCTCGGGTAGGACAACTGGATGTTGTCCTTGAAGCGAAACTCCCAGTTTCATTACTTCTTCCAATAGTTCTACATCCGAGATTTTTTAACATCGCTGAAAACCACAAGTCTTAAGTGGTCAAGAAACTCCAGAATACTTATGCAATCTTACTTATACTTGTGCAATCCGCTGTAATTGCCAAAGGTACTTTTCTTTTAGGCCATAACAAAAGCAATAGTTCTCTTATGTCATTCACATTTTCGCTATACTTCTGTTTAATAGTTTTTTTTTGCATTTTAGTTAGTTCCTTTTGCCAGTCGAAATTTTCGTTAGCCTCTTTGCTAATGACGCATTGGTAATGAGATGCTAGCAAAGGCCATATCTTTTGTTCCAGTAGATTGATAAATTTTTGGCCCGCCAGAATTTTTTGGCATATTTCAAACATCCAGTCCATTGCCAATACTTTGAACCAATTTATTTCAAACGTTAGTTTAGTTAAAACCCAGCATAATTTGCTTCTCAGCATAAAATTTTTTACACTTTCATCTAGATTCACTATCTTATGTTTATAACTATTGCCCAGTAACTGCGCAATTGAGGAATCTATGTCTACAACATTCGGTTTTGCTAGGAAGACGTAAAGCTGTGTGTTGAAGTTGCTATTAAAATTTTAATTTTCAAAGTCAAGTTGTCGGTATTGACCACATTTTTGGGTATACAGAAAAAAATCTGATGTGGCCAGGCACATGACTTTATCATACAAAATACAAAATTAATAGTTTAGCTGCATGAGAATCTATTTGACTGAGATAAATCGTGTATGCATTAAAATTAAACTAGTTAGCCAGGATTTGACAGATATTTTGATAGTCAATAGTATCAATCGAAGGTATTGTCAAAGCATCAGCATTTGACACTACCTACTGTCATCAGAATAATAGTTGTTTATCTCACAAGTGCCGAAAGTACGGAATAGCACAACGATCGGTGATGCGGCGCGTCACCGATGGCGGAGCGTCGTCGTCGCATGTGAGCGAGTCGCGCTATGTAGTTTTCGGCAGGAGTGACATCAACGTTTTTTGTATTGCTTTTTGAGAAATACGTATTTAAAAAAAATCAAAAATGGTTATATTTCGGTATAGATAATGTTAGGTTGATACCACTTCTACGAAATGTCAAGTTTAAAAAGCTAATTCAAATTCTGACAGATTTATAGTCGAGGGTTCTCCGAGTGTGACAGCGTGGTGACAGCCATAGACATTTCTGTGGTGACAGCACAAAAAAAATATTTGTCAAAATCCTGGCTACTATGTAGCATATCAATGCAGATGCGACCGATCTCGATCAAATAGAATTTGCTCTTGCAGCTAAACTATTAATTTTACCAAAAAATGTCATAGGCATAAATTATTCAAAATTTCCTCTGCTTTAATTTATTATTTAACTATTTTGACGAAATTACAGAAATGGCGGCTCATTTCTAAAATCCTTGAAAATGGCTTAGAATAAACTACCAGTTCCTTTGGACCCTTTTGAACCAAAAGCTTTTCAGCTCTAAGTTTGGTCATAAAACTTCTAAATATGAACTTTCGTCCCCATACCTTTAGTAGTTTTTCCGGAATCGTCTCCACAAAAATCGAGTACACACATACGCACACACACACACACACACACACACACATACACACACACACACACACACAGACATTTTTTTGTACCTTGGTCAAAAATGTTCAGGGGACCCAAAAAGACCTATTTCCGCTAAAATCTCAATTTTTTTTTTCGGCATGATTACAATACTTTACCATACTGCGTATGATAAAGTAAAAATGGGATGGTCTAAGTCAAACTGTTTACATTGTAGTTCTGGATAGACATTTTTCATATTCGTGAAGATGCACACGAAGTAATCCTGTACGTCAACGCCTTCCAATAGTTTACGCAACTCTTCTGTTTCTGGTTTATTGCCTGACATCATTTGGATTACATCCTCAAATGCTTTCTTATACTCCATCAACGTTATTTCATAACTAATAATTATTTTGGTCCGAGAGGATATAACTTCTCTTCTCAGTGTTAGATTTCTAGAAATTTTGATGTCCTGGTTTCGTTTTGTAAAGATTACAACTTCGGATTTGGATGGATTGGGCCTAATTTTCCATTTTATAAAATATTTGTCCTGGACGTGGAGGTGTACTTGTAGGTGTAACACAGCAATGAGAGCATCCGGAGAGGAGCAATAAATTGCCGCGTACAGTGCGATTTTGGTTTGTGAGAGTTCGGCACATCGCATAGATATAGGGTGAACAATAGGGTGGAATGAAAGCACGTATTTTTTTGTTTTTAACTTTAGTGGTACTGCGGATTAGTTGCCTTCTAGTTGGTACATCAATCTGTGAAAATGGCAAGAAATAATAATAATTTCTTCTGCTGCCAAAAATGCTTTAATGAGCATCTTTATATCAATTTACTTCTTAACTTACATTGAAAAATAATACAATAACTTGAATTAAATTATAAATTAACTATTATACAATCTTATATTCGTTTTTAGATTCAAACTTAGGCATCAAGTTTCGTGATTGCAGTCTTGAGCGGATTAAACCATTTCAATTATCCATGCCGCATACTGGATCTGCTTTAGTTAGAATCTTGACGCAACTTTCAGCCTGTGTGTGGCATGGGTATCTAACAAATGTTAATTTAGTACCTCCAGAATTCTACTAAGTATTAAGTGTTCCATAATTTGTGCAAGATGGATTGCATTTTATCGTAACTATGTCGGTGCGTATACCTTAACAATGAAAGTAACGAGTGCTTTCAGGTTATCGGATGGATTTTCACTAGCCATATACCGGGTGATTCAAATTCGAGCTTCACCATGGGAATCTCGCTTATTAGTGGAGATAGAGCCTATGTTTAAATTTGGCAAAGTTTCATATTTTTGTGCTAATCAATTATCTGAAAAGAAATTTAAGCTATCATTTTTCATTTTGAAGATATCCACAAAAAACTGAAATTTTAAGATATCGTTTTTATTACTTTATCATACGCAGTAAGATAAAGTATTGTAATCATGCCGAAAAAAAAATTGAGATTTTAGCGGAAATAGGTCTTTTTGGGTCCCCTGAACATTTTTGACCAAGGTACAAAAAATGTCTGTGTGTGTGTGTGTGTGTGTGTGTGTGTGTGTGTGTGTGTGTGTGTGTGTGTGTGTGTGTGTGTGTGTGTGTGTGTGTGTGTGTGTGTGTGTATGTATGTCTGTGTGTGAACGATTTTTGTGGCGACGATTCCGGAGAAACTACTAAAGGTATCGGAACGAAAGTTCAAATTTAGAAGTTTTGTTACCAAACTTAGAGCTGAAAAGGTTTTGGTTGAAAGGGGTCCAAAGAAACTGGTACTTTATTCTAAGCCTTTTTGAAGGATTTTGCAAATGAGCCGCCATTTCTGTAATTTCGACAAAATAGTTAATTAATAAATTAAAGTAGACGAAATTTTGAATAATTTATGCCTATGACATTTTTTGGTAAAATTAATAGTTTAGCTTCAAGAGCAAATTCTATTTGATCGAGATCGGTCGCACCTGCATTGATATGAAATTACATAGTAGCCAGGATTTTGACAAATATTTTTTTGTGTTGTCACATTCGAAAACAGCTGATCTCATCAGAGGTTGGAGAACCACTATGGAACGTTGCCGCTGTAGTGCGGCAAATTTTAAAATACAAATTTCAAATAAAGTAAGATCACCAATTTGATTATTTGTTGATAAGAAATATCAACCCGTCTTTATATCTAATTCCAAAAACGATACATTGAGAAAATTATAAATAAAGTATAGCGATGAGTGTAGTTTTATTTTAGTATTTTGGTAGGGATGTGTCATGAACAAATATAAATCTGTCAGAATTTTAATTACCTTTTTAAGGTGCGTTTTCATTAGTGATAATGGCAGTGGTAGCAGACGCCGTTATAGTATTTCCAATAGAAAATTGATAGTGACTCATGTTTATGCACATGCAAACTAATATGTGTCATTATCACGATATTTAAGAAACACTATAATTTCGTATTCTACCACCGCCATTAGCTACCATTACCTACTAATCGGAACGCACCTTTAAACTTGATGTTTCGTCAAAGTGGTACTAACCTAGCATTTACTATACAGAAATCATTTATTTTTTTTTAAATACGTATTTCTTAAAAAGCAACACAATAAACGTTAATGTCGCTTCTGCCAAAAACTAGATAGCCGACTCGCTCATATGCGACGGCGACACTCCGCCTTCGGTGACGCGCCGCATCACCGCTCGTCGCGCTATTCCGTAATTTCGGCATTTGTGACATAAATAACTATAATTCTAAGGACGTAGTGTAGGTAGTGTCAAATGCTGATGATTTGACAATACGTACGATTTATCTCAATAGAATAGATTCTCATGCAGCTAAACTATTAATTTTATATATTGTATGATAAAGTCATGTGCCTGGCCACATCAGATTTTTTTTTATTCAAAACCAAATGTAGCTAGACAATTGAAACAAAAACATTCAAAAACTTTTTAACAAGGAATGCAGTGTCATTTTACTTTATCATACGCAGTATGATGAAGTAATGTAATCGTGCCGAAAAAAAAAATTGAGATTTTAGCGGAAATAGGTCTTTATGGGTCCCCTGAACATTTTTGACCAAGGTACAAAAAAATGTCTGTGTGTGTGTGTGTGTGTATGTGTGTGTGTGTGTGTGTGTGTGTGTGTGTGTGTGTGTGTGTGTGTGTGTGTGTGTGTGTGTGTGTGTGTGTGTGTGTGTGTGTGTGTGTGTGTGTGTGCGTGCGTATGTGTGTACTCAATTTTTGTGACGACGATTCCGGAGAAACTAGTGAAGGTATAGAAGCGAAAGTTCATATTTAGAAGTTGTATGACCAAACTTAGAGCTGAAAAGCTTTTGGTTCAAAAGGGTCCAAAGGAACTGGCTGTTTCCTCTAAGCATTTTTTAAGGATTTTGCAAATGAGCTGTTATTTCTGTAATTTGGTCAAAATAGTTAAATAATAAATTAAAGTAGAGGAAATTTTGAATAATTTATGCCAATGATATCTTTTGGTAAAATTAATAGTTTAGCTTCAAGAGCAAATTCTATTTAATCGAGATCGGTCGCATCTGCATTGATATGAAACTTCATAGTAGCCTGGATTTGACAAATATTTTTTTGTGCTTTCACCACAGAAATGTCTATGGCTTTCACACTCGAAAACAGCTGATTTCATCAGAGGTTGGAGACCCGCTATGGAACGTTGCCGCTCTAGTGTGGCAAAGTACAAAATACAAAATTCAAATAAAATAAGATCATCAATTTGATTGTTTGTTGATAAGAAATATCAACCCGTCTTTATATCTAATTCTAAAAACGATAAATTGAGAAAATTGTAAATAAAGTATAGCGATGAGTGTAGTTTTATTTTAGGTTGTTGTTACGGATATGACATCTACAGTGTCATGAACAAATATAAATCTGTCAGAATTTGAATTAGCTTTTTAAACTTGACGTTTCGTCAAAGTGGTACCAACCTAACATTTCCTACACAGAAATATACCCATTCTTTAATTATTTTTTTAAAAATACATATTTTTCAAAAAGCAACACAATTAACGTTGGTGTCACTCCTGCCGAAAACTAGATAGCGCGACTCGCTCACATATGACGGCGACGCTCCGCGTTCGGTGACGCGCCGCATCACCGCTCGTCGCGCTATTCCATACTTTCGGCTCTTGTGACATAAATAACTGTTATTCCAATGTCGTAGTGTAGGTAGTCTCGAATGCTAATGCTTTGACAATACCTACGATTTATCTCAATAAAATAGATTATCATGCAGCTAAACTATTAATTTTATATATTGTATGATAAAGTCATGTGCCTGGCCACATCAGATTTTTTTAATTTGAAATAAATTCAAAGATGGCGGCGTAACCATGGCCAACTTTTGTTTTTCTTATGGGCGCCATATTGAATTTTGGTATTTTCCGATGTTCGTGTTTTTTCTCATTTCCGCAATGTATAAGATGTTACCATTCTTTTTTAAAATAATGGTGTAATAATCGAATGTTTTTGTTTCAAATGTCTAGCTTCATTTGGTTTTGAATAAAAAATTAAAAATGATATGTTAAAATTTCAGTTTTTTGTGGATATCTTCAAAATGAAAGCTTAAATTTCTTTTCAGATAATTGATTAGCACAAAAATACGAAACTTTGCCAAATTTAACATAGGCTCTATCGCCAGTAATAAGGGAGATCCCCATGGTGAGAATCGAAATTGAATCACCCGGTATAGAGCGAGTACACGATTTGCCAAGCCTAACCATCTAGAATGCGAAAGTTTACCGGGATTTGAACTGCTTGCATACATCTAAAAGATGTTTTCATTACTTAAGTCATCTACATCTGGTATGATAGATAAAAACTCAGAACCAATCGGAGCGTAGTTGATAAGTTTTATATTTTCACAACCAATTAGTTGCTTGCCTATAGGCTCACATAACCCGCGTGGACCAACTGTCGACCTATCTAAATGTTGAAACAAATGCCTCAAAGGAAGTTCATTGGCGTGAAGTTGACACACAAACCATAGCAACGGGCGCTCGAAAAAAATTTCTAGCTGCACTATGACTCCGTTCTTTAAGCCAGTATTTATAACAGTACCATCACAACCTATAGCATACTGACGTGACGTGTTAAATTCTTTCGTTGTAAAAAAATCGGTTATTGCCGTGGTTATAGATCTAGATAAACCAGAGTCAGGGGAAGTGTCCTAGATAAGCAGAACCCGGCTCTGGTATAAATGAATAATGCTCTTGTTATAATGTTTTGCAAACGGACTTTGCTGATATGTTCTCAATTCTAAAGTTTTATCCTTTTTCCCGTCAAAACATAAATTTTCTACGATAATTAAATTTTTTCTTATATCTAGATTGTAGACTTCCGCGGTCAGTGATATATTGATTTCCGGGTGGATACCGAGTTGAGGACTTTGAAGCCGTCGACGTTTCGCGCTCTGTTGCAAGAGGCATCTCCAGAACTAAGTTATCAAACCAAGTCCTAAGAAGACCCGTCCCAACAGACGACAGTATCTTCTTAGCACTTGGTTTGATAACTTAGTCATGAAGATTGCTCTTGCAACAGAGCGCGAAACGTCGACTGCTTCAAAGTCCTCTCCGCGGTTTCCACCCGGAAATCAATTTATCACATTTGTTCTTACTCACTCTTTTATGGATTCACGGCATGCATTTCTCTGTCTTCGCACTTTCATTCTATCAATGACATCTATACTTGAGACGGATCAGACTCTTTGCACTGTCGTTTTGAGGCGATACATCGGTTTCTACCTTGTCGGCACTCTGCATATTTCGAGTTTCGTTTTGTTTTCCCCTTGTACTATCCAACTGTAGCCTACAGACGACAGCTAGAGAGGTGTCGCTATAGAGAGAGACATTGTCGCTTTGGTACCGCTTTATATGTGGGAAAAACATAGAACACACGTGGTGGAGTTTAGTAAACAGACAAAATTTGTGCGGTAAAATGAAAGTAAATCAAAGTCATTGGATTTTTTTTCTTGATATCGCGGAGATACGTCCAGAATTAATTACTGGACGTTTCGTTGGTGTGGCAGGGCGGGAGAAATGTTGTGGAACGATGTTTTGAACGATGTTGAATGCGTTGGGGTTTGGACAAAAAAGCACAGATGAATGGAGAAAGGTATGAAGTAATACCACATTGTAATGTATTATCAGTTACATTCTATTTATCATACACCCGTAAGCAGTGACCGATTGGAAAAGTAAAGTGAAGGGGAAAGCAGCCAAATTGCAAGAACTTAGCCAAACAGGGGGAGGTGAAGCAGTCCACCCTCCTCTGTCTACAATTGAGGAGAGGTTGCTACAAATAATGGGACGAAAGGCACTGACGGGCGATAATGTGGTGGAATTAGGACTGGAAGATGCAAATGATGCACCTAATTAATGATATATTTTTGTTGAATTTAAAATAACTTTTTCAGATGCTAAATCATTACAACGCTGATGTACAGCCTTCTCATCCACCTGTTGCAAACGAGCGGGAGGACCACATTGCACTCAAAGATACGTCACCTGGAGATGGTCCTAATCCACAAAGCGCAGGGAAATACAGCGAACAGCGCTCCATCGCAAGCCACACTCGTTAATAATAATAATAATAACAATCAGTCATGGAGTTTAATCTATGGCTGAGACACTAAAACAAATTAACCAGTAAATAAAAAAATTAATTATTTTTATAATTATTTTATTATTTTTAGAATAAAGGTTTTGTTTTATTTTGCGCCAGTGTTTTGTAGTTATTGATCTTGGAAATAAAGGACTAAGTTATTTATATACACATATTTATTTTATTACTATGCAACAGTCCCCGATAAAACAAACCTAGTATACGTTCAAAGTTTACGATACGTACAGCAGTATACATACACACAGAGCATTCTGTAAGCTTTGAACGTACATTAGGTTTGTTTTACAGTAACTTAATTAAGAAAATATATAAATAGAAAACAAATGTAAAAAACATTCGTTCGTGCTTGACGTCCCTCTTGCTGCACGTCATGTCATTCGGATCTATGTAATTATCATCATCATGGTCTACGTCTATATGAGGCACAATGTCGTCATTCGGCTGATTCTTAATGCATATATTATGCAATATGCAGCAAGCCCGTTCAGATAGCGAAAACGTCCTTTCAAAACACCATTACACCGCTCCACACAGTTACGCGCTATTCGTTGCCTCTCTGTATAACGGAACGCAGGCGCATTTTCCGGTGGTCGGCGCACAGTTGTCATCAGCCACGGTTGCCGCGGATATCCTGAGTCTCCAATCAGCCAAGTTGTTCTGTTTCCTAAAATTCATTGTATTATAGAAAACACTTATGGTTTCTGGCACATAATCGGCTGGTTACCCAACTGTTGTAAGTTACCTGCCGAAATTTAACAAACCGGAAACCAATGCTGCATTTTAGTGTGTTTCTGGTACATCTCAATTTTCATTGGCTGCTCGGTCACGTGTTCCCGTGTCCCACGTCGTACACACTTGCCAACTGCCAAGTATGTATGTATGTATGTTATGTCAATTTATTTGTGTTTATGTTAACTTATAGGCCGAATAACAGTGATATGAAAGAAGAAGTAATCATGAATGGATTGTACAGTTGTAATACATGATATACAAAGGTTTTTTTTGCTTCCATATGAATTAGGAATGTACGCGGATGATACATCCGTAATAATTCAAGCAGAAAACAATGATTCTATGTCGTCTGAGATAACCAGGCAAGAAGTACTCTTGGTCGTACTACGTTGGCAACAAAATGGGATATTGGGACAACGACCAGGTCAAATAATCACAAACTTTATCAACTCTGCAACGTTTCGAGTTTAATTCAAAGTCTTCATCAGGCAACAAAGTTACTATAAAGACAGAAATTACCACTATTATTTACTAATTAAATTTAAAATTAAATTAACTTAAGTTGGTTGTGTAAGAAGCAGCCTTAATTTTTACAAACAACCGAAAAACCACATGGTGATGAGATGCAACAAATCTAATGAAAATGGGTGTCTCCACGGCTGGCCAGTGGACCCATCAGTAATGAACAATAACTAATTAAATGCAAACCACGCTGCCGGCACGCTGACAATTGATCATCTCGTGGAAATGTGAGGTTAACCAGAGAAACCGGTTGTCAACATGTGGAAACTGCAATACCGACAAGTGCAGTGAAACGATCAAACGCCAACCCCGCCCAACAGATGGTGCACCGAATTTATGAAACTTAATTAAGAATTATAATTTGAAATAATAAAAAATGAGAATAACAATGGGAATCATCCTGAAGGGACCAAACAAAAGAATTGAAAGGTTTTTATTTAATTTTATAAACAAAATTGAAAAGGTTGTGACACAATGACAAGGTTAAGCCGAGTCAGAGCCGCGGTCCCGTCCATCCAGTCGACCACTCTCGGAGCGTCCTTGTTTATAAAGTTCGAAAAGATAACTATAAATGTTACTAAGACCACTTGTGTCAATCTTATCGTTTACTGTGTTATCATTCACATTTATATGGAACATCTCCAGAAATAGCCGACCGAAGTACCTAGGTTCACTAGCAATTATCCTTGCCTTGTCAAACTTGAAGGAGTGTGAAAAACTCATAGCATGCTCAACAAGGGCACTTGCAGCACCCTTTTGTAACCTGACGTCACTTTTATGTTTGGATACTCTAGCTTTAACGTATTGGGACGAGTGTCCTATATACAAACCGTTGCAGTCATTGCAATTTATGGCGTACACAACATTACTCCTCAAGTTAGACGGGGTTTTGTCTTTAAGTTTGGAAAAAGAGTTTTGCCTTTCAACATTTACTCTTCTTTTTTTGATTCAATAAAGTTAGCTTATAATAAACATTTTAATAACGCGAAGAGGTCTAACATTAACAAATTTAATATTTTAAAGAACAAATCACTTCATGATCGTTCACCGGCCTTCAGACTTCGTGAGGGATGGATAGTGAACAAGTCTGACATTGACGTACCTCAACAAATTTTAACGTTCCTTTCATTGGGCCCTAAGTTTGCTCTGCCTGTGTCTCCCACAACCTGCGACATCTCCCACATTCTCAGAGATGTTGAGGGCATCATTACCCAATTCCAACCGGGGGAGAGAGACACACTCAGAGCACGCTCTACTAATGTGGTCACGAATTTCTTGCTGTCGCGTCCACACGTCAATTTAATTGAGTCAGAGATCGTTTCCCTCGCGAAGCAGACGAAGTTGTTCCTGAGAGCGACACCTGATTTATTGGTATGTAGAGCGGACAAGGGTGCTGTCACTGTGTTGCTCGACAAACCGTCTTACATCCAAAAGGTGTCTGATCTGCTTAACAGTGACGACATATGACATATGACATATGTGAGAGAATCAATAGAGATCAAACAGCCTCATTACAAAAACGTACTAATGAACTGGTCCGATGGTTGGTTGACAGAGGAGCAATTGACGTTCAATTTTCACAGTCCTTAACCTGTCAGAACTCTATCCTTCCTAAACTTTATGCTTTACCAAAGATCCACAAACCTAACATACCATTCAGACCAATAGTATCTTTTATAGGGTCCGCTACCTATAATTTATCCTCTTACATTTCCAACGTCTTAACCGATAGCATGGCTAATCGTACTATTTATAATGTGAAAGATATTTTCTCCTTTATTGAGGAAGTTAATGGTATGCTGGTACCCGATGGTCATGAATTGGTATCATTGGACGTGGTCAGCCTTTTCACCCAGATTCCTTTACATTTGGTCACTCAATCTGTCACCAAGCATTGGACCTCCATTTCTGATCATTGTGGTCTTGCACAAAACGATCTCATCAAGGTTATTTCATACTTGTACAACAATTGTTTTTTCACTTTTGACGGTATTGTCTATAGGCAGCGTAGTGGCAGCCCCATGGGCTCTCCGCTCTCCCCCATTCTGGCTCTCATGGTAATGGACGACCTACTTGAGGTGACCATAGAGAAGTGTGAATTCACTATCCCATTGATCAGGAAATATGTTGACGATTTAATTTTGATTTTGCCTTCGCACCAAATTAATAATGTTTTGGACCTTTTCAACGATTACCACGAGGACATACAGTTCACCATTGAGAGAGAAAAACATATGTCAGTCCCTTTCTTAGATTCTCGTCTTATTAGATCGGCCAATGGTGAACTGAGGTTCGACTGGTATACTAAACCTACCCATTCAGGGAGATACATGAACTTTCATTCCTCGCATCCTTTCCGAAAGAAAATCAACTTATTAAAGGCGATGCGTGACAGAGTCGTATCCATTTGCCATCCTGAATTCAAGAAACGTAACCTGACCAAACTTAAACAGTTTTTTCTTAGCAACAATTATCCCAAACAGTTAGTCAATTCAATTTTATTCAATTCTACTAATGAGCCTCCCACACAGTTACCTGCATCCGGGGATGTCGCGGCTGTGGACCTTCTGTCCTCACCCAGACGTAATCGCTTGAGCATTGTGGCGATGGACGCCGGCGCCGTCCCAGTTGACGACGTCGGTGCGCCCGGCAACGACGCCTTGCCCATCGTCAAATATAGAAGGGTACCCTTCATCGGCGACCTCACGGAGAAACTCAAACGTGTATTGCATCACCAGTCCTTCAGATTTGGTGTCTTTAGTTACCTTACTGTGGGGGACGCTTATTTTTCCAAACTTAAAGACAAAACCCCGTCTAACTTGAGGAGTAATGTTGTGTACGCCATAAATTGCAATGACTGCAACGGTTTGTATATAGGACACTCGTCCCAATACGTTAAAGCTAGAGTATCCAAACATAAAAGTGACGTCAGGTTACAAAACGGTGCTGCAAGTGCCCTTGTTGAGCATGCTATGAGTTTTTCACACTCCTTCAAGTTTGACGAGACAAGGATAATTGCTAGTGAACCTAGGTACTTCGGTCGGCTATTTCTGGAGATGTTCCATATAAATGTGAATGATAACACAGTAATCCATAAGATTGACACAAGTGGTCTTAGTAACATTTATAGTTATCTTTTCGAACTTTATAAACAAGGACGCTCCGAGGGTGGTCGACTGGATGGACGGGACCGCGGCTCTGACTCGGCTTAACCTTGTCATTGTGTCCAACATTTTCAATTTTGTTTATAAAATTAAAAAAAAACCTTTCAATTCTTTTGTTTGTTCCCTTCAGGATGATTCCCATTGTTATTCTCATTTTTATCATTTCAAATTATAATTCTTAATTAAGTTTCATAAATTCGGTGCGCCATCTGTTGGGCGGGGTTGGCGTTTGATCGTTTCACTGCACTTGTCAGTATTGCAGTTTCCACATGTTGACAACCGGTTTCTCTGGTTAACCTCACATTTCCACGAGATGATCAATTGTCAGCGTGCCGGCAGCGTGGTTTGCATTTAATTAGTTATTGTTCATTACTGATGGGTCCACTGGCCAGCCGTGGAGACACCCATTTTCATTAGATTTGTTGCATCTCATCACCATGTGGTTTTTCGGTTGTTTGTAAAAATTAAGGCTACTTCTTACACAACCAACGTAAGTTAATTTAATTTTAAATTTAATTAGTAAATAATAGTGGTAATTTCTGTCTTTATAGTTACTTTGTTGCCTGATGAAGAGTTTGAATTAAAGTCGAAACGTTGCAGAGTTGATAAAGTTTGTGATTATTTGACCTGGTCGTTGTCCCAATATCCCATTTTGTTGTCTGAGATAACGACAAGTCTTCAACATCTTTCGAATTGGTTCCAGGAAAATAACCTAAAATTAAATATTGCAAAAACGAAAATTGTTCAATTTTCGTTGAAGTCAGAAAATGAAATACTTATATCGCATAATGATACACAACTAACATCACTCCAGAGCACTAGATTCTTGGGTGTAGTGCTAGACTCACAGCTGAACTGGAGAGAGCACATAGATGATCTTTGCTCTAGAATGTCTTCATTTACGTATGCACTTCGAACTATATCCACATTGATCTCAATGGAGGCTGGAATGGCATCGTATTACGCATACGTATATTCCAGGATCCGGTATGCTATCCAATTATGGGGAAATGCAGTAGAGGCTCCAAAAGTATTTAGACTGCAGAAATCCTGCTTAAGGAGTATACATGGACTAAAACAACGCGATTCATGTAGAAATTTATTCAAGGAAAAAAAAAATACTTACTTTTCCTTCAATTTATATATGTGAATGAGCTTTAATGGCAAAAAAAAACACTATGAAGAGATTTTCTCAACATATGAGATAAATCATGAACACGACACAAGGTCGGACAGAGAGGGAAAGCTGAAGTTTCCACAAACAGTTTCGGCCAACCTGCACAGAGGAGTAATTACCCAAACTCTGAAGATATTTAACCACCTGCCAGCATCTTTCAAAATGTTACCCTATGGTAAATTTAAGCGACGACTTGTGGATACTCTTGGCAACCGTGCTTTCTACAGTGTGAGGGAGTACTCTGAGGATACATTGGAATAATATTAGATTTATTTTGTCTGATACATTTTGTATATGCATTGTATACGTATATATATTTTTTGACCTGTTCTACACTTTTAAGGTCTACAGAATAAAGCATTTATTTATTTATTTATGAAGTTCTACAACAGAGCTGAGCTAGTTATTAAATGCTTTTCCAAGTGATCGTCAAGGCCAAAAAGAGTGGTTAATTAAAAGGAACCAACAAAATATTCATGAATTTGTGAAGTAAGTTTATTTCAAATTACTATTAGTTTACTTTGTTTCGTTTATCGACTGATCAGCATAATTAGTAATTAAGTCAACTAAAGTTATTTATTCTGCTTAGGTTCACTTTGAAGCATGTATGAGGGAAACAGAAGAAGATGGCACTTGAAACATAGAGATCGACGAAGAAGTTGAAAGTAAATCATGAACTACGTCAAGCAGCAATTTGAAGCGCACTTTGAATAACAGCGAATTCGATTCTGTATACAGAATCTTTCAGAGCTAGACCAAATGAATTGAGAGATTGAAATCTTTTGAACGAAAATATTGTCAGTTTTTTGTTACTTTCGGTTTCACCGGAAATTGCGCCAACTTTCATATTACAAATCCGCAACACCCTATACCCTTCGTTTAATTTTAGGTCAATTGTATGTTACGTATCCCATACCTAACGTGTCGTTTTTGAGATATTACATTTTTCGATAAACAGCTGCAAAATCACTTTCAATTATTATTAAATTATTTGCAGTGGCCACTGGCAAAATGTTTGCAAATTTTTTTAAATAGTTTAACAACTGTACTTCGATTAGAAAAAATTTGAAGATCTGGTGTCTACGGTATATGGATCATATATAAAACGAATCCACATGTAGAATCTTCCTTTACCCTGTTGACAGCCGCCTTGAAGTGAGGTTATGTTTTGTATAACTAACAGTCAAGTTAGCCCATGTATGTGCCAGTGACAATACCACCGTTCTATTACTAACTTAACAAGTGACGCCACATTCCTCGAATAATCGATATTTTAATTTACGTTTATAGGTTAGCTTCTTACACAATTATTATAGCCGTTTCATCGTAGTAACTAATTACATTTACACCAGTTTATTACAAGAACTATTACAATAACGTGTAGTGTTATATAGATATGATTCACGCACATTTATTATAACCTTTTATAACTTTAATACGAGTAAGTCTGCATTCATCATTATGTTCTATTATTATATTACATAGTATATTTTATTCATGTAAATATTGTAGGCCCTGAAGAAGCCGAAGAGATCGGCGAAACGTCGGCAAAGTATATGATATAAACAATAAAACGTTCCCAAAGACAGGATAGCGTAAAATTTTTTTCTAAGTTTGCAAAATTATTGCGAAAATAACATAATATCGACACACGTTGTTCGATAAGTTATACAAAGTGTTTAAAGTATAAGGTTAAAGTTAAAGTTGAACTCGACAAAAGTATGAAAAATCGATTTTTAATAGTTTTGTTTAACTTTAATCTTGTTATTTGAACCTCCTGTACAACCGGTCGAAGAACTCCACCGATGTGCCGACAAAATGTTACCTTCACAACAATTTTGCCGGACAACTTTTTACCAACGGTCAAAGCAGATAATTTATAAATAATTGAAACTATAAGCAAATCAGCAACTATCCATTCAAAGGCATTATTTATACGCTCAGTGTATGATTAAAGTTTTACTTATAATAATGTTTATATTTTAATTTTTATAAAAAGAAAGATTTTGTATGTAAATACACCATATAGAATGTTATTTCATGCCGCTCATCAATAGTTGTTATTGTTTGGTTTGTAAATACCACTAACTTGCAACAAACAGTATGTTTCTGTATATGAAGCTATAAAAATATATGGATTTATAATTATTATTCGAAAAGGATTTTTTATTTGTGCAGGGGCACTTTTACGAACCTATCTAAAGTAAGGTAAGTAATACATACAAACTTGTTTTAAGAACTACAATACCAGTATTGAAAATATTTTCATTCATATTTACATATGAAGTTTGTTTTCAAACTTTATTTCATGCCTATATTCAATAAATAATCCAATAATCGTTTATTTCCTATATGCCAACGCGTGAGTCAAATTTGTAAAAAGATTGCGGCTAAACTGCCTTGTTTGACCCACTGTACCATCTAGCCGTTGACAGCGCCATCTGTGCCGTCATAAATTGCACTTGCTTACATGTAGGTAAGCAGAAGACAACAAATAAATTAATCAAAATAATCTCGTATTATCATTCTTCTGAAGGCATGTCCTTCAATATCGATAGGACCATTTTCTTCATCATTTTCTTTCTCATTTTCTTCATCATTTTCTTTCTCATTTTCTTCATCATTTTCTTCTGCATTTTCTACAGCATTTTCACCTTGTAGAACATTGTTCTCATCAACGGCAATGTTATGTAGAATTGCTGCAGCAATTACGGCTATTAATGTTGTTTCCCTTGTTGTCCTCATTTCCAGACGAAGAGCTGAGAAGCGTCTCTTTAAAACGCCAAACCACCTCTTAACACAATTTCTGGTACGTATGTGAGAATAATTATACCGGATTGCACCTGGAGTTTGTGGATTAATCAGAGGTGTCATGAGGAATCGCTCGCACGGGTATGCACTGTCACCGAGAAACACGCAAAGGGGAAAATCACCCTGTTCAAACCTTGCATGTAGGAATGATCCATTAAACATTGTGCTGTCATGGGTACTTCCTGGCCATCTTGCACCAACAGCACAAATTTTTAATTGTGCATCACATACTACCTGTATGTTATAGGAAAAGAACCCTTTCCTATTCCTGTACCGTTTAGCTAGGTCACCACAAGGTGACTGGATTTTAATGTGGCTCCCATCAAGACATCCAATTACGAACGGAAACCCATACATTCCTGCAAAAGTGAATTTTAATGCGGCAATTTCCTCTGGCGTACTTGGCATTTTAATATAATCCTTGTTTAGCGCCGCAATAGACCGCAAAACTTATTTAAAATTTTGCATATCGTTGATTTGTGTGTACCAAACGTGTCCCCAATTACAATTTGGAAAGTACCTGTTGCCAAATACCTTAAGGTGACCAATAATTGGTTCATTCCAGAAATACTTAGTTCTATGTGTTGTTGGACTAATATGATCTTTAATTTTGTCAAATACTGAAACAACGGTAGCTATTGTCAACCGGAATCTAGTATGAAATTCATCTTCGGAAAATAACTCAAACGGATTGCTTCTGTCTTTAAAATTTCTTACTTGCGGTACAGCATGTACATTGTACATATTCCAGAAGCTCTTCATCAGATGATGATGACGATGAAGACAAATGCATTTCACGTTTGAATTGCACCGTAAACTGTAAATAAACACATCTTAATATATACAACATTTATGATAATAGTTATCACACAAACCTTTATAGTGTAGGAAAATTAGCGTTTTTAGAAGAAAAAATTTATTAGGTTTTGAAATTTTTGTTATGAAGTCTCACTAAGGACCCAAATACAGACCCGAAGAGTTCCCACCTCTCCGGTGGGAGCTTCATCCCCTTTTGCTAAAAAAACTACCCGCAATCGTGACGTCGCGATCTTTTTCCGTGTTTTGCTCGTAAACCGCAATTTTTACGAAAAAATGTTACAGGACTTTTTATATTCTCCATTAAATTCTCTATAAAAATGCCATTTACCAAACGCTCGTAAATGACCTTGGAGTATAGGCATTATTTTCAGCGCGAAGTGAACAATGAGCCCAGCGCCGTTTTCTGCGGTGATTACCTTTAAGAATGTTAGTCTAAGCAAAAAAATGTATAGAATGAAAATTAAAGAGCAGTTTTTTCTCTACAAGGTGCATATAAAATAAGATCCTTATGATCAAGTGTTGGTGTTCATATGATGATTTTATTATATTTATGCATTCTGTATTTTGAGCCAGTTTCCACACCACCTTTGAGGTAGAGCTCTGGGCGCGCTTTTTTTACGTGGTTCCCCTGTAGGTCTATTCCACTACTAAAATATATGTATTTATTAATTTTCATCTGCAAAGTCTTCCTCCTCGATCGAAATGAAACAACTTTACCCATGACAACTAGAGGACATTGTGGAGCAGCGCAAACTAACTTTTACACAGGTACATCGCTTTATACATTCTTTTTTACAGCCGCAGGATATAAGCTGAAGAATTGAAGTTGGAGCTGGCGCTTCAGTCATAACCACTGGGATTAGAATGTTTTTACTTTTGCTCCAGCCCCATTCAGTTGTCGTTAAAGTTTTTCCTCGCCACGTCTGAATTTGATTAAAAACCCGATATGAATGTTGTGCTACCCCGATATGAATGTTGTGCTAATGCAGCAGATGTAGGTGGTAGTCTAGGCAAAATTACTACGTGACTGGATTGGCCAACTAACTTATTAATTGAAATGAACCGGTAATGATTCAAAGATGTCTCTTTTCGGGGTGTCTTGTATAAGGCAAGTGTAAATTTCTCACCTGCTCTTGCTATATCATCTTTCGCCGAAGGATTATTGAATATGCCAACCACTTTTTGTAAATCCTTTCTTGATTTTATTATGTTTATAGTCTGCGATTTTCTTTTTCCAAAAAAGGCAGACGTTGTGTCGCAGCCACTAAACGCATGGGTAAATAAAATGTTATCTTTGCAACCGTTTAAAACTTCCGAAATTTATAAGTCACGGGAACTATACGCCCTTTTCTTAATATTTCATTGAGCATCTCTCAAAAAGCGAATGTCTTTGTCCGATGGAGAAAGAGCGATGAGGAGGGTTAGCAAATCAATATCTTGCCCAACAACAGATTTTTCAAAATTGTTGGCTGCGTCGATCGCAGTCTGAACAATTAGCAAGTCGGCATCATCGGTAGCAGCGAAAGTGGAAATACCTGCTGATTCTAATGTCATCGCTCTTTCTCCATCGGACAAAGACATTCGCTTTTTGAGAGATGCTCAAGAAAATATTAAGAAAAGGGCGTAGAGTTCCCATGACTTACAAATTTCGGAAGTTTTAAACGGTTGCAAAGACAAAGATATTTTATTTTCCCATGCGTTTAGTGGCTGCGACACCACGTCTGCCTTTTTTGGGAAAGGAAAATCGCAGACTATATAAACTTATAAAATATAATAAGCTTAGTAAAATCAAGAAAGGATTTACAACAAGTAGTTGAAATATTCAATAATCCTTCATCGGCGGAAGATGACATAGCAAGAGCTCGGACCCAATTCTCGTCATCTTTTTGAAGCGAATGCGTGACCTTTCGAATGGAGTAGGGATATCACCGTTTGCCCTCTGGGTCGTATCTTGGTTGTTGCTAAGAACAATAACGCACGCGCCACGCCCGTACTTTTCAATCAAACGTATGGGAAAACGTATAGGCGTGGCGCGTGTGTTTTTGTTCTTAGCAACAAGCAAACTTGCTCATAGATACGGGCAACTGGTGATATCCCTACTCCATTCAAAAAGTCACGCATTCGCTTCAAAAAGATGACGAGAATTGGGTCCCTGGTGAGAAATTTACATTTGCCTTATACCAGGCACCCTGAAAAGAGACATCTATGAATCATTACCGGTTCATTTCATTTAATAAGTTAGTGGGCCAATCAAGTCACGCAGTAATTTTGTCTAGACTACCACCTACATCTGCTGCATTAGCACAACATTCATATCAGGATTTTATCGAATTCAGACGTGGCGAGGAAAAACTTTAACGGCAACTGAATGGGGCTGGAGAAAAAGTAAAAACATTCTAATGCCAGTGGTTATGACTGAAGCGCCAGCTCCAACTTCAATTATTCAGCTTATATCCTGCGGCTGTAAAAAAGGATGTGGAAAGCGATGTACCTGTGTAAAAGTTGGTTTGCGCTGCTCCACAATGTGCTCTAGTTGTTATGGGCAAAGTTGTTTCAATTCGATCGAGGAGGACGACTTTGCAGAGGAAAATTAATACATAGATATATTTTGTTAGTGGAATAGGCCTACAGGGGAAACCAGGTAAAAAAACGAGCCCAGAGCTCTACCTCAAACGTGGTGTGGAAACGGGCTCAAAGTACAGAATGCATAAATATAATAAAATCATCATATGAACACTAACACTTGATCATAAGGATCTTATTTTATATGCACCTTGTACAGAAAAAAACAGCTCTTTTTAAAAAACAGCTCTTTTTTAAATAACTCAAGCGTTGGGATTCGTCAAAATGCAAAGGCATGCTCCGCCATTCTAAAACAGTTTCATTAAAATCACGATCAAATTTTTTACATAACTGAGTAAAATCTACTACACATTTGCTTCTATTTACGATATCTAAGGCTACATTGGGATTTAGAAAACTAAGGTTTGTGAAAAAAATATCGTTTTGAATAGGAAGCTTTTTTTAATTTCATTAGACGCATTGATATAAAAGTTAAGGCAGTCTAACCTTATTTGATGAGATTGAATCTTTGGTATTTGTGCTAATAAATTAACACACGCAGGACCTAAAAAAATTTCACTTATATCCAAACAATTGGCTGGATCATTAACATTAACCTCCACTTTTAATTTATCAGGTTTTAAAAAGTTTTGCCCTAATGTAAGAAATAACTTCTTTCATGAGTTCGCTAATTAGTGGTTTCGTAGATTGGAACAGTGCGTTCAGAGAATTGAAATAGGTTAATACATACTTTTAAAATAAAAGGTACGCTTTGTTGCACACATTATCCAAATCACATAAAATTGATTCAGCGGATTTCAGTTTATCATCTAGGACCACCAATCGGAAAAAGTTGGTCAATGTTTCCCAATTTTCCAACACACGTACAACACACTGCTGAAGTGATAACCATCTTGTTAATGAAACTTTTAAATTTTTGTTTGTTTGTATATTGAAGTAAATTTGAATTTCTTCCAATTGTACACATCTCTTAGAACTATTTGAAAAATATGGGGAAATTTGTCTTAATAAATCCTCAGGTGCTCTGGATAAACTTAAGCAAGCCTTGTTTGCGATTATTGCTGACGTATGGCATATACATTTAATAATAATAACATTTGGATTTTCAGCAATTAACCTTGAAGCAAAGGAATTATGGGCACCCAACATAACACTTGCACCATCACTACCTAGTCCAATTATGTTTTTCACACGTATCTGTGGTTCAGATATCACATTATTAAAATGTGTGTAGAAATTTTCAACACTACAATCTTTTTAATCTAATTTTATGAGATCCAGTAACTCCGTTTTATATTGCCATTAGATGTTTGAACGTATCTAGTTAGTAGACACATGGTTTTGTTGAGACCAATGTCAGTGCTCTCATCTATCATTACCGAAAAATGGTTTACTTTTACTGTATCTTTAAGCTTCTGCTTAATATTTGTGGAAATAATTATATTATAATGCCGGTATATTTTTGTCGTCCTAGTGCTACTTCTTCTATAATCTTCGAATCCGGAGCTAGTTCTTTTAATAATGGAATTATATGATCCACAATCTGTAATGCTACATTATGGACTGCAAAGAATGCGCTTAATCTAACTTCAAATATTTGGATTAACCTTTTACAGTTATTTTCATTTCCCCTATTATTACAAAAATCAGTTATTGATTGATTAGCTTGCAGTACCGTCACGTGCTTCCGGTGTCGTTTTCCTTGGTTATGTTTTACTAACTCCGATTTTCCGCATATTAACTGACAATTGCATGCTCTACATACAAAAGAAAATTGGTTGTTTGGAAGTTCTTGAAGCCAACCCTAAAATTCTGGCATTTGAAGACACTCCCTTAAAAATTTTGGCCTTTTAGATTTATATTTTTTGTGTGGTACCTCATTATCGCTATCTGTACTCGTGGAATCATTTGCATTGTGTATATTTTTGGGCAGTGGCCTTCTAGTATTAGAGTTGAAACAATAAAACAAAATAAAGTTTTTATACGTTTTAATTGATTTTTCTATAACTTACCATATTGTCATCACTATCAGCTTACATAGGGCTCATAACATCAAATGTTTGACTCTGGTTGACCCAACCTAGCCAATCTGAACAGTCAAAATACAAACCTCAATTTAAATAAAATCCAATAATAAAGTTAGAATAAAGATTCAATCTCATATATTTACTAGTATGAATGAGGGTGTATCGAAAAACCGTTTTTTTCGGAATTCAAAATTTCAAGTTGATAAAAACTGTCCCTGCGGACCCTCATATACCATAAAAGAATTGGTCCAATTGAATAATATTTAGGTCTCCCGCAAGAGGTTTAGAGTTTATGATTTTCTTTATAAATTCGAGTTTTTTCTTATTTTTTTAAGTAAAATTTTGAGTGGTTTTTTTTTCTAAGCCCACATATCCCCATATAATAAAAAAATTATTGAAAAATAAACTTTTATCAACATTTAGGCAGATTTTTTAAATTATACGAAAATGGTCATTTTTCTAAAAATTGTATCGAAACAAAATAAACTGCAGGCGATCTAAATGTTGCATTAGAGTAATATATTTTTGTATACGGTAATTTCACACCTTATTGTTAAACTGATTGTATTTGAAAAAGAAAAATCACTTAATCTTTCATTAAAAAAAGAAAATCTAATTCTTATAGAAAATTATAAACTTTAGGCTTCTGCGGGAGACCGAAATATTTTTCAATTGTGCCAATTTTGTTTGTAGTGTATGTAGGTCCATAGGCGCAACTTTTTATCAACTTGAAAAGAGAATAAAAAAATTTCAAGTGAATAAAGCCTCATTCTCCTTGCAAAGTATATTTTAATTTGCTATATACATGTTTCGGTGGGCACCACCATCATCAGTATTATAATGTAAAAAATCTGATATTCAGCTTAACATCAACGTCGAAAAACAGTGCAACACAGTCAGAAACATGAAACACGTGGGGTAAGATAAACAGCATACGGAGTGTATCAACAGAAAGACAAAACATGGAGTAAACGCATGGTTTAAATAAATCGGTATTATAACCTGATTAAGAACAAGTCGCCAGGAAGGAAACCACAATTTGGGCAAGTGCCCGCTGTACGACAGCGTGTCGTAGAATGCCCCTCACCTATACAACAATGACCGTTGGCGCCAAACTACCATCCAACACATTTCCGTTTCACTCTCTCAAGCATTTCTATGTGGCTTATGTGTCTCTTTTTATCAGAGTATGCAATATGCATTGAGAATGACAGCCCTGTAAAATCCATTCATCTTAAAATTAAGCAAAATTTTCCCCTGTAAAAGGGAAATTCCCCTCTAGTTAACATCACTGTACTCTCGTCTGTTGGGACGGGTCTTTATATTTGAGTGGAGTGGTGTCGCCAGTTGATGTTTGGACTGGAGGTAACGATGTGGAAGGCGTAGGGATAATAGGTAGTGGGCCGGCAAGTAGAAGCAGTTGGGACATGACTGATTTTCAGGTATGATGTAAGTGAAAACCATCGTCCCTATTGATATTGGAGGGGTGTTTTAGGATTCCTATTGATTCCCGGATCCTTCTAGGGTAGTAATGGGATTCATGGGCGAGGATTTTGGTATGTGTAAACAGGATCTCATGTCCCGTGTTACATCTGTGTTCAGCGGGAGCTGAACCAGCGATTTGTCGCAATCTAGTACAGCGCTCATGCTCAGATACTCGGACGCTAACTGATCGCTTTGTCTCGCCAATATAGATACTTCTACAAGCCCATGGAATCCGGTACACACCAGGGGAAAGAAGTGGAGGGATTTTGTCCTTTGTAGAAGGAAGTAAGTTAGATAGTTTGGAAAGAGGCTTCAATGTCGGTTTTATGTTGTACTTGCGGAGGATGCGTCCAGTACGATTTGTCGTACACTGGACGTAACGAAGGAAAGCTGTTGCAATTGGGACGTCGTGATGCTAATGAGGTGTGTTATCGGTTGGGTTGAGGTGTCGGGAAATGGTTTTCATTATCTAAAATGTTTTTCAGATAACTAATATTTAACGTTTTCCCCCTTTTTTTGTACAGAATAGGGCAACACAAAAGTATCGTTTGGTTTCATTTACAATCTAAAATTCGAAATTTAACAATTTCATCAGCATTAACATCATTAAATTTACCTCTATCAATGTAAATTGTAACGTTACTAGATGTACATGTTGTATGCTCTTCTTCTTGTGTTTCCCGTTTCTCGTGCTGGGAACAACCTAAGGAAGATCCTGAAGATTCTTCTCCGTATTTGGTATATATCGGTGTAGATGTAGATGGATGCTTTAAATTGACTGTTGTCATAGATTGATCTTTATTTGCTGAAGAATCATCAACATGAATAATTTTCGTTTTCGATTATCCATTTTTATTCATTAATTGAATTACTTAAAAATAAAATTCAAGAATAAATTAATTTAAAGGACTACAGGCATAAAAGGTTACATTATGTATAATTGATTAAATTATAATAAATTGGCAATTAAGAACCATAAGAAGAACTTTCCACTAAGAAAAAGTTGCATGGTGTTACATCCGGAGATCGGCCACGGTATTTCAGAAAATCTGTATCTATTTTGGCGGAAGCAGATAATTAACAATTAATATAATTTCTAACTTCCATTGTACTGTGCGGTGGAGCACCATCGTGCTGAAAGTACATTCTTCTGCGCAGCTCCAAAGGAATATACTATAATGCATTAAAAATATCATTTTGAAGAAAATGCAGGTAGGTACCTCTCAGAATTTACATTGCCGCGAAAGAATAATGGCCTAATAATACAATTATTAACGACGCAAAATTTGGATTTTCGTCAGCCCACCAACGACAATTTTGGAATTAGCAGTTCCATTAGAGAAAAATGTGGATTTGTCGCTAAAAAGCATATGTTTACTAAATGATTTATCGTCTTCTATTTGTGCGTAAATCCAGAGACAAAAATACATCGGGTATCAACTCTCGGTCCTGTAATTTGTGAACAAATTGTGGTTTGTAGGGTCTGTGTTTATTTTTCTTCAAAATTCTTTGGCTGTAGTGGCGGATACTGGATGCAATCGAGCCATTCCTCTAAGTTGACGTTCGTTAACAATTTACCATCATTTACCCAAGGAGTATGTGAACTTTTAAAGTAATTTTCAACACTTCCCGAATTTTAATTTTTTAAAAATCTTATTGACTGTTAAATACGTCTGTTGGGATGTCGCTCGTTAAAAATTGTTGCCACTTCTCTACGTGTCTTGTAATATTCACCAACAATCAAAACAATTTCTATTTTCTCCTCTTTGGTTAAATAATTCATTTTGATTAATAATTAAAGATCGGCTGAGTGTAACAACTCAATACAAACTGTCAAAATAATGAGGTTAGATTACACAGCAGAACAATCCGTATCCATCTCACATACTACCTACGTGATTCTGTTTAACATGTGACTTGTTCATAAATTAATTGTTAGAGTCTAATTTATTGTCAGTTTTTTTCGAAGCATATATGCAAGCATTTGACAGATCTCTGGCCTGCAATGAATAATAAATCGTCTCAATGCAGTATTTTGAATTGATTTCCTAAGACCTGGCAAATCATCCATATTTACGCAATTATTTATTTCGACTTTGATACACTCATTTTTTTATTATTTCTAATCGTTTATACAACTCAGTTATAGTTGCACTTGAATATTGTTTAATAGTTTTTAGTTCCTCATGTTACGTGGTCGCGACGGTGTCCGTGGTGGTGATGTGTGCGACCGCGGGGGGCGGTGCTCGTGCGGGCGGTACCGGGCGGAGATCGTTGGAGTGCACCTCGGTCGGTTCCACTGTGTACCTTCGCTTGATCCAATATGTGTTGGCTCCGGCTGCGTCAATGACGGTGTGGAGTCTGGTCCAACGCGCAGCCCATGGTCGCAAGGGGATTTTGTGCCTGGTGCGAATAGTACCGGAGGTGGTTGTTCTCCTGCGTACCGTTGACGATAGCGATGTTCGTTGAGGTGTGGGCGTGTCTTATTCGTTCTTGTCGAACTTATTCTCTGTCCGCTGTCTGGTCTGGGGCCGGGTCTTCGACGAACCATTCGCCGGGTTTGCGGAGCTCGTAGACAAGGAACAACATGACCGGCGTCTGTTTCGTAGCGGCATTCCTCTGTGAGCGGACACTGAAGAGGGCCATCCGCAGGTGTTGGTCCCACTCATTGTTGTTGTGTTCCTGGAGTTGTATGCGTAGACACTTCTTGATCTCTTGCTTTCGCCTTTCTGTTCGGTTGGCTTGTGGGTGGTAAATCGATGTGGTCCATAGATGGCATCCCCATCGGCGCAGCGCACTGTCCCAGGCGATCGACGTGAACTGGACCCCGTTGTCTGAAAGGATGGCCCTCGGATATCCAAAGCGCGGGAGGACTTCCTGGTCCATTAGCGCGATGATGTCGTCGGACTCCGTCCTGGGTCGTGGAAAGGCTTCCACCCAGCGGCTGAATAGGTCCGTGATGACGAGAATCCATCGATTTCCGGCGGTGGAGATTTTGTAGGGTCCCATAAGATCTAGAGCGATTATTTCCCAGGGTGCTGTCGGTTCGTGTGGCCGCAAGGGTGTCTTCTCCTGGAGTGGTCCGCGCTTCAGTGCCGCAAACGCCCAGCAGGATCGGACGTATCGGCGTATGGCGTCGTCCATGCCTGGCCAAATGTAGCGTTGGGAAATTGCTCTGAGACTTTCTTCGGCTCCTGGGCTTTGTTTTCTGTGTCGTTGTTGAAAACATTGGTTCCTCTTGGTAAAGACAAAGCAAGAATATCCACTCGATATACGAAATTATCGAACAAACCAGACTGTAGGCACTAGAGATTTGAATTGGTTTGAATAAATAGCGCACGTGTTTGCTGTTTACAAGAACAGAATTTTACTTTCTAGGGTTGGTATTCTGAGCCCTGAAAATTAAGTATGGAATGTGAGTTTTAAGCACATTATCTATTATTACATCATCCTATGAACAAACACAAACCAAGAACAAACTAAACTGTTAATTTATTCATGTTAGACACTCCAACGAAGGTGGCAATAATATTTTACGTTTTCGTGTTGGTACGGCATCAGATTCCAATGCATTTGAGAGGAAGGGGCAAAATTTGCGCTCACCAATTTAAGTCATTACATCATGAGTCGAAGACCAGCTAGACCGCTTACGAGGGCGATATCTTTTGCGTGTCTCGAGTTTGCTTAAGTTAAGAGTTTACCCGTCAGAGGACGAAGATCTACTTCTTTTCTTACCCATGCTACTCAAGAAAATGCTGTAATTAGAACAAGTAGAAAGGTACTTGGGAAAGTCGCCATTATTGGACCGATTTTCGCTTATCATAAAATATCTCGTGATGGAATCAAATTATACAATTTTTGATGGTGAATATGCAAAGTTCAATCTTTTGGAACCTATCTGGCACAAAAAAACAGTGATAACACATTAGTTTACTGGGAAATAACCGCTTTATAATCCCTCTGCAAGTGGTCCAATTTACAAAACCGGCATCCTAAATTAGACTAGCGGTGTCCTATATTGGACCTCTAATTAAAGCAAGCGGATACAAAACAAAAATACAGCTTTATTTAAGTAACAATTAACTACATGTTTTTTAATTCATTATTTAAACATTTTGAGAGGACTTACGTCTGCACAATCTGCGTGTCCCCACGTAAGACATTCCATGCACTGAATCATATCTCTCTCTTCATTTCTACATAAGTGACAAAACCACTTATTTTCTTGCCTTTGACCTGTTTTGTGGCTTTGTTCCTTAACCCTGCAGTGGTGGCGCCCTTTCGCATGACATGAGTGGTGGCGCTGGTTCTGTTACTTACCTGCCTTGTCTATGAAACCATTAATATTTGACATTGCAATAACATTTTTAACTTTAAAATGCGTTTGATATACTGTTGAGGTGTAAAATTAAAACTAAAAAATGCAACTTAAATTTATTTATTGCTTCAAACTTGAAAAATACGGTACTTTTGGAAAATATAAGTTCAAAACAAATTAGTAAGGAGTTTATGGTACCTTCATACATGCAGTGACATGACATACAGCGCAGCGCGTCTTATTATTGGTTTTGTACAAACGGCACCGTTTTCTAGTAACTGGAGCATCATTGAACGACATTTCAATTGCAGGTCTACACGTTCAAGTGCCAATCGTTTCAGATATATTCTTCGGGCTATATTATCCTGCCGATTATTCGCTGTGTATAATAATTTGAGAGTTAATACCTGCCACGTTTATAAGGGTATACAAAATTACCATGCGCCACCTTCTGGTATCCGGTATTATATCTTTAGACTACAGAAGCGATACATTAATTGTATGCAAAGACTAGGGCATCTGGACTCTTGCAGAGGCTGTTTTAATACATTGAATATCTTAACATTGCCATGTTTGCATATTTATAATCTTTTGTTGTTCTGTAAGAGCAACTTCAGTCAGTTTGTAACAAACGGTGCCATTTCGGGCTCATTTCAGACCTGTAATTCCATGCGTCTCGCCATCCCCCACCACACTACGTCTACTTTTGAGGCCGGACCTTTGTACTGTAACGCACCTCGTTCTCTGGTGCAATGTTGAAGCGTTACACAATAAATATATCAATATTTGACCCTGTAATAGGTAGCTGGTAGGTCCTAGGTTAGTCGGAATAAAATACGATGATTTAACAAAGTAATAAATGTGCTCTTCAGCATAAATAATTTACATACATCAAGAAAATTCTATTTGCTGTAAATGACGGGTTGCAGTTTTATTTTACTTCTGCGGTGGGATTCGGGTATTATTTAAACTAATATTGTTCCAGGAGACAGATTAACGTGACGGGAAAATATTCCTGATTCGGTGACGTCGGAAATCGATAGTACTAAATCAACATTTATCTGGAAAAAACTACCATATCTGGAATCAAACATATATCTGGAAAACTACCTCGTCAACTACGGCCAGCAGAGGTAAGCAGTTCGACGTATTATTAACAGCATGCAAACGGCCATCAAATAATACCTCAAGGTCTCGTATTAGCATTCAAAGGGCCAACAACGAGGTCTCAGCTATTTCATCAGCATGCAAGGGCCAACGAAAATAGATTGATCTCCAGAGGTAACTGGCCGGGCTTTTATACCGTTAAAACGACCCCCACTATTCACGAAACTTGTCAGTCTGGGCGGCTCAAAAACACTATACGAGAATCACCTAACAAACCAGTCTTGGAACCAGTTACGTATCGGACGTTTAGACGAGTTCCAAAATATACAAAAGCAGGATTCTCCAAAATAAATGCACACAAGTAAAAGTTATACAAACATAAAAACTTATTACTAACAAAATAGACATGCATTTCTTAAACTTTTTGTATTTCTGCCTGTTCCAGTGTAAGCGTTTAACTGCTCGGTCATTTCGACCAAAGCTCGTTCTTTATCTTTTTTCGCATAAAATCCCACTAAAAATTGTTATCAAGGCAAACTTCTCCTGGTATACAGTTGACATTTCCTTGCACTTTTTGTCGTAATTTGCATTATATTTGCTAAGTTTCTGAATACGCAGAAGTTCTTTCTACTCTATATACAAAATGAAAATGAGGAGGTTTCTGATTTTGACTGTATTTCAATTTCGTCAACTCGAATGCGAGAGAGCTGATATCTAGGATTTCACCAAACTTATGGAATAATTATTTCCTAATTTCAGGCCATGTTATTTCGAGAGTACGAATATGGCTCAACAATATCGCGTTTTATAGCCTCGATTTTACTATAAACTGAAAAATATCAATCTTTGCGGGATCAAATTTATTAAAAATAAAATCGACTGCATCGACGAAACTGTGAAGCATCTCCGTCCGTCCAAAAGAGTGTATAAGTTTTAAAGCCTTATCATACGAAATGTAGATAGTATTGCCTGGTGTTGTGTTATTTTCATCATTTTCCGGCATTTTAATGATTTTAATTTTGACAAACGGTTACAAACTTTGTAAAGAAAAATTGGTTAATTTTAGTTTTGAAATTTACTTGTTGGGTACAACACAAATATTAACAAAACAATATTATATAATTTCAACAAAGGAAGATTATGGCTGTACTTACAGATACGCTAACGTTTGTTTTGGGACTGACCTCAATGGTCGGGGGTATCTCCAATAGTCTGGGGTGACGGCTATCGTCCAGGGGTTGACACTGCTCTTCTGTCGCTGATCGCTAAGTGTCTTCTTTTTTCTCTGTTTTTCTTTTTCCTACTCTGGGGGGTTATATCGTGCCGACTGCGCCACTTTTGAGATGATAAAAAGGTCCGGGATAGTAGTAGTTAAAGACAGATTTCGATAGAAAAACTTTTATTGGGTCTGTTGTGAACGATAGTTGAAACTAATCTAACGTCAGCATTCTGTGCACAAGCAACATTCGCTATGCTAGACAATTTATGCAGCACCGAATTTACTACAGGTCCGTAGCATAAATAAAAGAATTAAAAATCTACAGAAAAAAAATAAATTGTTCATGCAACAGGTACGTAAGCCGCGGCATGCCGAGGCGCTATAGATTCTTGCGCATTAGCGATTTTGCGGAATGACTCAGCCAAATCACGCATTATTTATAGCTTGCTTCTGTAGTCTTCTTTGATCTTTATTTTTTGTCCAGCATTCTCTTATATGCGTCCGTTGCTATTTCGCTTTGTTTTTTTATGTGGTGTGCTGGACGGCGTGGCTGAAGGCCCGGCAACAGCTTCCTGGCTTGGAGGGATTATATCCTCAACAATATCTGGAAAATATTTTGTTTTTAATTATCTGTATAATATTAACATGTTAAGCCATCTGATGACACCAAAAGGATGAAAACAAGGGGGCGCTTGGAAGCTTTTGTAGGAGGTGGATCGTTTGTATATCATCAATGTCTATTACCTTGCTCGTCCAGTTGTATGATAGACACGGATTGTGCCACACCCTTGTAGCCCAACACGCTCACTGGCTTTAAAATATTGTTGGGGATATTCTCAAGAACCGTTAGAAATACATCCATTGCTGGATCTCCTCCTGTCTTATGTGGGCTTTGCTGAATCTGTTTCTTTTTTCATCCTTTTTATTGTTGCTCTCTCTAAGGGTTATGCCTTCAGAGTCGGACCCCGACGAATACAGTCTTTTCCTCGTTAGTGCCATTCCGCTGGCATCACAGAACTACACGCCGAATACGCCTGTGCTTGAGTTAATGCTTACCTAACTAAAAAATGTACAGTGTGCAGTACAGATGCCATCTATGAGTTAAAATCCAAAGCTTAACATGCAGATTTCTAAACACGTTGCATCCAGAAACGAAAGCGTCATTTTTAGATTTGTTTTCAATGGATAGTGGCCACAGAACTAGAGTAAATAGAATGCCAATAACCCGGCATGCGCAAAAAATAGTTGCCCATAAGTGAAGAAATGTATATAGTATTCACTTAGGTCGGATGCAGTTTATTTTCTAAATGAATATATGTTGGTTCGGGGTAAAGTGCCATGCGCTTTGAGTATACATTCTTGAAGGGTTCCTTAGAATTTTCTGGTTGCTGCCGGATATTGCTTTGAACATATGACAATTGACTACCACAACGTAAACATAACCTCGTATAACATAACTTTGTTGCATTCGTATCCTTAGAATTTCACACCAGCCAGACTTCGAACATACAATATTTCACTATCGCGGTTTGTAATGCAGTATTTTTTTCCACTTGTAATAAACAATTTTCAGACGTGTTTACTGACGTGCAAACATCTACAGTAATATATGCTCTATATCGTTTCAGCAGCCACAGATTATACGGAACAACGAAACGATTGTCGACGTCAAAGAAAGCATTTCGATTCTTTAAATACATAACATTGCTGTTACCTCTGCGTTTAGAGGTAGGATACGCATTAGAACCGGTAGTAGTGTTAGCCGCAAACTGTATAGGAAAATGACTTTTACATTTGCCGTCGTTCCTGGTGCAATCAGGCAAGAAATCTCGGTCGTCTTGTTGTCGCAAATAACGGGGTTTGAAGGGGAACGACCAGCCTAAATTGTCACAACCTTGTATAATTTGCAACGTCTCGACTTTTTATGGAATCTTCATCAGGCAACGAATAGCTAAAAAAAATAAAAAGCAAGCAACAAGTTTTACAGATTTTACATAAACTACAATTGAAATTTAATCTATTTACAATGGTTTTGAAGTAAGAACGGTTACTAGCCGCTAATATCGTATATCCAAAGTTTAAATGACTTAAGCAGTTAACAAGCATCCACATGCCAGGGCAATCAATTTACACTTGGACACACATCGTTTAACCGGAAACGTTAGAAAAAGCAAACTGAATTGACTGTTTTTGTTGTGACGACAAGTTATCCCAAGCACTTAAAAATATTACTTTACTGATTTCTGCCCATACTTTAATTTTCAAATTACCTTCGGAATAGTCATTGAATTTCTTGTCATAATGCGCTGGTTTTTTCTCAACTTCGTCTATCGGCACATCATTATCTCCATCGTCTTCGTGCACAGTTGGTATGTTTACTTGTTTCGCTTTTAATAGTTGGAAAGCGAATATGGAGAGTGACAAGTGTGTCACACGTGCGCGCGCGCGTCTATCGAAACCTAGCCGCGCGGTAACAGTTTTGTCACGGGTTTGTTCGCGTGTCGTCGGACAAAAGTGTCAGCCGGTTGACACGTCGTAACGTGCGCGCACCTCCATACATCAGACCGGACAAAAGTGACAAAACAATCACGGAGACAAAATACACTCGTGCGCGCTAGGCTTAACACTAGTTATTTTCTATTTATGGTAACTGCTGCCGCAGACGACTTATTAGAAATATTATAGAGAAAGGGGCCTTAACGCAGTTGTCAAACTTCCCTTCACAAATTGTCCCGCGTCACTTTTGTCCATACACAAGTTCGTTCCATAATTTGATAAAAGTTCTTATCAGGTCTTTTCGGCATACCAAACATTTTGGTGGGAGATTCTAGCGCAGCTTCATAACCTTGTTCTATACAATCTTGTACAACAGCTTGGCTTGCAGACATGATTAACGTGTCTTTGAATATAATCACCTGATGGCATGATCCACCTATGATCAACGTTGTCATGTGATTACAGTAGAGAGTGTGTGGTGTGAGAATTTATATGACGTGCTTTTAACCTTACTTTCAAGTAGATGGGTGGTGTGGATAGTACCGTCATTCCAGTGGCGTTAATACTTTTGGGGCCAAGTTGGCAAGCCTTCGGGCAGATCCCCTTAGCACCTGTACATTACTAGAAAGACAACAAATAATGTAAAATGTGCAATTTGACCAGGTTAAGTCAATTTACCTGATGTAAGTCAGCTAAAACCCTAAAAATTGGAAGGAAATTCCCATAAAAGTAAGTATTTCCCTGTTTCTATTTGCGGATGGGCCACGTCATTCTTATCTTCGGTAGCATTATGGTTATTAATACGTGTTTTGGGAACGTAATAATATTCATGCTTGTTGAATTGTATTTTTCAGGATAAAACAACGTCACCCAGTAATGCCTTATTCGGCCATATTCTCCTCAGAATTCATGTAGCTATGATCAAGAATTCTAACACTTTTTACTTAGTACATCTAACGTAACTACTGAAATATTAGGTTACCTTTCTATCGTTACGGGTTTACAAACCCGAACCCTGACCCAAATGCGGTATAATAACACAAAAACGATTCCTTTGAGATGGATATATCCTAGCGCCAACGTCGATATTTTTGACGCAGAGGGCGTATCAATCTGCAGTGTCGCAACCGTATGATGACGAAATTTCCCTAGCAGAGAAAAGAGGGAATTTTTGTGTTCACAGATATGCGACGCTTTATGGTTTCGTTTTGTGAATAGTCATTGCACCTTGGAGGGTTGGTTAATTGATAATTGTTTCATTGTTTTATATGTAGCTTTGCCTGATGACGGGCACGTAGTTCTTTGAAACCGGAAGCCAAAAGACCACAAACAAATAGACGTTAGAACAACTTTTATGACCTTTTCTAATTAATTATAAAATTGTAACGTACTTTATACAGGTAACAAAAACATTTTCAGTTTTATAAGACTAAACTTAGAATAGAATTAGTAACTTTCAAACAATTTTACAATTCTGAGGTTTAAATTAAATTTACGAATTAATTTTCGACAGAGCAACATTTACCAAAAAATAGTAATATTGCAAAAGCTATCGCGAATATTATTGTAATAAATATTTTAACTAGATGAACTCTCATCAAATTTAATACATAATTTTCGGCATATGGACATTTAATAAAACATAGAGATGATGCAAAAGCTACAGCGGATATTATATTGTTTTTTATCTTGTGAGAAATGGTGAATTTTTTTTAACTATATATTTTAGCTAGATGGGTCATCATTAAATTTACGACATACGTTTCGATAGACGGACATTTATCAAAACATATTGAAGTTGCAAAAGCTATCGCGAATATTCCACAATCATAAGGATAACCTTGTTGCTGTACGGTATGAAATTTATTTTCAATGTTGTAGCCATATAACTTGTTAATATATATCTTATGATCTTGTTTCAATGTTTTGTTGTTCATACTGTCGTATATATTATTTACTCTTCCATCAAAATATGTGCAAATCCAATGTCCAATCGTTGATCATTGAGACTCATTATAAATAATTTGTAAATTTGGTGTATTGTCTGCAATCTTTCTAATACTGTCAGTAAGCTGGAATTATAAAACATCTTGAGCTGTAAACGGTGTTTGAATTGATAAAATTTTTTCCAGAATAGTTTATGTGAACATCTTCTAAATGTCCGTTTTCATTTGTAACTATTTCCATCTCATGTCTTGCTAATGTTCTAAGTTGTCTAGATTTTCATTAAACTTTTATATGTTGTTATTTTGCTTTTTAGTTGAGTTGGAAATGTAGATATATTTTTACAATTTGTTTTATATCTTTTTTTGTGTTGTACGTCTCTTGATTATTAATACCTAATTTATTTACGTTGGTTTCGTTATGAGTATGCGTTGTGGGAAACGGAGATTTTTTTAATTAAATATTTTTATACCTTTTGATAGATGGACATTTATCAAAACATATGGATGTTGCAAAAGCTATCGCAAATATTCCACAATCATAAGCATTATCTTATTGTTGAACATTATGGAATATATTTTCAATGTTGTTGCCATATAACTTGTTAATATGTATATGTATATATCTTATAATCTTGTGTCCAAGTTCCGCTGTTCATAGTTTCGTATATATTGTTTACTCGTCCATCAAAATATGTGCAAATCCAATGTCCAATCGTTGACCCTAGAGACCTATTATAAAAAAATTATAAATTTGGTGTATTTTTTTGAATTTGTCTTATATTGTGAAGATGTTGAACATATAGAACATTAGCTATGAAGCTCTCCATTTTTCATCCACCAAATTTTAATTAATAAAAAGTCGCTAAGTTGTTGATGAGGTTTTTAATACAAATCTTGCATACCGGTTTCGAGTTTCCTCGTCTTCAGTGCCAAACTATAATCAAACATCGTCTTAATTAAATAAAATACATATCGACATAACCTAACTAATCCTACCGTCTAGTTTTTAACATTTCTTCTTAGAAATTGATGGTTCGTCCTTCATTCTGTCCATGTCTAATGGCATTCTTTGTATCACATTTAACGTTCCTACAAGCATAATTACAAATCACACACTTTAAAAAACAACACATTTAAATTTTGTTTTAACTGTATTGAACTGTATCGCCAAGATGTCAAGCACGAAAATATGTAAAATGTCGGGTCGGTAAGCTTGGTTTCGTCAGTTGGTTTGTTCAGCAATTTTCGCTATTTGCACTAGGTGTCGCGTACTCCGGGTGGTATTTCCAATCTTAGGGGCAGAAAATTTTGATAGTCGATGATGTTATGTAGAAATGATTCAGGAGTACAACACACTTTATGTCAATTTTTTTTGTACAGTCCTTGCATAGTTACGAACCTCCAAACACAGGGCTCAATACTTTTGCAACCGATAGTAGATACGCTAGCCGAAACAACTATGGAGGGATATTTCGAACCTCTAATTTAAAGTATTGGTTACAAAGAGGTGGTATGAATTTACCAATTATGCTTATTTGGTACTAATTTCCAAACACTACTACGTCCAATCCTAGGCTAATGACCTCAAAGCATTCCAAGCATTCCTGATAATGAACTAAACAGGAATCTCGTGTCTGTAATGTCCCTTTTCTCTCAATGGATGTGGAAAGTTGGCGAACTTTATCTAATTGTTAGTCGTAAATAGCATATGATTACGGAAACGATGCACAGATATGACTAAAGTGCACACCGGCGCGACGTACAACCTAAAATCAGCTGGTTTTAAATAAATGATACACATATTAGATGGACGTTGGACTTGTCTAATGTGTATCATCTGGTTTTAGAATTACTAATAATACACATAGCAGATGGCGGCTGATGGATCTAAGACGTTGGACTTGTAGCCTCCAAGTACCCAAGTTCAAATCTTTACAAATTAAAATTTCTTACGCGTGGCCGTAATACCTGGACCTGGACTACTGTGACCGCAATAGATAATGATGTCGTGCGTAATGATGTCTTCGATATCGGTTATCATTGTTACACTACTTACTCCACTATAGCTAACTATTTCCACCTGGTTCGGAAGTAATGTTAATTTCTACCATCCTTTAAACAAACCCCTTAAAATTGCGTCAGAACTCCTGTAGCTCCTATATTTTTTTAGTTTTTGTGTTTAAATAATCTATAAATGTTTTGCCAGGAAGGTCTCCATTGTTCACTGAAGTTCAAATATTGATAAAAACAACCTCGGTTCGTTCAGTGAGTTTTAT
>CAXIES010000275.1:0-57710 GCA_964023965.1 Melinopterus prodromus
CCCGGAGTTTTAGTTGGGTTCGTAATTTTACCCGGAGTTTTAGTTGGGTTCGTAATTTCACCCGGACTTTTTAGTTGGGTTCGTATTTTTTACCCGGACTTTTAGTTGGGTTCATAATTTTACCCGGAGTTTTAGTTGGGTTCGTAATTTTACCCGGAGTTTTAGTTGAGTTCGTAATTTTACCCGGAGTTTTAGTTGGGTTCGTAATTTTACCCGGACTTTTTAGTTGGGTTCGTAATTTTACCCGGACTTTTTAGTTGGGTTCGTAATTTTACCCGGACTTTTTAGTTGGGTTCGTAGTTTTACCCGGAGTTTTAGTTGGGTTCGTAATTTTACCCGGACCTTTTAGTTGGGTTCGTATTTTGTACCCGGACTTTTAGTTGGGTTCGAAATTTTACCCGGAGTTTTAGTTGGGTTCGTAATTTTACCCGGAGTTTTAGTTGGGTTCGTAATTTTACCCGGAGTCTTGAGTTACCCGGACTTTTTAGTTGGGTTCGTATTTTTACCCGGACTTTTAGTTGGGTTCGTAATTTTACCCGGAGTTTTAGTTGGGTTCGTAATTTTACCCGGAGTTTTAGTTGGGTTCGTAATTTTACCCGGAGTTTTACTTGGGTTCGTAATTTTACCCGGAGTTTTACTTGGGTTCGTAATTTTACCCGGAGTTTTAGTTGGGTTCGTAATTTTACCCGGAGTTTTAGTTGGGTTCGTAATTTTACCCGGACTTTTTAGTTGGGTTCGTATTTTTTACCCGGACTTCTAGTTGGGTTCGTAATTTTACCCGGAGTTTTAGTTGGGTTCGTAATTTTACCCGGAGTTTTAGTTGAGTTCGTAATTTTACCCGGAGTTTTAGTTGGGTTCGTAATTTTACCCGGACTTTTTAGTTGGGTTCGTAATTTTACCCGGACTTTTTAGTTGGGTGCCGTATTTTTTACCCGGAGTTTTAGTTGGGTTCGTAATTTTACCCGGAGTTTTAGTTGGGTTCGTAATTTTACCCGGACTTTTTAGTTGTGTTGGTAATTTTACCCGGAGTTTTAGTTGGGTTCATATTTTTTACCGGACTTTTTAGTTGGGTTCGTATTTTTTACCCGGAGTTTTAGTTGGGTTCTTATTTCTTACCCGGAGTTTTAGTTGGGTTCGTATTTTTACCCGGAGTTTTAGTTGGGTTCGTATTTTTACCCGGAGTTTTAGTTGGGTTCGTATTTTTTACCCGAACTTTTTAGTTGGGTTGGTATTTTTGCCCGGAGTTTTAGTTGGGTTCGTATTTTTTAGCCGGAGTTTTAGTTGGGTTCGTATTTTTTACCCGGAGTTTTAGTTGGGTTCGTATTTTTACCCGGAGTTTTAGTTGGGTTCGTATTTTTACCCGGAGTTTTAGTTGGGTTCGTATTTTTTACCCGGAGTTTTAGTTGGGTTCGTATTTTTACCCGGAGTTTTAGTTGGGTTCGTAATTTTACCCGGACTTTTTAGTTGGGTTCGAATTTTTTACCCGGACTTTTAGTTGGGTTCGTAATTTTACCCGGACTTTTTAGTTGGGTTCGTATTTTTTACCCGGACTCTTAGTTGGGTTCGTAATTTTACCCGGAGTTTTAGTTGGGTTCGTAATGTTGCCCGGAGTTTTAGTTGGGTTCGTAATTTTACCCGGAGTCTTGAGTTAATAGTTGGGTTCGTATTTTTACCCGGACTTTTAGTTGGGTTCGTAATTTTACCCGGACTTTTAGTTGGGTTCGTAATTTTACCCGGAGTTTTAGTTGGGTTCGTAATTTTACCCGGAGTTTTACTTGGGTTCGTAATTTTACCCGGAGTTTTACTTGGGTTCGTAATTTTACCCGGAGTTTTAGTTGGGTTCGTAATTTTACCCGGAGTTTTAGTTGGGTTCGTAATTTTACCCGGACTTTTTAGTTGGGTTCGTATTTTTACCCGGACTTTTAGTTGGGTTCGTAATTTTACCCGGAGTTTTAGTTGGGTTCGTAATTTTACCCGGAGTTTTAGTTGAGTTCGTAATTTTACCCGGAGTTTTAGTTGGGTTCGTAATTTTACCCGGACTTTTTAGTTGGGTTCGTAATTTTACCCGGACTTTTTAGTTGGGTTCGTATTTTTTACCCGGAGTTTTAGTTGGGTTCGTAATTTTACCCGGAGTTTTAGTTGGGTTCGTAATTTTACCCGGACTTTTTAGTTGGGTTCGTATTTTTTACCCGGACTTTTAGTTGGGTTCGTAATTTTACCCAGAGTTTTAGTTGGGTTCGAATTTTTTACCCGGGGTTTTAGTTGGGTTCGTATTTTTTACCCGGAGTTTTAGTTGGGTTCGTAATTTTACCCGGAGTTTTAGTTGGGTTCGTAATTTTACCCGGAGTTTTACTTGAGTTCGTAATTTTACCCGGAGTTTTAGTTGGGTTCGTAATTTTACCCGGACTTTTTAGTTGGGTTCGTAATTTTACCCGGACTTTTTAGTTGGGTTGGTATTTTTGCCCGGAGTTTTAGTTGGGTTCGTATTTTTTAGCCGGAGTTTTAGTTGGGTTCGTATTTTTTACCCGGAGTTTTAGTTGGGTTCGTATTTTTACCCGGAGTTTTAGTTGGGTTCGTATTTTTACCCGGAGTTTTAGTTGGGTTCGTATTTTTTACCCGGAGTTTTAGTTGGGTTCGTATTTTTACCCGGAGTTTTAGTTGGGTTCGTAATTTTACCCGGACTTTTTAGTTGGGTTCGTAATTTTACCCGGACTTTTTAGTTGGGTTCGTATTTTTTACCCGGAGTTTTAGTTGGGTTCGTAATTTTACCCGGAGTTTTAGTTGGGTTCGTAATTTTACCCGGACTTTTTAGTTGGGTTCGTATTTTTTACCCGGACTTTTAGTTGGGTTCGTAATTTTACCCGGAGTTTTAGTTGGGTTCGAATTTTTTACCCGGGGTTTTAGTTGGGTTCGTATTTTTTACCCGGAGTTATAGTTGGGTTCGTAATTTTACCCGGAGTTTTAGTTGGGTTCGTAATTTTACCCGGAGTTTTAGTTGAGTTCGTAATTTTACCCGGAGTTTTAGTTGGGTTCGTAATTTTACCCGGACTTTTTAGTTGGGTTCGTAATTTTACCCGGACTTTTTAGTTGGGTTGGTATTTTTGCCCGGAGTTTTAGTTGGGTTCGTATTTTTTAGCCGGAGTTTTAGTTGGGTTCGTATTTTTTACCCGGAGTTTTAGTTGGGTTCGTATTTTTACCCGGAGTTTTAGTTGGGTTCGTATTTTTACCCGGAGTTCTAGTTGGGTTCGTATTTTTTACCCGGAGTTTTAGTTGGGTTCGTATTTTTACCCGGAGTTTTAGTTGGGTTCGTAATTTTACCCGGACTTTTTAGTTGGGTTCGAATTTTTTACCCGGACTTTTAGTTGGGTTCGTAATTTTACCCGGAGTTTTAGTTGGGTTCGTAATTTTACCCGGAGTTTTAGTTGAGTTCGTAATTTTACCCGGAGTTTTAGTTGGGTTCGTAATTTTACCCGAACTTTTTAGTTGGGTTCGTAATTTTACCCGGACTTTTTAGTTGGGTTCGTAATTTTACCCGGACTTTTTAGTTGGGTTCGTAATTTTACCCGGAGTTTTAGTTGGGTTCGTAATTTTACCCGTACTTTTTAGTTGGGTTCGAATTTTTTACCCGGACTTTTAGTTGGGTTCATAATTTTACCCGGAGTATTAGTTGGGTTCGTAATTTTACCCGGACCTTTTAGTTGGGTTCGTATTTTGTACCCGGACTTTTAGTTGGGTTCGAAATTTTACCCGGAGTTTTAGTTGGGTTCGTAATTTTACCCGGAGTTTTAGTTGGGTTCGTAATTTTACCCGGAGTCTTGAGTTAACCGGACTTTTTAGTTGGGTTCGTATTTTTACCCGGACTTTTAGTTGGGTTCGTAATTTTACCCGGAGTTTTAGTTGGGTTCGTAATTTTACCCGGAGTTTTAGTTGGGTTCGTAATTTTACCCGGAGTTTTACTTGGGTTCGTAATTTTACCCGGAGTTTTACTTGGGTTCGTAATTTTACCCGGAGTTTTAGTTGGGTTCGTAATTTTACCCGGAGTTTTAGTTGGGTTCGTAATTTTACCCGGACTTTTTAGTTGGGTTCGTATTTTTTACCCGGACTTCTAGTTGGGTTCGTAATTTTACCCGGAGTTTTAGTTGGGTTCGTAATTTTACCCGGAGTTTTAGTTGAGTTCGTAATTTTACCCGGAGTTTTAGTTGGGTTCGTAATTTTACCCGGACTTTTTAGTTGGGTTCGTAATTTTACCCGGACTTTTTAGTTGGGTGCCGTATTTTTTACCCGGAGTTTTAGTTGGGTTCGTAATTTTACCCGGAGTTTTAGTTGGGTTCGTAATTTTACCCGGACTTTTTAGTTGTGTTGGTAATTTTACCCGGAGTTTTAGTTGGGTTCATATTTTTTACCGGACTTTTTAGTTGGGTTCGTATTTTTTACCCGGAGTTTTAGTTGGGTTCGTATTTCTTACCCGGAGTTTTAGTTGGGTTCGTATTTTTACCCGGAGTTTTAGTTGGGTTCGTATTTTTACCCGGAGTTTTAGTTGGGTTCGTATTTTTTACCCGAACTTTTTAGTTGGGTTGGTATTTTTGCCCGGAGTTTTAGTTGGGTTCGTATTTTTTAGCCGGAGTTTTAGTTGGGTTCGTATTTTTTACCCGGAGTTTTAGTTGGGTTCGTATTTTTACCCGGAGTTTTAGTTGGGTTCGTATTTTTACCCGGAGTTTTAGTTGGGTTCGTATTTTTTACCCGGAGTTTTAGTTGGGTTCGTATTTTTACCCGGAGTTTTAGTTGGGTTCGTAATTTTACCCGGACTTTTTAGTTGGGTTCGAATTTTTTACCCGGACTTTTAGTTGGGTTCGTAATTTTACCCGGACTTTTTAGTTGGGTTCGTATTTTTTACCCGGACTTTTAGTTGGGTTCGTAATTTTACCCGGAGTTTTAGTTGGGTTCGTAATTTTACCCGGAGTTTTACTTGGGTTCGTAATTTTACCCGGAGTTTTACTTGGGTTCGTAATTTTACCCGGAGTTTTAGTTGGGTTCGTAATTTTACCCGGAGTTTTAGTTGGGTTCGTAATTTTACCCGGACTTTTTAGTTGGGTTCGTATTTTTTACCCGGACTTTTAGTTGGGTTCGTAATTTTACCCGGAGTTTTAGTTGGGTTCGTAATTTTACCCGGAGTTTTAGTTGAGTTCGTAATTTTACCCGGAGTTTTAGTTGGGTTCGTAATTTTACCCGGACTTTTTAGTTGGGTTCGTAATTTTACCCGGACTTTTTAGTTGGGTTCGTATTTTGTACCCGGAGTTTTAGTTGGGTTCGTAATTTTACCCGGAGTTTTAGTTGGGTTCGTAATTTTACCCGGACTTTTTAGTTGGGTTCGTATTTTTTACCCGGACTTTTAGTTGGGTTCGTAATTTTACCCAGAGTTTTAGTTGGGTTCGAATTTTTTACCCGGGGTTTTAGTTGGGTTCGTATTTTTTACCCGGAGTTTTAGTTGGGTTCGTAATTTTACCCGGAGTTTTAGTTGGGTTCGTAATTTTACCCGGAGTTTTACTTGAGTTCGTAATTTTACCCGGAGTTTTAGTTGGGTTCGTAATTTTACCCGGACTTTTTAGTTGGGTTCGTAATTTTACCCGGACTTTTTAGTTGGGTTGGTATTTTTGCCCGGAGTTTTAGTTGGGTTCGTATTTTTTAGCCGGAGTTTTAGTTGGGTTCGTATTTTTTACCCGGAGTTTTAGTTGGGTTCGTATTTTTACCCGGAGTTTTAGTTGGGTTCGTATTTTTACCCGGAGTTTTAGTTGGGTTCGTATTTTTTACCCGGAGTTTTAGTTGGGTTCGTATTTTTACCCGGAGTTTTAGTTGGGTTCGTAATTTTACCCGGACTTTTTAGTTGGGTTCGTAATTTTACCCGGACTTTTTAGTTGGGTTCGTATTTTTTACCCGGAGTTTTAGTTGGGTTCGTAATTTTACCCGGAGTTTTAGTTGGGTTCGTAATTTTACCCGGAGTTTTTAGTTGAGTTCGTATTTTTTACCCGGACTTTTAGTTGGGTTCGTAGTTTTACCCGGACTTTTTAGTTGGGTTCGTAATTTTACCCGGACTTTTTAGTTGGGTTCGTATTTTTTACCCGGAGTTTTAGTTGGGTTCGTAATTTTACCCGGAGTTTTAGTTGGGTTCGTAATTTTACCCGGACTTTTTAGTTGGGTTCGTATTTTTTACCCGGTCTTTTAGTTGGGTTCGTAATTTTACCCGGAGTTTTAGTTGGGTTCGAATTTTTTACCCGGGGTTTTAGTTGGGTTCGTATTTTTTACCCGGAGTTTTAGTTGGGTTCGTAATTTTACCCGGAGTTTTAGTTGGGTTCGTAATTTTACCCGGAGTTTTAGTTGAGTTCGTAATTTTACCCGGAGTTTTAGTTGGGTTCGTAATTTTACCCGGACTTTTTAGTTGGGTTCGTAATTTTACCCGGACTTTTTAGTTGGGTTGGTATTTTTGCCCGGAGTTTTAGTTGGGTTCGTATTTTTTAGCCGGAGTTTTAGTTGGGTTCGTATTTTTTACCCGGAGTTTTAGTTGGGTTCGTATTTTTACCCGGAGTTTTAGTTGGGTTCGTATTTTTACCCGGAGTTTTAGTTGGGTTCGTATTTTTTACCCGGAGTTTTAGTTGGGTTCGTATTTTTACCCGGAGTTTTAGTTGGGTTCGTAATTTTACCCGGAGTTTTTAGTTGGGTTCGAATTTTTTACCCGGACTTTTAGTTGGGTTCGTAATTTTACCCGGACTTTTTAGTTGGGTTCGTATTTTTTACCCGGACTTTTAGTTGGGTTCGTAATTTTACCCGGAGTTTTAGTTGGGTTCGTAATGTTGCCCGGAGTTTTAGTTGGGTTCGTAATTTTACCCGGAGTCTTGAGTTAATAGTTGGGTTCGTATTTTTACCCGGACTTTTAGTTGGGTTCGTAATTTTACCCGGACTTTTAGTTGGGTTCGTAATTTTACCCGGAGTTTTAGTTGGGTTCGTAATTTTACCCGGAGTTTTACTTGGGTTCGTCATTTTACCCGGAGTTTTACTTGGGTTCGTAATTTTACCCGGAGTTTTAGTTGGGTTCGTAATTTTACCCGGAGTTTTAGTTGGGTTCGTAATTTTACCCGGACTTTTTAGTTGGGTTCGTATTTTTTACCCGGACTTTTAGTTGGGTTCGTAATTTTACCCGGAGTTTTAGTTGGGTTCGTAATTTTACCCGGAGTTTTAGTTGAGTTCGTAATTTTACCCGGAGTTTTAGTTGGGTTCGTAATTTTACCCGGACTTTTTAGTTGGGTTCGTAATTTTACCCGGACTTTTTAGTTGGGTTCGTATTTTTTACCCGGAGTTTTAGTTGGGTTCGTAATTTTACCCGGAGTTTTAGTTGGGTTCGTAATTTTACCCGGACTTTTTAGTTGGGTTCGTATTTTTTACCCGGACTTTTAGTTGGGTTCGTAATTTTACCCGGAGTTTTAGTTGGGTTCGTAATGTTGCCCGGAGTTTTAGTTGGGTTCGTAATTTTACCCGGAGTCTTGAGTTAATAGTTGGGTTCGTATTTTTACCCGGACTTTTAGTTGGGTTCGTAATTTTACCCGGACTTTTAGTTGGGTTCGTAATTTTACCCGGAGTTTTAGTTGGGTTCGTAATTTTACCCGGAGTTTTACTTGGGTTCGTAATTTTACCCGGAGTTTTACTTGGGTTCGTAATTTTACCCGGAGTTTTAGTTGGGTTCGTAATTTTACCCGGAGTTTTAGTTGGGTTCGTAATTTTACCCGGACTTTTTAGTTGGGTTCGTATTTTTTACCCGGACTTTTAGTTGGGTTCGTAATTTTACCCGGAGTTTTAGTTGGGTTCGTAATTTTACCCGGAGTTTCAGTTGAGTTCGTAATTTTACAGGGAGTTTTAGTTGGGTTCGTAATTTTACACGGACTTTTTAGTTGGGTTCGTAATTTTACCCGGACTTTTTAGTTGGGTTCGTATTTTTTACCCGGAGTTTTAGTTGGGTTCGTAATTTTACCCGGAGTTTTAGTTCGGTTCGTAATTTTACCCGGACTTTTTAGTTGGGTTCGTATTTTTTACCCGGACTTTTAGTTGGGTTCGTAATTTTACCCGGAGTTTTAGTTGGGTTCGAATTTTTTACCCGGGGTTTTAGTTGGGTTCGTATTTTTTACCCGGAGTTTTAGTTGGGTTCGTAATTTTACCCGGAGTTTTAGTTGGGTTCGTAATTTTACCCGGAGTTTTAGTTGAGTTCGTAATTTTACCCGGAGTTTTAATTGGGTTCGTAATTTTATCCGGACTTTTTAGTTGGGTTCGTAATTTTACCCGGACGTTTTAGTTGGGTTGGTATTTTTGCCCGGAGTTTTAGTTGGGTTCGTATTTTTTAGCCGGAGTTTTAGTTGGGTTCGTATTTTTTACCCGGAGTTTTAGTTGGGTTCGTATTTTTACCCGGAGTTTTAGTTGGGTTCGTATTTTTACCCGGAGTTTTAGTTGGGTTCGTATTTTTTACCCGGAGTTTTAGTTGGGTTCGTATTTTTACCCGGAGTTTTAGTTGGGTTCGTAATTTTACCCGGACTTTTTAGTTGGGTTCGAATTTTTTACCCGGACTTTTAGTTGGGTTCGTAATTTTACCCGGACTTTTTAGTTGGGTTCGTATTTTTTACCCGGACTTTTAGTTGGGTTCGTAATTTTACCCGGAGTTTTAGTTGGGTTCGTAATGTTGCCCGGAGTTTTAGTTGGGTTCGTAATTTTACCCGGAGTCTTGAGTTAATAGTTGGGTTCGTATTTTTACCCGGACTTTTAGTTGGGTTCGTAATTTTACCCGGAGTTTTAGTTGGGTTCGTAATTTTACCCGGAGTTTTACTTGGGTTCGTAATTTTACCCGGAGTTTTACTTGGGTTCGTAATTTTACCCGGGGTTTTAGTTGGGTTCGTAATTTTACCCGGAGTTTTAGTTGGGTTCGTAATTTTACCCGGACTTTTTAGTTGGGTTCGTATTTTTTACCCGGACTATTAGTTGGGTTCGTAATTTTACCCGGAGTTTTAGTTGGGTTCGTAATTTTACCCGGAGTTTTAGTTGAGTTCGTAATTTTACCCGGAGTTTTAGTTGGGTTCGTAATTTTACCCGGACTTTTTAGTTGGGTTCGTAATTTTACCCGGACTTTTTAGTTGGGTTCGTATTTTTTACCCGGAGTTTTAGTTGGGTTCGTAATTTTACCCGGAGTTTTAGTTGGGTTCGTAATTTTACCCGGACTTTTTAGTTGGGTTCGTATTTTTTACCCGGACTTTTAGTTGGGTTCGTAATTTTACCCGGAGTTTTAGTTGGGTTCGAATTTTTTACCCGGGGTTTTAGTTGGGTTCGTATTTTTTACCCGGAGTTTTAGTTGGGTTCGTAATTTTACCCGGAGTTTTAGTTGGGTTCGTAATTTTACCCGGAGTTTTAGTTGAGTTCGTAATTTTACCCGGAGTTTTAGTTGGGTTCGTAATTTTACCCGGACTTTTTAGTTGGGTTCGTAATTTTACCCGGACTTTTTAGTTGGGGTCGTATTTTTTACCCGGAGTTGTAGTTGGGTTCGTAATTTTACCCGGAGTTTTAGTTGGGTTCGTAATTTTACCCGGACTTTTTAGTTGGGTTCGTATTTTTTACCCGGACTTTTAGCTGGGTTCGTAATTTTACCCGGAGTTTTAGTTGGGTTCGAATTTTTTACCCGGAGTTTTAGTTGGGTTCGTATTTTTTACCCGGAGTTTTAGTTGGGTTCGTATTTTTACCCGGAGTTTTAGTTGTGTTGGTAATTTTACCCGGAGTTTTAGTTGGGTTCATATTTTTTACCCGGAGTTTTAGTTGGGTTCGTATTTTTACCCGGAGTTTTAGTTGGGTTCGTATTTTTACCCGGAGTTTTAGTTGGGTTCGTATTTTTTACCCGGACTTTTTAGTTGGGTTAGTATTTTTGCCCGGAGTTTTAGTTGGGTTCGTATTTTTTACCCGGACTTCTAGTTGGGTTCGTAATTTTACCCGGAGTTTTATTTGGGTTCGTAATTTTACCCGGAGTTGCACTTGGGTTCGTAATTTTACCCGGACTTTTTAGTTGGGTTCGTATTTTTTACCCGGACTTTTAGTTGGGTTCGTAATTTTGCCCGGACTTTTAAGTTGGGTTCGTATTTTTTACCCGGACTTTTAGTTGGGTTCGTAATTTTACCCGGAGTTTTAGTTGGGTTCGTAATTTTACCCGGAGTTTTACTTGGGTTCGTAATTTTACCCGGACTTTTTAGTTGGGTTCGTATTTTTTATCCGGAGTTTTAGTTGGGTTCGTAATTTTACCCGGACTTTTTAGTTGGGTTCGTATTTTTTACCCGGACTTTTAGTTGGGTTCGTAATTTTACCCGGAGTTTTAGTTGGGTTCGTATTTTTTACCCGGAGTTTTAGTTGGGTTCGTATTTTTTACCCGGAGTTTTAGTTGGGTTCGTATTTTTACCCGGAGTTTTAGTTGTGTTGGTAATTTTACCCGGAGTTTTAGTTGGGTTCATATTTTTTACCGGACTTTTTAGTTGGGTTCGTATTTTTTACCCGGAGTTTTAGTTGGGTTCGTATTTTTTATCCGGAGTTTTAGTTGGGTTCGTATTTTTACCCGGAGTTTTAGTTGAGTTCGTATTTTTACCCGGAGTTTTAGTTGGGTTCGTATTTTTTACCCGGACTTTTTAGTTGGGTTAGTATTTTTGCCCGGAGTTTTAGTTGGGTTCGTATTTTTTACCCGGAGTTTTAGTTGGGTTCGCATTTTTACCCGGAGCTTTAGTTGGGTTCGTACTTTTACCCGGAGTTTTAGTTGGGTTCGTATTTTTTACCCGGACTTTTTAGTTGGGTTAGTATTTTTGCCCGGAGTTTTAGTTGGGTTCGAATTTTTTTACCCGGAGTTTTAGTTGGGTTCTAAATGTTACCCGGACTTTTTTGTTTGGTTCGTATTTTTTACCCGGCGTTTTAGTTGGGTTCGAAATTTTACCCGCACTTTTTAGTTGGGTTAGTAATTTTACCCGGACTTTTTATTTGGGTTCGTAATTTTACCCGGACTTTTTAGTTGGGTTCGTAATTTTACCCGGAGTTTTAGTTGGGTTCGTAATTTTACCCGGAGTTTTACTTGGGTTCGTAATTTTACCCGGACTTTTTAGTCAGGTTCGTATTTTTTACCCGGACTTTTAGTTGGGTTCGTAATTTTACCCGGAGTTTTAGTTGGGTTCGTAATTTTACCCGGAGTTTTAGTTGGGTTCGTAATTTTACCCGGAGTTTTACTTGGGTTCGTAATTTTACCCGGAGTTTTACTTGGGTTCGTAATTTTACCCGGAGTTTTAGTTGGGTTCGTAATTTTACCCGGGGTTTTAGTTGGGTTCGTAATTTTACCCGGACTTTTTAGTTGGGTTCGTATTTTTTACCCGGACTTTTAGTTGGGTTCGTAATTTTACCCGGAGTTTTAGTTGGGTTCGTAATTTTACCCGGAGGTTTAGTTGAGTTCGTAATTTTACCCGGAGTTTTAGTTGGGTTCGTAATTTTACCCGGAGTTTTACTTGGGTTCGTAATTTTACCCGGAGTTTTACTTGGGTTCGTAATTTTACCCGGAGTTTTAGTTGGGTTCGTAATTTTACCCGGAGTTTTAGTTGGGTTCGTAATTTTACCCGGACTTTTTAGTTGGGTTCGTATTTTTTACCCGGACTTTTAGTTGGGTTCGTAATTTTACCCGGAGTTTTAGTTGGGTTCGTAATTTTACCCGGAGTTTTAGTTGAGTTCGTAATTTTACCCGGAGTTTTAGTTGGGTTCGTAATTTTACCCGGACTTTTTAGTTGGGTTCGTAATTTTACCCGGACTTTTTAGTTGGGTTCGTATTTTTTACCCGGAGTTTTAGTTGGGTTCGTATTTTTACCCGGAGTTTTAGTTGGGTTCGTATTTTTACCCGGAGTTTTAGTTGGGTTCGTATTTTTTACCCGGACTTTTTAGTTGGGTTAGTATTTTTGCCCGGAGTTTTAGTTGGGTTCGTATTTTTTACCCGGACTTTTAGTTGGGTTCGTAATTTTACCCGGAGTTTTAGTTGGGTTCGTAATTTTACCCGGAGTTTCACTTGGGTTCGTAATTTTACCCGGACTTTTTAGTTGGGTTCGTATTTTTTACCCGGACTTTTAGTTGGGTTCGTAATTTTGCCCGGACTTTTTAGTTGGGTTCGTATTTTTTACCCGGACTTTTAGTTGGGTTCGTAATTTTACCCGGAGTTTTAGTTGGGTTCGTAATTTTACCCGGAGTTTTACTTGGGTTCGTAATTTTACCCGGACTTTTTAGTTGGGTTCGTATTTTTTATCCGGAGTTTTAGTTGGGTTCGTAATTTTACCCGGACTTTTTAGTTGGGTTCGTATTTTTTACCCGGACTTTTAGTTGGGTTCGTAATTTTACCCGGAGTTTTAGTTGGGTTCGTATTTTTTACCCGGAGTTTTAGTTGGGTTCGTATTTTTTACCCGGAGTTTTAGTTGAGTTCGTAATTTTACCCGGAGTTTTAGTTGGGTTCGTAATTTTACCCGGAGTTTTACTTGGGTTCGTAATTTTACCCGGAGTTTTACTTGGGTTCGTAATTTTACCCGGAGTTTTAGTTGGGTTCGTAATTTTACCCGGAGTTTTAGTTGGGTTCGTAATTTTACCCGGACTTTTTAGTTGGGTTCGTATTTTTTACCCGGACTTTTAGTTGGGTTCGTAATTTTATCCGGAGTTTTAGTTGGGTTCGTAATTTTACCCGGAGTTTTAGTTGAGTTCGTAATTTTACCCGGAGTTTTAGTTGGGTTCGTAATTTTACCCGGACTTTTTAGTTGGGTTCGTAATTTTACCCGGACTTTTTAGTTGGGTTCGTATTTTTTACCCGGAGTTTTAGTTGGGTTCGTATTTTTACCCGGAGTTTTAGTTGGGTTCGTATTTTTACCCGGAGTTTTAGTTGGGTTCGTATTTTTTACCCGGACTTTTTAGTTGGGTTAGTATTTTTGCCCGGAGTTTTAGTTGGGTTCGTATTTTTTACCCGGACTTTTAGTTGGGTTCGTAATTTTACCCGGAGTTTTAGTTGGGTTCGTAATTTTACCCGGAGTTTCACTTGGGTTCGTAATTTTACCCGGACTTTTTAGTTGGGTTCGTATTTTTTACCCGGACTTTTAGTTGGGTTCGTAATTTTGCCCGGACTTTTTAGTTGGGTTCGTATTTTTTACCCGGACTTTTAGTTGGGTTCGTAATTTTACCCGGAGTTTTAGTTGGGTTCGTAATTTTACCCGGACTTTTTAGTTGGGTTCGTATTTTTTACCCGGACTTTTAGTTGGGTTCGTAATTTTACCCGGAGTTTTAGTTGGGTTCGTAATTTTACCCGGAGTTTTAGTTGAGTTCGTAATTTTACCCGGAGTTTTAGTTGGGTTCGTAATTTTACCCGGACTTTTTAGTTGGGTTCGTAATTTTACCCGGACTTTTTAGTTGGGTTCGTATTTTTTACCCGGAGTTTTAGTTGGGTTCGTATTTTTACCCGGAGTTTTAGTTGGGTTCGTATTTTTACCCGGAGTTTTAGTTGGGTTCGTATTTTTTACCCGGACTTTTTAGTTGGGTTAGTATTTTTGCCCGGAGTTTTAGTTGGGTTCGTATTTTTTACCCGGACTTTTAGTTGGGTTCGTAATTTTACCCGGAGTTTTAGTTGGGTTCGTAATTTTACCCGGGGTTTCACTTGGGTTCGTAATTTTACCCGGACTTTTTAGTTGGGTTCGTATTTTTTACCCGGACTTTTAGTTGGGTTCGTAATTTTGCCCGGACTTTTTAGTTGGGTTCGTATTTTTTACCCGGACTTTTAGTTGGGTTCGTAATTTTACCCGGAGTTTTAGTTGGGTTCGTAATTTTACCCGGAGTTTTACTTGGGTTCGTAATTTTACCCGGACTTTTTAGTTGGGTTCGTATTTTTTATCCGGAGTTTTAGTTGGGTTCGTAATTTTACCCGGACTTTTTAGTTGGGTTCGTATTTTTTACCCGGACTTTTAGTTGGGTTCGTAATTTTACCCGGAGTTTTAGTTGGGTTCGTATTTTTTACCCGGAGTTTTAGTTGGGTTCGTATTTTTTACCCGGAGTTTTAGTTGGGTTCGTATTTTTACCCGGAGTTTTAGTTGTGTTGGTAATTTTACCCGGAGTTTTAGTTGGGTTCATATTTTTTACCGGACTTTTTAGTTGGGTTCGTATTTTTTACCCGGAGTTTTAGTTGGGTTCGTACTTTTTATCCGGAGTTTTAGTTGGGTTCGTATTTTTACCCGGAGTTTTAGTTGGGTTCGTATTTTTACCCGGAGTTTTAGTTGGGTTCGTATTTTTTACCCGGACTTTTTAGTTGGGTTAGTATTTTTGCCCGGAGTTTTAGTTGGGTTCGTATTTTTTACCCGGAGTTTTAGTTGGGTTCGTATTTTTTACCCGGAGTTTTAGTTGGGTTCGTATTTTTACCCGGAGTTTTAGTTGGGTTCGTATTTTTACCCGGAGTTTTAGTTGGGTTCGTATTTTTTACCCGGAGTTTTAGTTGGGTTCGCATTTTTACCCGGAGCTTTAGTTGGGTTCGTACTTTTGCCCGGAGTTTTAGTTGGGTTCGAATTTTTTTACCCGGAGTTTTAGTTGGGTTCTAAATGTTACCCGGACTTTTTTGTTTGGTTCGTATTTTTTACCCGGCGTTTTAGTTGGGTTCGTAATTTTACCCGCACTTTTTAGTTGGGTTCGTAATTTTACCCGGAGTTTTAGTTGGATTTGTAATTTTACCCGGAGTTTTAGTTAGGTTCGTAATTTTATCCGGAGTTTTAGTTGGGTTCGTAATTTTACCCGGAGTTTTAGTTGGGTTCGTAATTTTACCCGGAGTTTTAGTTGGGTTCGTATTTTTACCCGGAGTTTTAGTTGGGTTCGTATTTTTTACCCGGAGTTTTAGTTGGGTTCGTATTTTTTACCCGGACTTTTTAGTTGGGTTAGTATTTTTGCCCGGAGTTTTAGTTGGGTTCGAATTTTTTTACCCGGAGTTTTAGTTGGGTTCTAAATGTTACCCGGACTTTTTTGTTTGGTTCGTATTTTTTACCCGGCGTTTTAGTTGGGTTCGAAATTTTACCCGCACTTTTTAGTTGGGTTAGTAATTTTACCCGGACTTTTTATTTGGGTTCGTAATTTTACCCGGACTTTTTAGTTGGGTTCGTAATTTTACCCGGAGTTTTAGTTGGGTTCGTAATTTTACCCGGAGTTTTACTTGGGTTCGTAATTTTACCCGGACTTTTTAGTCAGGTTCGTATTTTTTACCCGGACTTTTAGTTGGGTTCGTAATTTTACCCGGAGTTTTAGTTGGGTTCGTAATTTTACCCGGAGTTTTAGTTGGGTTCGTAATTTTACCCGGAGTTTTACTTGGGTTCGTAATTTTACCCGGAGTTTTACTTGGGTTCGTAATTTTACCCGGAGTTTTAGTTGGGTTCGTAATTTTACCCGGGGTTTTAGTTGGGTTCGTAATTTTACCCGGACTTTTTAGTTGGGTTCGTATTTTTTACCCGGACTTTTAGTTGGGTTCGTAATTTTACCCGGAGTTTTAGTTGGGTTCGTAATTTTACCCGGAGGTTTAGTTGAGTTCGTAATTTTACCCGGAGTTTTAGTTGGGTTCGTAATTTTACCCGGAGTTTTACTTGGGTTCGTAATTTTACCCGGAGTTTTACTTGGGTTCGTAATTTTACCCGGAGTTTTAGTTGGGTTCGTAATTTTACCCGGAGTTTTAGTTGGGTTCGTAATTTTACCCGGACTTTTTAGTTGGGTTCGTATTTTTTACCCGGACTTTTAGTTGGGTTCGTAATTTTACCCGGAGTTTTAGTTGGGTTCGTAATTTTACCCGGAGTTTTAGTTGAGTTCGTAATTTTACCCGGAGTTTTAGTTGGGTTCGTAATTTTACCCGGACTTTTTAGTTGGGTTCGTAATTTTACCCGGACTTTTTAGTTGGGTTCGTATTTTTTACCCGGAGTTTTAGTTGGGTTCGTATTTTTACCCGGAGTTTTAGTTGGGTTCGTATTTTTACCCGGAGTTTTAGTTGGGTTCGTATTTTTTACCCGGACTTTTTAGTTGGGTTAGTATTTTTGCCCGGAGTTTTAGTTGGGTTCGTATTTTTTACCCGGACTTTTAGTTGGGTTCGTAATTTTACCCGGAGTTTTAGTTGGGTTCGTAATTTTACCCGGAGTTTCACTTGGGTTCGTAATTTTACCCGGACTTTTTAGTTGGGTTCGTATTTTTTACCCGGACTTTTAGTTGGGTTCGTAATTTTGCCCGGACTTTTTAGTTGGGTTCGTATTTTTTACCCGGACTTTTAGTTGGGTTCGTAATTTTACCCGGAGTTTTAGTTGGGTTCGTAATTTTACCCGGAGTTTTACTTGGGTTCGTAATTTTACCCGGACTTTTTAGTTGGGTTCGTATTTTTTATCCGGAGTTTTAGTTGGGTTCGTAATTTTACCCGGACTTTTTAGTTGGGTTCGTATTTTTTACCCGGACTTTTAGTTGGGTTCGTAATTTTACCCGGAGTTTTAGTTGGGTTCGTATTTTTTACCCGGAGTTTTAGTTGGGTTCGTATTTTTTACCCGGAGTTTTAGTTGAGTTCGTAATTTTACCCGGAGTTTTAGTTGGGTTCGTAATTTTACCCGGAGTTTTACTTGGGTTCGTAATTTTACCCGGAGTTTTACTTGGGTTCGTAATTTTACCCGGAGTTTTAGTTGGGTTCGTAATTTTACCCGGAGTTTTAGTTGGGTTCGTAATTTTACCCGGACTTTTTAGTTGGGTTCGTATTTTTTACCCGGACTTTTAGTTGGGTTCGTAATTTTATCCGGAGTTTTAGTTGGGTTCGTAATTTTACCCGGAGTTTTAGTTGAGTTCGTAATTTTACCCGGAGTTTTAGTTGGGTTCGTAATTTTACCCGGACTTTTTAGTTGGGTTCGTAATTTTACCCGGACTTTTTAGTTGGGTTCGTATTTTTTACCCGGAGTTTTAGTTGGGTTCGTATTTTTACCCGGAGTTTTAGTTGGGTTCGTATTTTTACCCGGAGTTTTAGTTGGGTTCGTATTTTTTACCCGGACTTTTTAGTTGGGTTAGTATTTTTGCCCGGAGTTTTAGTTGGGTTCGTATTTTTTACCCGGACTTTTAGTTGGGTTCGTAATTTTACCCGGAGTTTTAGTTGGGTTCGTAATTTTACCCGGAGTTTCACTTGGGTTCGTAATTTTACCCGGACTTTTTAGTTGGGTTCGTATTTTTTACCCGGACTTTTAGTTGGGTTCGTAATTTTGCCCGGACTTTTTAGTTGGGTTCGTATTTTTTACCCGGACTTTTAGTTGGGTTCGTAATTTTACCCGGAGTTTTAGTTGGGTTCGTAATTTTACCCGGACTTTTTAGTTGGGTTCGTATTTTTTACCCGGACTTTTAGTTGGGTTCGTAATTTTACCCGGAGTTTTAGTTGGGTTCGTAATTTTACCCGGAGTTTTAGTTGAGTTCGTAATTTTACCCGGAGTTTTAGTTGGGTTCGTAATTTTACCCGGACTTTTTAGTTGGGTTCGTAATTTTACCCGGACTTTTTAGTTGGGTTCGTATTTTTTACCCGGAGTTTTAGTTGGGTTCGTATTTTTACCCGGAGTTTTAGTTGGGTTCGTATTTTTACCCGGAGTTTTAGTTGGGTTCGTATTTTTTACCCGGACTTTTTAGTTGGGTTAGTATTTTTGCCCGGAGTTTTAGTTGGGTTCGTATTTTTTACCCGGACTTTTAGTTGGGTTCGTAATTTTACCCGGAGTTTTAGTTGGGTTCGTAATTTTACCCGGGGTTTCACTTGGGTTCGTAATTTTACCCGGACTTTTTAGTTGGGTTCGTATTTTTTACCCGGACTTTTAGTTGGGTTCGTAATTTTGCCCGGACTTTTTAGTTGGGTTCGTATTTTTTACCCGGACTTTTAGTTGGGTTCGTAATTTTACCGGGAGTTTTAGTTGGGTTCGTAATTTTACCCGGAGTTTTACTTGGGTTCGTAATTTTACCCGGACTTTTTAGTTGGGTTCGTATTTTTTATCCGGAGTTTTAGTTGGGTTCGTAATTTTACCCGGACTTTTTAGTTGGGTTCGTATTTTTTACCCGGACTTTTAGTTGGGTTCGTAATTTTACCCGGAGTTTTAGTTGGGTTCGTATTTTTTACCCGGAGTTTTAGTTGGGTTCGTATTTTTTACCCGGAGTTTTAGTTGGGTTCGTATTTTTACCCGGAGTTTTAGTTGTGTTGGTAATTTTACCCGGAGTTTTAGTTGGGTTCATATTTTTTACCGGACTTTTTAGTTGGGTTCGTATTTTTTACCCGGAGTTTTAGTTGGGTTCGTACTTTTTATCCGGAGTCTTAGTTGGGTTCGTATTTTTACCCGGAGTTTTAGTTGGGTTCGTATTTTTACCCGGAGTTTTAGTTGGGTTCGTATTTTTTACCCGGACTTTTTAGTTGGGTTAGTATTTTTGCCCGGAGTTTTAGTTGGGTTCGTATTTTTTACCCGGAGTTTTAGTTGGGTTCGTATTTTTTACCCGGAGTTTTAGTTGGGTTCGTATTTTTACCCGGAGTTTTAGTTGGGTTCGTATTTTTACCCGGAGTTTTAGTTGGGTTCGTATTTTTTACCCGGAGTTTTAGTTGGGTTCGCATTTTTACCCGGAGCTTTAGTTGGGTTCGTACTTTTGCCCGGAGTTTTAGTTGGGTTCGAATTTTTTTACCCGGAGTTTTAGTTGGGTTCTAAATGTTACCCGGACTTTTTTGTTTGGTTCGTATTTTTTACCCGGCGTTTTAGTTGGGTTCGTAATTTTACCCGCACTTTTTAGTTGGGTTCGTAATTTTACCCGGAGTTTTAGTTGGGTTTGTAATTTTACCCGGAGTTTTAGTTAGGTTCGTAATTTTATCCGGAGTTTTAGTTGGGTTCGTAATTTTACCCGGAGTTTTAGTTGGGTTCGTAATTTTACCCGGACTTTTTAGTTGGGTTCGTATTTTTTACCCGGACTTTTAGTTGGGTTCGTAATTTTACCCGGAGTTTTAGTTGGGTTCGTAATTTTACCCGGAGTTTTAGTTGAGTTCGTAATTTTACCCGGAGTTTTAGTTGGGTTAGTAATTTTACCCGGACTTTTTATTTGGGTTCGTAATTTTACCCGGACTTTTTAGTTGGGTTCGTAATTTTACCCGGAGTTTTAGTTGGGTTCGTAATTTTACCCGGAGTTTTACTTGGGTTCGTAATTTTACCCGGACTTTTTAGTTAGGTTCATATTTTTTACCCGGACTTTTAGTTGGGTTCGTAATTTTACCCGGAGTTTTAGTTGGGTTCGTAATTTTACCCGGAGTTTTAGTTGGGTTCGTAATTTTACCCGGAGTTTTACTTGGGTTCGTAATTTTACCCGGAGTTTTACTTGGGTTCGTAATTTTACCCGGAGTTTTAGTTGGGTTCGTAATTTTACCCGGAGTTTTAGTTGGGTTCGTAATTTTACCCGGACTTTTTAGTTGGGTTCGTATTTTTTACCCGGACTTTTAGCTGGGTTCGTAATTTTACCCGGAGTTTTAGTTGGGTTCGTAATTTTACCCGGAGTTTTAGTTGAGTTCGTAATTTTACCCGGAGTTTTAGTTGGGTTCGTAATTTTACCCGGAGTTTTACTTGGGTTCGTAATTTTACCCGGACTTTTTAGTTGGGTTCGTATTTTTTACCCGGACTTTTAGTTGGGTTCGTAATTTTACCCGGACTTTTTAGTTGGGTTCGTAATTTTACCAGGACTTTTTAGTTGGGTTCGTAACCTTACCCGCAGTTTTAGTTGGGTTCGTAATCTTACCCGGACTTTTTAGTTGGGTTCGAATTTTTTACCCGGACTTTTAGTTGGGTTCGTAATTTTACCCGAAGTTTTAGTTGGGTTCGTAATTTTACCCGGAGTTTTAGTTGGGTTCTTATTTTTTACCCGGACTTTTTAGTTGGGTTAGTATTTTTGCCCGGAGTTTTAGTTGGGTTCGTATTTTTTAAATTACGAACCCAACTAAAAAGTTGGGTTCGTAATTTTACCCGGAGTTTTAGTTGGGTTCGTAATTTTACCCGGAGTTCACTTGGGTTCGTAATTTTACCCGGACTTTTTAGTTGGGTTCGTAATTTTACCCGGAGTTTTAGTTGGGTTCCTAATTTTACCCGGAGTTTTACTTGGGTTCGTAATTTTACCCGGACTTTTTAGTTGGGTTCGTATTTTTTACCCGGACTTTTAGTTGGGTTCGTAATTTTACCCGGAGTTTTAGTTGGGTTCGTAATTTTACCCGGAGTTTTAGTTGGGTTCGTAATTTTACCCGGAGTTTTACTTGGGTTCGTAATTTTACCCGGAGTTTTACTTGGGTTCGTAATTTTACCCGGAGTTTTAGTTGGGTTCGTAATTTTACCCGGAGTTTTAGTTGAGTTCGTAATTTTACCCGGACTTATTAGTTGGGTTCGTATTTTTTACCCGGACTTTTAGTTGGGTTCGTAATTTTACCCGGAGTTTTAGTTGGGTTCGTAATTTTACCCGGAGTTTTAGTTGAGTTCGTAATTTTACCCGGAGTTTTAGTTGGGTTCGTAATTTTACCCGGACTTTTTAGTTGGGTTCGTAATTTTACCCGGACTTTTTAGTTGGGTTCGTAATTTTACCCGGACTTTTTAGTTGGGTTCGTAATTTTACCCGGACCTTTTAGTTGGGTTCGTATTTTGTACCCGGACTTTTAGTTGGGTTCGTAATTTTACCCGCAGTTTTAGTTGGGTTCGTAATTTTACCCGGAGTTTTAGTTGGGTTCGTAATTTTACCCGGAGTCTTGCGTTACCCGGACTTTTTAGTTGGGTTCGTATTTTTTCCCGGACTTTTAGTTGGGTTCGTAATTTTACCCGGAGTTTTAGTTGGGTTCGTAATTTTACCCGGAGTTTTAGTTGGGTTCGTAATTTTACCCGGAGTTTTACTTGGGTTCGTAATTTTACCCGGAGTTTTACTTGGGTTCGTAATTTTACCCGGAGTTTTAGTTGGGTTCGTAATTTTACCCGGAGTTTTATAGTTGGGTTCGTAATTTTACCCGGACTTTTTAGTTGGGTTCGTATTTTTTACCCGGACTTCTAGTTGGGTTCGTAATTTTACCGGGAGTTTTAGTTGAGTTCGTAATTTTACCCGGAGTTTTAGTTGGGTTCGTAATTTTACCCGGACTTTTTAGTTGGGTTCGTAATTTTACCCGGACTTTTTCGTTGGGTTCGTAATTTTGCCCGGACTTTTTAGTTGGGTTCGTAACCTTACCCGGAGTTTTAGTTGGGTTCGTAATCTTACCCGGACTTTTTAGTTGGGTTCGAATTTTTTACCCGGACTTTTAGTTGGGTTCGTAATTTTACCCGGAGTTTTAGTTGGGTTCGTAGTTTTACCCGGAGTTTTAGTTGGGTTCGTATTTTTACCCGGAGTTTTAGTTGTGTTGGTAATTTTACCGGGAGTTTTAGTTGGGTTCATATTTTTTACCCGGAGTTTTAGTTGGGTTCGTATTTTTACCCGGAGTTTTAGTTGGGTTCGTATTTTTACCCGGAGTTTTAGTTGGGTTCGTATTTTTTACCCGGACAAAAGTCCGGGTAAAATTACGAACCCAACTAAAAAGTTGGGTTCGTAATTTCACCCGGAGTTTTAGTTGGGTTCGTAATTGTACCCGGAGTTTCACTTGGGTTCGTAATTTTACCCGGACTTTTTAGTTGGGTTCGTAATTTTACCCGGAGTTTTAGTTGGGTTCGTAATTTTACCCGGAGTTTTACTTGGGTTCGTAATTTTACCCGGACTTTTTAGTTGGGTTCGTATTTTTTACCCGGACTTTTAGTTGGGTTCGTAATTTTACCCGGAGTTTTAGTTGGGTTCGTAATTTTACCCGGAGTTTTAGTTGGGTTCGTAATTTTACCCGGAGTTTTACTTGGGTTCGTAATTTTACCCGGAGTTTTACTTGGGTTCGTAATTTTACCCGGAGTTTTAGTTGGGTTCGTAATTTTACCCGGAGTTTTAGTTGGGTTCGTAATTTTACCCGGACTTATTAGTTGGGTTCGTATTTTTTACCCGGACTTTTAGTTGGGTTCGTAATTTTACCCGGAGTTTTAGTTGGGTTCGTAATTTTACCCGGAGTTTTAGTTGAGTTCGTAATTTTACCCGGAGTTTTAGTTGGGTTCGTAATTTTACCCGGACTTTTTAGTTGGGTTCGTAATTTTACCCGGACTTTTTAGTTGGGTTCGTAATTTTACCCGGACTTTTTAGTTGGGTTCGTAATTTTACCCGGACCTTTTAGTTGGGTTCGTATTTTGTACCCGGACTTTTAGTTTGGTTCGTAATTTTACCCGGAGTTTTAGTTGGGTTCGTAATTTTACCCGGAGTTTTAGTTGGGTTCGTAATTTTACCCGGAGTCTTGAGTTACCCGGACTTTTTAGTTGGGTTCGTGTTTTTTCCCGGACTTTTAGTTGGGTTCGTAATTTTACCCGGAGTTTTAGTTGGGTTCGTAATTTTACCCGGAGTTTTAGTTGGGTTCGTAATTTTACCCGGAGTATTACTTGGGTTCGTAATTTTACCCGGAGTTTTACTTGGGTTCGTAATTTTACCCGGAGTTTTAGTTGGGTTCGTAATTTTACCCGGAGTTTTAGTTGGGTTCGTAATTTTACCCGGACTTTTTAGTTGGGTTCGTATTTTTTACCCGGACTTCTAGTTGGGTTCGTAATTTTACCGGGAGTTTTAGTTGAGTTCGTAATTTTACCCGGAGTTTTAGTTGGGTTCGTAATTTTACCCGGACTTTTTAGTTGGGTTCGTAATTTTACCCGGACTTTTTAGTTGGGTTCGTAATTTTGCCCGGACTTTTTAGTTGGGTTCGTAACCTTACCCGGAGTTTTAGTTGGGTTCGTAATCTTACCCGGACTTTTTAGTTGGGTTCGAATTTTTTACCCGGACTTTTAGTTGGGTTCGTAATTTTACCCGGAGTTTTAGTTGGGTTCGTAGTTTTACCCGGAGTTTTAGTTGGGTTCGTATTTTTACCCGGAGTTTTAGTTGTGTTGGTAATTTTACCGGGAGTTTTAGTTGGGTTCATATTTTTTACCCGGAGTTTTAGTTGGGTTCGTATTTTTACCAGGAGTTTTAGTTGGGTTCGTATTTTTACCCGGAGTTTTAGTTGGGCTCGTATTTTTTACCCGGACAAAAGTCCGGGTAAAATTACGAACCCAACTAAAAAGTTGGGTTCGTAATTTTACCCGGAGTTTTAGTTGGGTTCGTAATTTTACCCGGAGTTTCACTTGGGTTCGTAATTTTACCCGGACTTTTTAGTTGGGTTCGTAATTTTACCCGGAGTTTTAGTTGGGTTCGTAATTTTACTCGGAGTTTTACTTGGGTTCGTAATTTTACCCGGACTTTTTAGTTGGGTTCGTATTTTTTACCCGGACTTTTAGTTGGGTTCGTAATTTTACCCGGAGTTTTAGTTGGGTTCGTAATTTTACCCGGAGTTTTAGTTGGGTTCGTAATTTTACCCGGAGTTTTACTTGGGTTCGTAATTTTACCCGGAGTTTTACTTGGGTTCGTAATTTTACCCGGAGTTTTAGTTGGGTTCGTAATTTTACCCGGAGTTTTAGTTGGGTTCGTAATTTTACCCGGACTTATTAGTTGGGTTCGTATTTTTTACCAGGACTTTTAGTTGGGTTCGTAGTTTTACCCGGAGTTTTAGTTGGGTTCGTAATTTTACCCGGAGTTTTAGTTGAGTTCGTAATTTTACCCGGAGTTTTAGTTGGGTTCGTAATTTTACCCGGACTTTTTAGTTGGGTTCGTAATTTTACCCGGACTTTTTAGTTGGGTTCGTAATTTTACCCGGACTTTTTAGTTGGGTTCGTAATTTTACCCGGAGTTTTAGTTGGGTTCGTAATTTTACCCGGACTTTTTAGTTGGGTTCGAATTTTTTACCCGGACTTTTAGTTGGGTTCATAATTTTACCCGGAGTTTTAGTTGGGTTCGTAATTTTACCCGGACCTTTTAGTTGGGTTCGTATTTTGTACCCGGACTTTTAGTTGGGTTCGTAATTTTACCCGGAGTTTTAGTTGGGTTCGTAATTTTACCCGGAGTTTTAGTTGGGTTCGTAATTTTACCCGGAGTCTTGAGTTACCCGGACTTTTTAGTTGCGTTCGTATTTTTACCCGGACTTTTAGTTGGGTTCGTAATTTTACCCGGAGTTTTAGTTGGGTTCGTAATTTTACCCGGAGTTTTAGTTGGGTTCGTAATTTTACCCGGAGTTTTACTTGGGTTCGTAATTTTACCCGGAGTTTTACTTGGGTTCGCAATTTTACCCGGAGTTTTAGTTGGGTTCGTAATTTTACCCGGAGTTTTAGTTGGGTTCGTAATTTTACCCGGACTTTTTAGTTGGGTTCGTATTTTTTACCCGGACTTCTAGTTGGGTTCGTAATTTTACCCGGAGTTTTAGTTGGGTTCGTAATTTTACCCGGAGTTTTAGTTGAGTTCGTAATTTTACCCGGAGTTTTAGTTGGGTTCGTAATTTTACCCGGACTTTTTAGTTGGGTTCGTAATTTTACCCGGACTTTTTAGTTGGGTTCGTATTTTTTACCCGGAGTTTTAGTTGGGTTCGTAATTTTACCCGGAGTTTTAGTTGGGTTCGTAATTTTACCCGGACTTTTTAGTTGTGTTGGTAATTTTACCCGGAGTTTTAGTTGGGTTCATATTTTTTACCGGACGTTTTAGTTGGGTTCGTATTTTTTACCCGGAGTTTTAGTTGGGTTCGTATTTTTTACCCGGAGTTTTAGTTGGGTTCGTATTTTTACCCGGAGTTTTAGTTGGGTTCGTATTTTTACCCGGAGTTTTAGTTGGGTTCGTATTTTTTACCCGGACTTTTTAGTTGGGTTAGTATTTTTGCCCGGAGTTTTAGTTGGGTTCGTATTTTTTATCCGGAGTTTTAGTTGGGTTCGTATTTTTTACCCGGAGTTTTAGTTGGGTTCGTATTTTTACCCGGAGTTTTAGTTGGGTTCGTATTTTTACCCGGAGTTTTAGTTGGGTTCGTATTTTTTACCCGGAGTTTTAGTTGGGTTCGTATTTTTACCCGGAGTTTTAGTTGGGTTCGTAATTTTACCCGGACTTTTTAGTTGGGTTCGAATTTTTTACCCGGACTTTTAGTTGGGTTCGTAATTTTACCCGGACTTTTTAGTTGGGTTCGTATTTTTTACCCGGACTTTTAGTTGGGTTCGTAATTTTACCCGGAGTTTTAGTTGGGTTCGTAATTTTACCCGGAGTTTTAGTTGGGTTCGTAATTTTACCCGGAGTCTTGAGTTAATAGTTGGGTTCGTATTTTTACCCGGACTTTTAGTTGGGTTCGTAATTTTACCCGGAGTTTTAGTTGGGTTCGTAATTTTACCCGTAGTTTTAGTTGGGTTCGTAATTTTACCCGGAGTTTTACTTGGGTTCGTAATTTTACCCGGAGTTTTACTTGGGTTCGTAATTTTACCCGGAGTTTTAGTTGGGTTCGTAATTTTACCAGGAGTTTTAGTTGGGTTCGTAATTTTACCCGGACTTTTTAGTTGGGTTCGTATTTTTTACCCGGACTTTTAGTTGGGTTCGTAATTTTACCCGGAGTTTTAGTTGGGTTCGTAATTTTACCCGGAGTTTTAGTTGAGTTCGTAATTTTACCCGGAGTTTTAGTTGGGTTCGTAATTTTACCCGGACTTTTTAGTTGGGTTCGTAATTTTACCCGGACTTTTTAGTTGGGTTCGTATTTTTTACCCGGAGTTTTAGTTGGGTTCGTAATTTTACCCGGAGTTTTAGTTGGGTTCGTAATTTTACTCGGACTTTTTAGTTGGGTTCGTATTTTTTACCCGGACTTTTAGTTGGGTTCGTAATTTTACCCGGAGTTTTAGTTGGGTTCGAATTTTTTACCCGGAGTTTTAGTTGGGTTCGTATTTTTTACCCGGAGTTTTAGTTGGGTTCGTATTTTTACCCGGAGTTTTAGTTGTGTTGGTAATTTTACCCGGAGTTTTAGTTGGGTTCATATTTTTTACCCGGAGTTTTAGTTGGGTTCGTATTTTTACCCGGAGTTTTAGTTGGGTTCGTATTTTTACCCGGAGTTTTAGTTGGGTTCGTATTTTTTACCCGGACTTTTTAGTTGGGTTAGTATTTTTGCCCGGAGTTTTAGTTGGGTTCGTAATTTTACCCGGAGTTTTAGTTGGGTTCGTAATTTTACCCGGAGTTTCACTTGGGTTCGTAATTTTACCCGGACTTTTTAGTTGGGTTCGTATTTTTTACCCGGACTTTTAGTTGGGTTCGTAATTTTACCCGGACTTTTTAGTTGGGTTCGTATTTTTTACCCGGACTTTTAGTTGGGTTCGTAATTTTACCCGGAGTTTTAGTTGGGTTCGTAATTTTACCCGGAGTTTTACTTGGGTTCGTAATTTTACCCGGTCTTTTTAGTTGGGTTCGTATTTTTTACCCGGAGTTTTAGTTGGGTTCGTAATTTTACCCGGACTTTTAGTTGGGTTCGTATTTTTTACCCGGACTTTTAGTTGGGTTCGTAATTTTACCCGGAGTTTTAGTTGGGTTCGTATTTTTTACCCGGAGTTTTAGTTGGGTTCGTATTGTTTACCCGGAGTTTTAGTTGGGTTCGTATTTTTACCCGGAGTTTTAGTTGTGTTGGTAATTTTACCCGGAGTTTTAGTAGGGTTCATATTTTTTACCGGACTTTTTAGTTGGGTTCGTATTTTTTACCCGGAGTTTTAGTTGGGTTCGTATTTTTTATCCGGAGTTTTAGTTGGGTTCGTATTTTTACCCGGAGTTTTAGTTGGGTTCGTATTTTTACCCGGAGTTTTAGTTGGGTTCGTATTTTTTACCCGGACTTTTTAATTGGGTTAGTATTTTTGCCCGGAGTTTTAGTTGGGTTCGTATTTTTTACCCGGAGTTTTAGTTGGGTTCGTATTTTTTACCCGGAGTTTTAGTTGGGTTCGTATTTTTACCCGGAGTTTTAGTTGGGTTCGTATTTTTACCCGGAGTTTTAGTTGGGTTCGTATTTTTTACCCGGAGTTTTAGTTGGGTTCGTATTTTTACCCGGAGCTTTAGTTGGGTTCGTATTTTTACCCGGAGTTTTAGTTGGGTTCGTATTTTTTACCCGGACTTTTTAGTTGGGTTAGTATTTTTGCCCGGAGTTTTAGTTGGGTTCGTATTTTTTTACCCGGAGTTTTAGTTGGGTTCTAAATGTTACCCGGACTTTTTTGTTTGGTTCGTATTTTTTACCCGGAGTTTTAGTTGGGTTCGTAATTTTACCCGCACTTTTTAGTTGGGTTTGTAATTTTACCCGGAGTTTAAGTTGGGTTCGTAATTTTACCCGGAGTTTTAGTTAGGTTCGTAATTTTACCCGGAGTTTTTGGTTGGGTTCGTAATTTTACCCGGAGTTTTAGTTGCGTTCGTAATTTCACCCGGACTTTTTAGTTGGGTTCGTATTTTTTACCCGGACTTTTAGTTGGGTTCGTATTTTTACCCGGAGTTTTAGTTGGGTTCGTATTTTTACCCGGAGTTTTAGTTGGGTTCGTATTTTTTACCCGGACTTTTTAGTTGGGTTAGTATTTTTGCCCGGAGTTTTAGTTGGGTTCGTATTTTTTATCCGGAGTTTTAGTTGGGTTCGTATTTTTTACCCGGAGTTTTAGTTGGGTTCGTATTTTTACCCGGAGTTTTAGTTGGGTTCGTATTTTTACCCGGAGTTTTAGTTGGGTTCGTATTTTTTACCCGGAGTTTTAGTTGGGTTCGTATTTTTACCCGGAGTTTTAGTTGGGTTCGTAATTTTACCCGGACTTTTTAGTTGGGTTCGAATTTTTTACCCGGACTTTTAGTTGGGTTCGTAATTTTACCCGGACTTTTTAGTTGGGTTCGTATTTTTTACCCGGACTTTTAGTTGGGTTCGTAATTTTACCCGGAGTTTTAGTTGGGTTCGTAATTTTACCCGGAGTTTTAGTTGGGTTCGTAATTTTACCCGGAGTCTTGAGTTAATAGTTGGGTTCGTATTTTTACCCGGACTTTTAGTTGGGTTCGTAATTTTACCCGGAGTTTTAGTTGGGTTCGTAATTTTACCCGTAGTTTTAGTTGGGTTCGTAATTTTACCCGGAGTTTTACTTGGGTTCGTAATTTTACCCGGAGTTTTACTTGGGTTTGTAATTTTACCCGGAGTTTTAGTTGGGTTCGTAATTTTACCAGGAGTTTTAGTTGGGTTCGTAATTTTACCCGGACTTTTTAGTTGGGTTCGTATTTTTTACCCGGACTTTTAGTTGGGTTCGTAATTTTACCCGGAGTTTTAGTTGGGTTCGTAATTTTACCCGGAGTTTTAGTTGAGTTCGTAATTTTACCCGGAGTTTTAGTTGGGTTCGTAATTTTACCCGGACTTTTTAGTTGGGTTCGTAATTTTACCCGGACTTTTTAGTTGGGTTCGTATTTTTTACCCGGAGTTTTAGTTGGGTTCGTAATTTTACCCGGAGTTTTAGTTGGGTTCGTAATTTTACTCGGACTTTTTAGTTGGGTTCGTATTTTTTACCCGGACTTTTAGTTGGGTTCGTAATTTTACCCGGAGTTTTAGTTGGGTTCGAATTTTTTACCCGGAGTTTTAGTTGGGTTCGTATTTTTTACCCGGAGTTTTAGTTGGGTTCGTATTTTTACCCGGAGTTTTAGTTGTGTTGGTAATTTTACCCGGAGTTTTAGTTGGGTTCATATTTTTTACCCGGAGTTTTAGTTGGGTTCGTATTTTTACCCGGAGTTTTAGTTGGGTTCGTATTTTTACCCGGAGTTTTAGTTGGGTTCGTATTTTTTACCCGGACTTTTTAGTTGGGTTAGTATTTTTGCCCGGAGTTTTAGTTGGGTTCGTAATTTTACCCGGAGTTTTAGTTGGGTTCGTAATTTTACCCGGAGTTTCACTTGGGTTCGTAATTTTACCCGGACTTTTTAGTTGGGTTCGTATTTTTTACCCGGACTTTTAGTTGGGTTCGTAATTTTACCCGGACTTTTTAGTTGGGTTCGTATTTTTTACCCGGACTTTTAGTTGGGTTCGTAATTTTACCCGGAGTTTTAGTTGGGTTCGTAATTTTACCCGGAGTTTTACTTGGGTTCGTAATTTTACCCGGTCTTTTTAGTTGGGTTCGTATTTTTTACCCGGAGTTTTAGTTGGGTTCGTAATTTTACCCGGACTTTTTAGTTGGGTTCGTATTTTTTACCCGGACTTTTAGTTGGGTTCGTAATTTTACCCGGAGTTTTAGTTGGGTTCGTATTTTTTACCCGGAGTTTTAGTTGGGTTCGTATTGTTTACCCGGAGTTTTAGTTGGGTTCGTATTTTTACCCGGAGTTTTAGTTGTGTTGGTAATTTTACCCGGAGTTTTAGTAGGGTTCATATTTTTTACCGGACTTTTTAGTTGGGTTCGTATTTTTTACCCGGAGTTTTAGTTGGGTTCGTATTTTTTATCCGGAGTTTTAGTTGGGTTCGTATTTTTACCCGGAGTTTTAGTTGGGTTCGTATTTTTACCCGGAGTTTTAGTTGGGTTCGTATTTTTTACCCGGACTTTTTAATTGGGTTAGTATTTTTGCCCGGAGTTTTAGTTGGGTTCGTATTTTTTACCCGGAGTTTTAGTTGGGTTCGTATTTTTTACCCGGAGTTTTAGTTGGGTTCGTATTTTTACCCGGAGTTTTAGTTGGGTTCGTATTTTTACCCGGAGTTTTAGTTGGGTTCGTATTTTTTACCCGGAGTTTTAGTTGGGTTCGTATTTTTACCCGGAGCTTTAGTTGGGTTCGTATTTTTACCCGGAGTTTTAGTTGGGTTCGTATTTTTTACCCGGACTTTTTAGTTGGGTTAGTATTTTTGCCCGGAGTTTTAGTTGGGTTCGTATTTTTTTACCCGGAGTTTTAGTTGGGTTCTAAATGTTACCCGGACTTTTTTGTTTGGTTCGTATTTTTTACCCGGAGTTTTAGTTGGGTTCGTAATTTTACCCGCACTTTTTAGTTGGGTTTGTAATTTTACCCGGAGTTTAAGTTGGGTTCGTAATTTTACCCGGAGTTTTAGTTAGGTTCGTAATTTTACCCGGAGTTTTTGGTTGGGTTCGTAATTTTACCCGGAGTTTTAGTTGGGTTCGTAATTTCACCCGGACTTTTTAGTTGGGTTCGTATTTTTTACCCGGACTTTTAGTTGGGTTCGTAATTTCACCCGGAGTTTTAGTTGGGTTCGTAATTTTACCCGTAGTTTTAGTTGAGTTCGTAATTTTACCCGGAGTTTTAGTTGGGTTCGTAATTTTACCCGGAGTTTTAGTTGAGTTCGTAATTTTACCCGGAGTTTTAGTTGGGTTAGTAATTTTACCCGGAGTTTTAGTTGGGTTCGTAATTTTACCCGGAGTTTTAGTTGGGTTCGTAATTTTACCCGGACTTTTTAGTTGGGTTCGAATTTTTTAACCGGACTTTTAGTTGGGTTCATAATTTTACCCGGAGTTTTAGTTGGGTTCGTAATTTTACCCGGAGTTTTAGTTGGGTTCGTAATTTTACCCGGAGTTTTAGTTGGGTTCGTAATTTTACCCGGAGTCTTGAGTTACCCGGACTTTTTAGTTGGGTTCGTATTTTTACCCGGACTTTTAGTTGGGTTCGTAATTTTACCCGGAGTTTTAGTTGGGTTCGTAATTTTACCCGGAGTTTTAGTTGGGTTCGTAATTTTACCCGGAGTTTTACTTGGGTTCGTAATTTTACCCGGAGTTTTACTTGGGTTCGTAATTTTACCCGGAGTTTTAGTTGGGTTCGTAATTTTACCCGGAGTTTTAGTTGGGTTCGTAATTTTACCCGGACTTATTAGTTGGGTTCGTATTTTTTACCCGGACTTTTAGTTGGGTTCGTAGTTTTACCCGGAGTTTTAGTTGGGTTCGTAATTTTACCCGGAGTTTTAGTTGAGTTCGTAATTTTACCCGGAGTTTTAGTTGGGTTCGTAATTTTACCCGGACTTTTTAGTTGGGTTCGTAATTTTACCCGGACTTTTTAGTTGGGTTCGTAATTTTACCCGGACTTTTTAGTTGGGTTCGTAATTTTACCCGGAGTTTTAGTTGGGTTCGTAATTTTACCCGGACTTTTTAGTTGGGTTCGAATTTTTTACCCGGACTTTTAGTTGGGTTCATAATTTTACCCGGAGTTTTAGTTGGGTTCGTAATTTTACCCGGACCTTTTAGTTGGGTTCGTATTTTGTACCCGGACTTTTAGTTGGGTTCGTAATTTTACCCGGAGTTTTAGTTGGGTTCGTAAATTTACCCGGAGTTTTAGTTGGGTTCGTAATTTTACCCGGAGTCTTGAGTTACCCGGACTTTTTAGTTGGGTTCATATTTTTACCCGGACTTTTAGTTGGGTTCGTAATTTTACCCGGAGTTTTAGTTGGGTTCGTAATTTTACCCGGAGTTTTAGTTGGGTTCGTAATTTTACCCGGAGTTTTACTTGGGTTCGTAATTTTACCCGGAGTTTTACTTGGGTTCGTAATTTTACCCGGAGTTTTAGTTGGGTTCGTAATTTTACCCGGAGTTTTAGTTGGGTTCGTAATTTTACCCGGACTTTTTAGTTGGGTTCGTATTTTTTACCCGGACTTCTAGTTGGGTTCGTAATTTTACCCGGAGTTTTAGTTGGGTTCGTAATTTTACCCGGAGTTTTAGTTGAGTTCGTAATTTTACCCGGAGTTTTAGTTGGGTTCGTAATTTTACCCGGACTTTTTAGTTGGGTTCGTAATTTTACCCGGACTTTTTAGTTGGGTTCGTATTTTTTACCCGGAGTTTTAGTTGGGTTCGTAATTTTACCCGGAGTTTTAGTTGGGTTCGTAATTTTACCCGGACTTTTTAGTTGTGTTGGTAATTTTACCCGGAGTTTTAGTTGGGTTCATATTTTTTACCGGACGTTTTAGTTGGGTTCGTATTTTTTACCTGGAGTTTTAGTTGGGTTCGTATTTTTTACCCGGAGTTTTAGTTGGGTTCGTATTTTTACCCGGAGTTTTAGTTGGGTTCGTATTTTTACCCGGAGTTTTAGTTGGGTTCGTATTTTTTACCCGGACTTTTTAGTTGGGTTAGTATTTTTGCCCGGAGTTTTAGTTGGGTTCGTATTTTTTATCCGGAGTTTTAGTTGGGTTCGTATTTTTTACCCGGAGTTTTAGTTGGGTTCGTATTTTTACCCGGACTTTTAGTTGGGTTCGTATTTTTACCCGGAGTTTTAGTTGGGTTCGTATTTTTTACCCGGAGTTTTAGTTGGGTTCGTATTTTTACCCGGAGTTTTAGTTGGGTTCGTAATTTTACCCGGACTTTTTAGTTGGGTTCGAATTTTTTACCCGGACTTTTAGTTGGGTTCGTAATTTTACCCGGACTTTTTAGTTGGGTTCGTATTTTTTACCCGGACTTTTAGTTGGGTTCGTAATTTTACCCGGAGTTTTAGTTGGGTTCGTAATTTTACCCGGAGTTTTAGTTGGGTTCGTAATTTTACCCGGAGTCTTGAGTTAATAGTTGGGTTCGTATTTTTACCCGGACTTTTAGTTGGGTTCGTAATTTTACCCGGAGTTTTAGTTGGGTTCGTAATTTTACCCGTAGTTTTAGTTGGGTTCGTAATTTTACCCGGAGTTTTACTTGGGTTCGTAATTTTACCCGGAGTTTTACTTGGGTTCGTAATTTTACCCGGAGTTTTAGTTGGGTTCGTAATTTTACCCGGAGTTTTAGTTGGGTTCGTAATTTTACCCGGACTTTTTAGTTGGGTTCGTATTTTTTACCCGGACTTTTAGTTGGGTTCGTAATTTTACCCGGAGTTTTAGTTGGGTTCGTAATTTTACCCGGAGTTTTAGTTGAGTTCGTAATTTTACCCGGAGTTTTAGTTGGGTTCGTAATTTTACCCGGACTTTTTAGTTGGGTTCGTAATTTTATCCGGACTTTTTAGTTGGGTTCGTATTTTTTACCCGGAGTTTTAGTTGGGTTCGTAATTTTACCCGGAGTTTTAGTTGGGTTCATAATTTTACTCGGACTTTTTAGTTGGGTTCGTATTTTTTACCCGGACTTTTAGTTGGGTTCGTAATTTTACCCGGAGTTTTAGTTGGGTTCGAATTTTTTACCCGGAGTTTTAGTTGGGTTCGTATTTTTTACCCGGAGTTTTAGTTGGGTTCGTATTTTTACCCGGAGTTTTAGTTGTGTTGGTAATTTTACCCGGAGTTTTAGTTGGGTTCATATTTTTTACCCGGAGTTTTAGTTGGGTTCGTATTTTTACCCGGAGTTTTAGTTGGGTTCGTATTTTTACCCGGAGTTTTAGTTGGGTTCGTATTTTTTACCCGGACTTTTTAGTTGGGTTAGTATTTTTGCCCGGAGTTTTAGTTGGGTTCGTAATTTTACCCGGAGTTTTAGTTGGGTTCGTAATTTTACCCGGAGTTTCACTTGGGTTCGTAATTTTACCCGGACTTTTTAGTTGGGTTCGTATTTTTTACCCGGACTTTTAGTTGGGTTCGTAATTTTACCCGGACTTTTTAGTTGGGTTCGTATTTTTTACCCGGACTTTTAGTTGGGTTCGTAATTTTACCCGGAGTTTTAGTTGGGTTCGTAATTTTACCCGGAGTTTTACTTGGGTTCGTAATTTTACCCGGACTTTTTAGTTGGGTTCGTATTTTTTACCCGGACTTTTAGTTGGGTTCGTAATTTTACCCGGAGTTTTAGTTGGGTTCGTATTTTTACCCGGAGTTTTAGTTGGGTTCGTATTTTTTACCCGGAGTTTTAGTTGGGTTCGTATTTTTACCCGGAGCTTTAGTTGGGTTCGTATTTTTACCCGGAGTTTTAGTTGGGTTCGTATTTTTTACCCGGACTTTTTAGTTGGGTTAGTATTTTTGCCCGGAGTTTTAGTTGGGTTCGTATTTTTTTACCCGGAGTTTTAGTTGGGTTCTAAATGTTACCCGGACTTTTTTGTTTGGTTCGTATTTTTTACCCGGAGTTTTAGTTGGGTTCGTAATTTTACCCGCACTTTTTAGTTGGGTTTGTAATTTTACCCGGAGTTTAAGTTGGGTTCGTAATTTTACCCGGAGTTTTAGTTAGGTTCGTAATTTTACCCGGAGTTTTTGGTTGGGTTCGTAATTTTACCCGGAGTTTTAGTTGGGTTCGTAATTTCACCCGGACTTTTTAGTTGGGTTCGTATTTTTTACCCGGACTTCTAGTTGGGTTCGTAATTTCACCCGGAGTTTTAGTTGGGTTCGTAATTTTACCCGTAGTTTTAGTTGAGTTCGTAATTTTACCCGGAGTTTTAGTTGGGTTCGTAATTTTACCCGGAGTTTTAGTTGAGTTCGTAATTTTACCCGGAGTTTTAGTTGGGTTAGTAATTTTACCCGGACTTTTTATTTGGGTTCGTAATTTTACCCGGACTTTTTAGTTGGGTTCGTAATTTTACCCGGAGTTTTAGTTGGGTTCGTAATTTTACCCGGAGTTTTAGTTGGGTTCGTAATTTTACCCGGACTTTTTAGTTGGGTTCGAATTTTTTAACCGGACTTTTAGTTGGGTTCATAATTTTACCCGGAGTTTTAGTTGGGTTCGTAATTTTACCCGGAGTTTTAGTTGGGTTCGTAATTTTACCCGGAGTTTTAGTTGGGTTCGTAATTTTACCCGGAGTCTTGAGTTACCCGGACTTTTTAGTTGGGTTCGTATTTTTACCCGGACTTTTAGTTGGGTTCGTAATTTTACCCGGAGTTTTAGTTGGGTTCGTAATTTTACCCGGAGTTTTAGTTGGGTTCGTAATTTTACCCGGAGTTTTACTTGGGTTCGTAATTTTACCCGGAGTTTTACTTGGGTTCGTAATTTTACCCGGAGTTTTAGTTGGGTTCGTAATTTTACCCGGAGTTTTAGTTGGGTTCGTAATTTTACCCGGACTTATTAGTTGGGTTCGTATTTTTTACCCGGACTTTTAGTTGGGTTCGTAGTTTTACCCGGAGTTTTAGTTGGGTTCGTAATTTTACCCGGAGTTTTAGTTGAGTTCGTAATTTTACCCGGAGTTTTAGTTGGGTTCGTAATTTTACCCGGACTTTTTAGTTGGGTTCGTAATTTTACCCGGACTTTTTAGTTGAGTTCGTAATTTTACCCGGACTTTTTAGTTGGGTTCGTAATTTTACCCGGAGTTTTAGTTGGGTTCGTAATTTTACCCGGACTTTTTAGTTGGGTTCGAATTTTTTACCCGGACTTTTAGTTCGGTTCATAATTTTACCCGGAGTTTTAGTTGGGTTCGTAATTTTACCCGGACCTTTTAGTTGGGTTCGTATTTTGTACCCGGACTTTTAGTTGGGTTCGTAATTTTACCCGGAGTTTTAGTTGGGTTCGTAAATTTACCCGGAGTTTTAGTTGGGTTCGTAATTTTACCCGGAGTCTTGAGTTACCCGGACTTTTTAGTTGGGTTCGTATTTTTACCCGGACTTTTAGTTGGGTTCGTAATTTTACCCGGAGTTTTAGTTGGGTTCGTAATTTTACCCGGAGTTTTAGTTGGGTTCGTAATTTTACCCGGAGTTTTACTTGGGTTCGTAATTTTACCCGGAGTTTTACTTGGGTTCGTAATTTTACCCGGAGTTTTAGTTGGGTTCGTAATTTTACCCGGAGTTTTAGTTGGGTTCGTAATTTTACCCGGACTTTTTAGTTGGGTTCGTAATTTTACCCGGAGTTTTAGTTGGGTTCGTAATTTTACCCGGAGTTTTAGTTGAGTTCGTAATTTTACCCGAACTTTTTAGTTGGGTTCGTATTTTTTACCCGGAGTTTTAGTTGGGTTCGTAATTTTACCCGGAGTTTTAGTTGGGTTCGTAATTTTACCCGGACTTTTTAGTTGTGTTGGTAATTTTACCCGGAGTTTTAGTTGGGTTCATATTTTTTACCGGACGTTTTAGTTGGGTTCGTATTTTTTACCCGGAGTTTTAGTTGGGTTCGTATTTTTTACCCGGAGTTTTAGTTGGGTTCGTATTTTTACCCGGAGTTTTAGTTGGGTTCGTATTTTTACCCGGAGTTTTAGTTGGGTTCGTATTTTTTACCCGGACTTTTTAGTTGGGTTAGTATTTTTGCCCGGAGTTTTAGTTGGGTTCGTATTTTTTATCCGGAGTTTTAGTTGGGTTCGTATTTTTTACCCGGAGTTTTAGTTGGGTTCGTATTTTTACCCGGACTTTTAGTTGGGTTCGTATTTTTACCCGGAGTTTTAGTTGGGTTCGTATTTTTTACCCGGAGTTTTAGTTGGGTTCGTATTTTTACCCGGAGTTTTAGTTGGGTTCGTAATTTTACCCGGACTTTTTAGTTGGGTTCGAATTTTTTACCCTGACTTTTAGTTGGGTTCGTAATTTTACCCGGACTTTTTAGTTGGGTTCGTATTTTTTACCCGGACTTTTAGTTGGGTTCGTAATTTTACCCGGAGTTTTAGTTGGGTTCGTAATTTTACCCGGAGTTTTAGTTGGGTTCGTAATTTTACCCGGAGTCTTGAGTTAATAGTTGGGTTCGTATTTTTACCCGGACTTTTAGTTGGGTTCGTAATTTTACCCGGAGTTTTAGTTGGGTTCGTAATTTTACCCATAGGTTTAGTTGGGTTCGTAATTTTACCCGGAGTTTTACTTGGGTTCGTAATTTTACCCGGAGTTTTACTTGGGTTCGTAATTTTACCCGGAGTTTTAGTTGGGTTCGTAATTTTACCCGGAGTTTTAGTTGGGTTCGTAATTTTACCCGGACTTTTTAGTTGGGTTCGTATTTTTTACCCGGACTTTTAGTTGGGTTCGTAATTTTACCCGGAGTTTTAGTTGGGTTCGTAATTTTACCCGGAGTTTTAGTTGAGTTCGTAATTTTACCCGGAGTTTTAGTTGGGTTCGTAATTTTACCCGGACTTTTTAGTTGGGTTCGTAATTTTATCCGGACTTTTTAGTTGGGTTCGTATTTTTTACCCGGAGTTTTAGTTGGGTTCGTAATTTTACCCGGAGTTTTAGTTGGGTTCATAATTTTACTCGGACTTTTTAGTTGGGTTCGTATTTTTTACCTGGACTTTTAGTTGGGTTCGTAATTTTACCCGGAGTTTTAGTTGGGTTCGAATTTTTTACCCGGAGTTTTAGTTGGGTTCGTATTTTTTACCCGGAGTTTTAGTTGGGTTCGTATTTTTACCCGGAGTTTTAGTTGTGTTGGTAATTTTACCCGGAGTTTTAGTTGGGTTCATATTTTTTACCCGGAGTTTTAGTTGGGGTCGTATTTTTACCCGGAGTTTTAGTTGGGTTCGTATTTTTACCCGGAGTTTTAGTTGGGTTCGTATTTTTTACCCGGACTTTTTAGTTGGGTTAGTATTTTTGCCCGGAGTTTTAGTTGGGTTCGTAATTTTACCCGGAGTTTTAGTTGGGTTCGTAATTTTACCCGGAGTTTCACTTGGGTTCGTAATTTTACCCGAACTTTTTAGTTGGGTTCGTATTTTTTACCCGGACTTTTAGTTGGGTTCGTAATTTTACCCGGACTTTTTAGTTGGGTTCGTATTTTTTACCCGGACTTTTAGTTGGGTTCGTAATTTTACCCGGAGTTTTAGTTGGGTTCGTAATTTTACCCGGAGTTTTACTTGGGTTCGTAATTTTACCCGGACTTTTTAGTTGGGTTCGTATTTTTTACCCGGAGTTTTAGTTGGGATCGTAATTTTACCCGGACTTTTTAGTTGGGTTCGTATTTTTTACCCGGACTTTTAGTTGGGTTCGTAATTTTACCCGGAGTTTTAGTTGGGTTCGTATTTTTTACCCGGAGTTTTAGTTGGGTTCGTATTGTTTACCCGGACTTTTAGTTGGGTTCGTATTTTTACCCGGAGTTTTAGTTGTGTTGGTAATTTTACCCGGAGTTTTAGTAGGGTTCATATTTTTTACCGGACTTTTTAGTTGGGTTCGTATTTTTTACCCGGAGTTTTAGTTGGGTTCGTATTTTTTATCCGGAGTTTTAGTTGGGTTCGTATTTTTACCCGGAGTTTTAGTTGGGTTCGTATTTTTACCCGGAGTTTTAGTTGGGTTCGTATTTTTTACCCGGACTTTTTAATTGGGTTAGTATTTTTGCCCGGAGTTTTAGTTGGGTTCGTATTTTTTACCCGGAGTTTTAGTTGGGTTCGTATTTTTTACCCGGAGTTTTAGTTGGGTTCGTATTTTTACCCGGAGTTTTAGTTGGGTTCGTATTTTTACCCGGAGTTTTAGTTGGGTTCGTATTTTTTACCCGGAGTTGTAGTTGGGTTCGTATTTTTACCCGGAGCTTTAGTTGGGTTCGTATTTTTACCCGGAGTTTTAGTTGGGTTCGTATTTTTTACCCGGACTTTTTAGTCGGGTTAGTATTTTTGCCCGGAGTTTTAGTTGGGTTCGTATTTTTTTACCCGGAGTTTTAGTTGGGTTCTAAATGTTACCCGGACTTTTTTGTTTGGTTCGTATTTTTTACCCGGAGTTTTAGTTGGGTTCGTAATTTTACCCGCACTTTTTAGTTGGGTTCGTAATTTTACCCGGAGTTTAAGTTGGGTTCGTAATTTTACCCGGAGTTTTAGTTAGGTTCGTAATTTTACCCGGAGTTTTTGGTTGGGTTCGTAATTTTACCCGGAGTTTTAGTTGGGTTCGTAATTTCACCCGGACTTTTTAGTTGGGTTCGTATTTTTTACCCGGACTTTTAGTTGGGTTCGTAATTTCACCCGGAGTTTTAGTTGGGTTCGTAATTTTACCCGTAGTTTTAGTTGAGTTCGTAATTTTACCCGGAGTTTTAGTTGGGTTCGTAATTTTACCCGGAGTTTTAGTTGAGTTCGTAATTTTACCCGGAGTTTTAGTTGGGTTAGTAATTTTACCCGGACTTTTTATTTGGGTTCGTAATTTTACCCGGACTTTTTAGTTGGGTTCGTAATTTTACCCGGAGTTTTAGTTGGGTTCGTAATTTTACCCGGAGTTTTAGTTGGGTTCGTAATTTTACCCGGACTTTTTAGTTGGGTTCGAATTTTTTAACCGGACTTTTAGTTGGGTTCATAATTTTACCCGGAGTTTTAGTTGGGTTCGTAATTTTACCCGGAGTTTTAGTTGGGTTCGTAATTTTACCCGGAGTTTTAGTTGGGTTCGTAATTTTACCCGGAGTCTTGAGTTACCCGGACTTTTTAGTTGGGTTCGTATTTTTACCCGGACTTTTAGTTGGGTTCGTAATTTTACCCGGAGTTTTAGTTGGGTTCGTAATTTTACCCGGAGTTTTAGTTGGGTTCGTAATTTTACCCGGAGTTTTACTTGGGTTCGTAATTTTACCCGGAGTTTTACTTGGGTTCGTAATTTTACCCGGAGTTTTAGTTGGGTTCGTAATTTTACCCGGAGTTTTAGTTGGGTTCGTAATTTTACCCGGACTTTTTAGTTGGGTTCGTATTTTTTACCCGGACTTCTAGTTGGGTTCGTAATTTTACCCGGAGTTTTAGTTGGTTTCGTAATTTTACCCGGAGTTTTAGTTGAGTTCGTAATTTTACCCGGAGTTTTAGTTGGGTTCGTAATTTTACCCGGACTTTTTAGTTGGGTTCGTAATTTTACCCAGACTTTTTAGTTGGGTTCGTATTTTTTACCCGGAGTTTTAGTTGGGTTCGTAATTTTACCCGGAGTTTTAGTTGGGTTCGTAATTTTACCCGGACTTTTTAGTTGTGTTGGTAATTTTACCCGGAGTTTTAGTTGGGTTCATATTTTTTACCGGACTTTTTAGTTGGGTTCGTATTTTTTACCCGGAGTTTTAGTTGGGTTCGTAATCTTTACCCGGAGTTTTAGTTGGGTTCGTATTTTTACCCGGAGTTTTAGTTGGGTTCGTATTTTTACCCGGAGTTTTAGTTGGGTTCGTATTTTTTACCCGGAGTTGTAGTTGGGTTCGTATTTTTACCCGGAGCTTTAGTTGGGTTCGTATTTTTACCCGGAGTTTTAGTTGGGTTCGTATTTTTTACCCGGACTTTTTAGTCGGGTTAGTATTTTTGCCCGGAGTTTTAGTTGGGTTCGTATTTTTTTACCCGGAGTTTTAGTTGGGTTCTAAATGTTACCCGGACTTTTTTGTTTGGTTCGTATTTTTTACCCGGAGTTTTAGTTGGGTTCGTAATTTTACCCGCACTTTTTAGTTGGGTTCGTAATTTTACCCGGAGTTCAAGTTGGGTTCGTAATTTTACCCGGAGTTTTAGTTAGGTTCGTAATTTTACCCGGAGTTTTTGGTTGGGTTCGTAATTTTACCCGGAGTTTTAGTTGGGTTCGTAATTTCACCCGGACTTTTTAGTTGGGTTCGTATTTTTTACCCGGACTTTTAGTTGGGTTCGTAATTTCACCTGGAGTTTTAGTTGGGTTCGTAATTTTACCCGTAGTTTTAGTTGAGTTCGTAATTTTACCCGGAGTTTTAGTTGGGTTCGTAATTTTACCCGGAGTTTTAGTTGAGTTCGTAATTTTACCCGGAGTTTTAGTTGGGTTAGTAATTTTACCCGGACTTTTTATTTGGGTTCGTAATTTTACCCGGACTTTTTAGTTGGGTTCGTAATTTTACCCGGAGTTTTAGTTGGGTTCGTAATTTTACCCGGAGTTTTAGTTGGGTTCGTAATTTTACCCGGACTTTTTAGTTGGGTTCGAATTTTTTAACCGGACTTTTAGTTGGGTTCATAATTTTACCCGGAGTTTTAGTTGGGTTCGTAATTTTACCCGGAGTTTTAGTTGGGTTCGTAATTTTACCCGGAGTTTTAGTTGGGTTCGTAATTTTACCCGGAGTCTTGAGTTACCCGGACTTTTTAGTTGGGTTCGTATTTTTACCCGGACTTTTAGTTGGGTTCGTAATTTTACCCGGAGTTTTAGTTGGGTTCGTAATTTTACCCGGAGTTTTAGTTGGGTTCGTAATTTTACCCGGAGTTTTACTTGGGTTCGTAATTTTACCCGGAGTTTTACTTGGGTTCGTAATTTTACCCGGAGTTTTAGTTGGGTTCGTAATTTTACCCGGAGTTTTAGTTGGGTTCGTAATTTTACCCGGACTTTTTAGTTGGGTTCGTATTTTTTACCCGGACTTCTAGTTGGGTTCGTAATTTTACCCGGAGTTTTAGTTGGTTTCGTAATTTTACCCGGAGTTTTAGTTGAGTTCGTAATTTTACCCGGAGTTTTAGTTGGGTTCGTAATTTTACCCGGACTTTTTAGTTGGGTTCGTAATTTTACCCAGACTTTTTAGTTGGGTTCGTATTTTTTACCCGGAGTTTTAGTTGGGTTCGTAATTTTACCCGGAGTTTTAGTTGGGTTCGTAATTTTACCCGGACTTTTTAGTTGTGTTGGTAATTTTACCCGGAGTTTTAGTTGGGTTCATATTTTTTACCGGACTTTTTAGTTGGGTTCGTATTTTTTACCCGGAGTTTTAGTTGGGTTCGTAATCTTTACCCGGAGTTTTAGTTGGGTTCGTATTTTTACCCGGAGTTTTAGTTGGGTTCGTATTTTTACCCGGAGTTTTAGTTGGGTTCGTATTTTTTACCCGGACTTTTTAGTTGGGTTAGTATTTTTGCCCGGAGTTTTAGTTGGGTTCGTATTTTTTAGCCGGAGTTTTAGCTGGGTCCGTATTTTTTACCCGGAGTTTTAGTTGGGTTCGTATTTTTACCCGGAGTTTTAGTTGGGTTCGTATTTTTACCCGGAGTTTTAGTTGGGTTCGTATTTTTTACCCGGACTTTTTAGTTGGGTTAGTATTTTTGCCCGGAGTTTTAGTTGGGTTCGTATTTTTTAGCCGGAGTTTTAGCTGGGTCCGTATTTTTTACCCGGACTTTTTAGTTGGGTTCGTAACCTTACCCGGAGTTTTAGTTGGGTTCGTAATCTTACCTGGACTTTTTAGTTGGGTTCGAATTTTTTACCCGGACTTTTAGTTGGGTTCGTAATTTTACCCGGAGTTTTAGTTGGGTTCGTAGTTTTACCCGGAGTTTTAGTTGGGTTCGTATTTTTACCCGGAGTTTTAGTTGTGTTGGTAATTTTACCGGGAGTTTTAGTTGGGTTCATATTTTTTACCCGGAGTTTTAGTTGGGTTCGTATTTTTACCCGGAGTTTTAGTTGGGTTCGTATTTTTACCCGGAGTTTTAGTTGGGTTCGTAATTTTACCCGGAGTTTTAGTTGGGTTCGTAATTTTACCCGGAGTTTCACTTGGGTTCGTAATTTTACCCGGACTTTTTAGTTGGGTTCGTAATTTTACCCGGAGTTTTAGTTGGGTTCGTAATTTTACCCGGAGTTTTACTTGGGTTCGTAATTTACCCGGACTTTTTAGTTGGGTTCGTATTTTTTACCCGGACTTTTAGTTGGGTTCGTAATTTTACCCGGAGTTTTAGTTGGGTTCGTAATTTTACCCGGAGTTTTAGTTGGGTTCGTAATTTTACCCGGAGTTTTACTTGGGTTCGTAATTTTACCCGGAGTTTTACTTGGGTTCGTAATTTTACCCGGAGTTTTAGTTGGGTTCGTAATTTTACCCGGAGTTTTAGTTGGGTTCGTAATTTTACCCTGACTTATTAGTTGGGTTCGTATTTTTTACCCGGACTTTTAGTTGGGTTCGTAGTTTTACCCGGTGTTCATGATCAAGTTAGTTGGTCATATTCCTAAGCAACATCTCCTTAGTTACATTTTTTTTATTATTGATAAGAAAAGATTTTTACTTAGTCGTCAACATCGCTCTCCAAAATATAAAATATAATATTACAAAGCCTCGAAGTGTTTTTCGAACCAGCGCAAGCCGCAAATTCTACATGGTCCGTCGAACCGTGGATATATAATTCAAGAATAATTTCAAGATATTATATTGGAACTCGCAGCCAAGCGGAGCACGAATCCTACTCGCAGCAGCAGTATCCATAGTCCGACTTCGGAAAGAAAGCTCACAGCAGCCGCACGGAGTCTAATACCTGCAGCGATAATCCGACTTCGCTCAGCTCATAAGGATCACTATCACACGTAAACACTGACATCCCGATTTATTTATTATTAGTAGCCTCTTTTGAATTTGTTTTGCATTTATTATACATTTATTTGATTCATTCGCAATGGAATTAGAATCCTTAGTAAGAAAACGCGGCGCGATTAAGGCTAAGACTACTTGTTTTGCCAATTTTATAGCCAAATTAGAGTCGAATCATCCTGATAAGATATCTGATGAAGACGTATTAATTGAGTTAGACCTACGATTAGAACGCGCATTGCTAGTCATAGACGAGTTTGAAAGTGTGCAACTTGAAATTGAAATGCTTACCACAAACCCCGAGGAACAGGCCGTTGAACGTGGAAATTATCTATCAAATTTTTATGGAATCACCTCCAAAGCCAAACGCATCCTTCTCGCCAACAAAGCAATTGACCAAATAATCCCTATTCCTCATTCAACTTCTGGTCCAAGCACGCCTATCGAGGACTGTCGCAATTCACAGAACGTTCGGCTACCTGTCATTGATCTGCCAAAATTTGATGGAAATTATGACACTTGGTTAGAATTTCATGACACATTCCTGTCACTTATTCATAAAAACACGGAAATCAATGACATCCAAAAGTTCCATTACTTGCGATCATCTTTGATAGGAGGAGCCAAGCAAGTCATAGGCAGTCTTGAAATATCAAGCGCAAATTATTCTATTTCTTGGGATTTACTCTGTGAAAGGTATAACAATACAAGAATCTTGGTTCAAAATCATGTCAATGCTCTTTTCAATATTAGTAAAATTCACGATGAATCATCATTTGCACTTAGAAAACTCATCGATAACCTTTCAAAGCATTTAAGAGCTCTTTCGTCACTTAACGAACCCACGAACAATTGGGATACTCTAATTATTCATCTGGTAACCACCAAGTTAGACTCTACCACTAATCGCGAGTGGGAACAAAAGAAAGCTTCATTTACAAAACCCGTTTTAAAAAACTTAACCGACTTCCTAAAAGATCGTGCTGATTTATTAGAATCCATTGAAAATCACTCCAGTAGGAAATGTGTATCCAAGAAGCCAGTAGTTAAAACAATGTTCACAACAAACACAAAGAGATGTCCGTTTTGCAACAATGAGCATTACATCCAAGCTTGCCCAAGCTTTTTATCATTAAACGTAACTGATAGAATAGCAAACATAAAGAAGTTGAAATTATGTCTTAATTGTTTACGTCAAGGCCACATGCTAGGTACATGCAAGTCCAGTTCTTGCCAGAAATGTAAATTACGGCACAATACATTACTACACATAGAACAAAAAACTAATGACAATATACCACAAATTAGTACTGCTCCTGAAAAAAGTATCTCTTTAACAACACACCAGACACAAGCTAATTCGCAGGTTCTCTTATCGACTGTTTTAATACAGGCCTTTGATATATCCAGTCAGACCCATACGGTACGCGCGCTGTTAGACCCGGGTAGTCAAAGTAGCTTTATCACAGAGAATTTATGCAAATCTTTACAGCTACGTCGAAAAAGCTGCAACACCACTATTTCGTGTATCAACAACAACCAAACAATAATAAATCATTCTACTACTGTCACAGTGCAGTCACGGTACAATAATTACTCCACAAAAATCACTTGTTTGATTGTACCCAGTATCACAGCAACATTACCCAGCTTTGAAGTTGATATAACTAAACTGGATATTCCTTCCAACATCAAATTGGCTGACCCGAGATTTCATATTCCCGATAAAATAGATATTCTCCTCGGTGCCGATTGTTTTTGGAACCTCATGTGTGTAGGACAAATTAAATTAAATCCTCGTGGTCCTATCATACAAAACACTCGCTTTGGTTGGATTGTTGCTGGTCCAATGCAAACTCATAATTCTGCTAACTCAACATTATGCAATTTTTTACAAAGCTCTGAATCCGATAAACAAGACAAGCAACTCAGTAGGTTTTGGGAAATCGAAACATTTCCTGACACAGTACCAATAGAACAACAATGTGAAGAGCTGTTCCTTAAAACCGTTAAACGCGATACTACCGGTAAATTTGTGGTTACAATACCGTTCAAAGAACCGCCAGAAATATTAGGAAATTCTTTTGATACTGCCGAAAAGCGATTTTTTAGTCTCGAAAGGAAGCTTGAGAAACTCCCAAATTTTAAGGCTAAGTACGTTTCTTTCATTAATGAGTATCTCGAATTAGGCCACATGGTAAAAGTTTTAGATAAAGATCAAGCGCCATGCTCTTATTACATGCCTCATCACGGAGTCTGTAACGAAAATAGTACCACAACCAAATTACGTGTAGTTTTCGATGCATCTTGTCGCACCACATCTGGCTATTCTTTGAATGATATTCAAATGGTGGGCCCAACGATCCAACCCGATCTATTCACCACATTGCTTCGTCATAGGAAATACAATTATGTAATAGGCGCTGACATAGAGAAAATGTACAGAATGTGTTTAGTTAACCCTGAACAAACAGCCTTACAACGAATTCTTTGGCGCGATAAACCTACCGATATGCTAGGGGTGTACGAGTTAGTCACTGTTACATATGGTACTGCTTCGGCTAGTTATCTCGCTATAAGAAGCCTTTATCAGTTAGGTTTAGATTGCAAAGATCCACAGATTTCAGAAATCATCAAGAGTCACTTCTATGTAGATGATCTTTTGACCGGCAGTAACTCAATATCCGAAGCAATATACATTGCTAATGAAGTTTCGCGCATTCTTAGCACAGGTGGATTCAATCTTCGTAAATGGGTATCCAACAGCCCGAAGATTATACAAGGAATTCACAATGCAGATACTGTAGATGTAATAGATATGGGGACAAACGCGAATACGCGAACACTTGGTTTACTATGGAATAGCAGATTAGATTCTTTTACCTACAAAATCACAGAACTAGATAGTTCTGTCGTTAGGGTCACCAAACGCTCAATCTTATCCGAAGTTTCACACATTTTTGATCCTCTCGGGTTGATAACTCCAGTCATTATTCGTGGTAAAATTCTCTTACAAGAATTGTGGTCAGAGGGCATTGGTTGGGATGACTCACTACCAAACCATTTGTACACTAAATGGCTTCAATTCAGTGACGAACTATGCATCTTAAGCAATATTAAAATTCCCCGACAAGTAACATGTAAACATCCAGTGCATTTTGAATTACATGGCTTTTCGGATAGCTCATCCTATGCATATGGTGCATGTGTTTATTTGAAGTCCATAGATAAAAACAACGAGGTTCAAGTTAGATTAGTTTGCGCAAAATCTAGAGTAGCTCCATTAAAAATTCAGACTATACCACGTTTGGAATTGATAGCAGCCTTACTATTAGCTAGACTCATGCAAAGAGTAAAAGGTTCGCTCGAATTAAAAATCAATAAAGAAGTCTATTGGACAGATTCCACGATAGTGCTAAGTTGGTTAAACATATCACCTAGTAACTTACAAGTTTTTGTTGCCAACCGGGTTGCCGCCTTGCAAGAATTAACAAATGTAAAGGATTGGAGACATGTTCCAACCAACGACAATCCCGCAGATTGTGTTTCGCGAGGTATCAAATCTGAACAACTACTAAAATTAGGTTTGTACTGGCACGGTCCTGACTGGATAAAATCAAAATGCGAGGATGACTATCCTCCCAGGCTGGGTAATAACGAGTCTGTTCCAGAAATGCGTAAACAATTAGTCTGTCACAAACTTACAATTCACGATCCATTCATACAGATTAAAGATTTTTCAAATCTCACCAGCCTAAAACGAACTATTGCTTACTGTCTCAGATTTAAAGACAACTCTTCAAAACCTATGAATGATAGATATTTTGGTCCGTTAACGACTGTTGAAATTGATAAAGCATTTGTAAAATTAATAAAATTAGCACAAGCAGAATGTTTTGACTTAGAAATACAAGCTTTAAAAAATAAAGAAATTTTAAATCCAAAGAACAAACTGCTTAAATTGGCTCCATTTCTTGACAATGATGAAATTTTACGAGTAGGAGGTCGATTAACTAATTCTAATTATAGTTTTAATAAAAAGTTTCCTATCCTCTTACCCGCAAGGCATCATTTAACATATCTCATTTTCTTAGAAGAACATAAAATGTTGTTACATGCAGGCCCACAACATTTATTATGTTCGATTCGCGACAAATTTTGGCCACTTCGAGGTCGAAATTTGGCCAGAAAAATTGTACACCAATGCATAAAGTGCTTTAGAGCAAACCCTTCTGGTATAAATCCTATAATGGGAAACTTACCTAAAACCCGTATCAACCCAGCACCACCTTTCAACACTACTGGAGTTGATTATGCCGGGCCGTATTCACTTAAATCAAAATCGGGACGTGGAGGTAAAATCGAGAAATGTTATATTGGACTGTTCATATGCTTTGCTACACGTGCTATACACCTCGAGTTAATAACAGATTTAACCAAAGATGCATTTATTGCTGCCTTGAGACGTTTTGTTGGAAGACGTGGAAAGCCAGCGCAAATGTGGTCAGATAATGGTACGTGCTTTGTTGGTGCAGATAGAGAGCTAAAGGAATTAGGCAATTTTTTACTTACAAATTCTTCTTTCTTAAGCAATTCTATTGAAAATGACGGCATTCCATGGTCATTTATTCCTGCGAGTTCTCCGCATTTCGGTGGTTTGTGGGAAGCAGGGATAAAATCAACTAAGTATCATCTTAAACGTGTTGCCAGAAATAGTTTATTAACGTATGAACAATTTTCAACTTTACTCATTCAAATTGAAGCTACTTTAAATTCACGACCCCTTACACAGTTATCACCCGATCCCAATGATTTCACACCTTTGACACCATCACATTTCTTAATTGGACGACCATTGACGGCGGTAGCAGATCCGAACCTCACAGAACTACCAGTCAACAGATTGTCACATTACCAACGCATGCAACAACTTCAACAGCATTTTTGGGCTAGATGGTCAAGAGAATACATATCTGAACTTCAGCAACGGTCAAAATGGACAACACAGCATGGGTCATTGAAGTTAGATGATCTGGTCGTAATTAAAGAAGACAATCAACCGCCCCTGAAGTGGTGTTTAGGACGGATACTGAAGCTACATTATGGTAGCGACGGAATTGCCAGAGTTGCTACAATAAAAACACAAACCAGTATAATTCGCCGCGCCTTTGCCAAGATTTGTCCACTACCAAAAAATGGTGAAGAAAATAGTGTATAGAAAATAGTTTCAGTGCGTGCGTTATTTCGTTATATTTCAACTCTATGTTCTCATTTCAATTGTCATGCATTATTATATCGTAAATGTTTATTTTGAAATGTACCCTTTCAAGGTGGGGGGCGATGTTCATGATCAAGTTAGTTGGTCATATTCCTAAGCAACATCTCCTTAGTTACATTTTTTTTATTATTGATAAGAAAAGATTTTTACTTAGTCGTCAACATCGCTCTCCAAAATATAAAATATAATATTACAAAGCCTCGAAGTGTTTTTCGAACCAGCGCAAGCCGCAAATTCTACACCCGGAGTTTTAGTTGGGTTCGTAATTTTACCCGGAGTTTTAGTTGAGTTAGTAATTTTACCCGGAGTTTTAGTTGGGTTCGTAATTTTACCCGGACTTTTTAGTTGGGTTCGTAATTTTACCCGGACTTTTTAGTTGGGTTCGTAATTTTACCCGGACTTTTTAGTTGGGTTCGTAATTTTACCCGGAGTTTTAGTTGGGTTCGTAATTTTACCCGGACTTTTTAGTTGGGTTCCAATTTTTTACCCGGACTTTTAGTTGGGTTCATAATTTTACCCGGAGTTTTAGTTGGGTTCGTAATTTTACCCGGACCTTTTAGTTGGGTTCGAATTTTGTACCCGGACTTTTAGTTGGGTTCGTAATTTTACCCGGAGTTTTAGTTGGGTTCGTAATTTTACCCGGAGTTTTAGTTGGGTTCGTAATTTTACCCGGAGTCTTGAGTTACCCGGACTTTTTAGTTGGGTTCGTATTTTTACCCGGACTTTTAGTTGGGTTCGTAATTTTACCCGGAGTTTTAGTTGGGTTCGTAATTTTACCCGGAGTTTTAGTTGGGTTCGTAATTTTACCCGGAGTTTTACTTGGGTTCGTAATTTTACCCGGAGTTTTACTTGGGTTCGTAATTTTACCCGGAGTTTTAGTTGGGTTCGTAATTTTACCCGGAGTTTTAGTTGGGTTCGTAATTTTACCCGGACTTTTAGTTGGGTTCGTATTTTTTACCCGGACTTCTAGTTGGGTTCGTAATTTTACCCGGAGTTTTAGTTGGGTTCGTAATTTTACCCGGAGTTTTAGTTGAGTTCGTAATTTTACCCGGAGTTTTAGTTGGGTTCGTAATTTTACCCGGACTTTTTTAGTTGGGTTCGTAATTTTACCTGGACTTTTTAGTTGGGTTCGTATTTTTTACCCGGAGTTTTAGTTGGGTTCGTAATTTTACCCGGAGTTTTAGTTGGGTTCGTAATTTTACCCGGACTTTTTAGTTGTGTTGGTAATTTTACCCGGAGTTTTAGTTGGGTTCATATTTTTTACCGGACGTTTTAGTTGGGTTCGTATTTTTTACCCGGAGTTTTAGTTGGGTTCGTATTTTTTACCCGGAGTTTTAGTTGGGTTCGTATTTTTACCCGGAGTTTTAGTTGGGTTCGTATTTTTACCCGGAGTTTTAGTTGGGTTCGTATTTTTTACCCGGACTTTTTAGTTGGGTTAGTATTTTTGGCCGGGGTTTTAGTTGGGTTCGTATTTTTTATCCGGAGTTTTAGTTGGGTTCGTATTTTTTACCCGGAGTTTTAGTTGGGTTCGTATTTTTACCCGGAGTTTTAGTTGGGTTCGTATTTTTACCCGGAGTTTAAGTTGGGTTCGTATTTTTTACCCGGAGTTTTAGTTGGGTTCGTATTTTTACCCGGAGTTTTAGTTGGGTTCGTAATTTTACCCGGACTTTTTAGTTGGGTTCGAATTTTTTACCCGGACTTTTAGTTGGGTTCGTAATTTTACCCGGACTTTTTAGTTGGGTTCGTATTTTTTACCCGGACTTTTAGTTGGGTTCGTAATTTTACCCGGAGTTTTAGTTGGGTTCGTAATTTTACCCGGAGTTTTAGTTGGGTTCGTAATTTTACTCGGAGTCTTGAGTTAATAGTTGGGTTCGTATTTTTACCCGGACTTTTAGTTGGGTTCGTAATTTTACCCGGAGTTTTAGTTGGGTTCGTAATTTTACCCGTAGTTTTAGTTGGGTTCGTAATTTTACCCGGAGTTTTACTTGGGTTCGTAATTTTACCCGTAGTTTTACTTGGGTTCGTAATTTTACCCGGAGTTTTAGTTGGGTTCGTAATTTTACCCGGAGTTTTAGTTGGGTTCGTAATTTTACCCGGACTTTTTAGTTGGGTTCGTATTTTTTACCCGGACTTTTAGTTGGGTTCGTAATTTTACCCGGAGTTTTAGTTGGGTTCGTAATTTTACCCGGAGTTTTAGTTGAGTTCGTAATTTTACCCGGAGTTTTAGTTGGGTTCGTAATTTTACCCGGACTTTTTAGTTGGGTTCGTAATTTTACCCGGACTTTTTAGTTGGGTTCGTATTTTTTACCCGGAGTTTTAGTTGGGTTCGTAATTTTACCCGGAGTTTTAGTTGGGTTCGTAATTTTACTCGGACTTTTTAGTTGGGTTCGTATTTTTTACCCGGACTTTTAGTTGGGTTCGTAATTTTACCCGGAGTTTTAGTTGGGTTCGAATTTTTTACCCGGAGTTTTAGTTGGGTTCGTATTTTTTACCCGGAGTTTTAGTTGGGTTCGTATTTTTACCCGGAGTTTTAGTTGTGTTGGTAATTTTACCCGGAGTTTTAGTTGGGTTCATATTTTTTACCCGGAGTTTTAGTTGGGTTCGTATTTTTACCCGGAGTTTTAGTTGGGTTCGTATTTTTACCCGGAGTTTTAGTTGGGTTCGTATTTTTTACCCGGACTTTTTAGTTGGGTTAGTATTTTTGCCCGGAGTTTTAGTTGGGTTCGTAATTTTACCCGGAGTTTTAGTTGGGTTCGTAATTTTACCCGGAGTTTCACTTGGGTTCGTAATTTTACCCGGACTTTTTAGTTGGGTTCGTATTTTTTACCCGGACTTTTAGTTGGGTTCGTAATTTTACCCGGACTTTTTAGTTGGGTTCGTATTTTTTATCCGGACTTTTAGTTGGGTTCGTAATTTTACCCGGAGTTTTAGTTGGGTTCGTAATTTTACCCGGAGTTTTACTTGGGTTCGTAATTTTACCCGGACTTTTTAGTTGGGTTCGTATTTTTTACCCGGAGTTTTAGTTGGGTTCGTAATTTTACCCGGACTTTTTAGTTGGGTTCGTATTTTTTACCCGGACTTTTAGTTGGGTTCGTAATTTTACCCGGAGTTTTAGTTGGGTTCGTATTTTTTACCCGGAGTTTTAGTTGGGTTCGTATTGTTTACCCGGAGTTTTAGTTGGGTTCGTATTTTTACCCGGAGTTTTAGTTGTGTTGGTAATTTTACCCGGAGTTTTAGTTGGGTTCATATTTTTTACCGGACTTTTTAGTTGGGTTCGTATTTTTTACCCGGAGTTTTAGTTGGGTTCGTATTTTTTATCCGGAGTTTTAGTTGGGTTCGTATTTTTACGCGGAGTTTTAGTTGGGTTCGTATTTTTACCCGGAGTTTTAGTTGGGTTCGTATTTTTTACCCGGACTTTTTAATTGGGTTAGTATTTTTGCCCGGAGTTTTAGTTGGGTTCGTATTTTTTACCCGGAGTTTTAGTTGGGTTCGTATTTTTTACCCGGAGTTTTAGTTGGGTTCGTATTTTTACCCGGAGTTTTAGTTGGGTTCGTATTTTTACCCGGAGTTTTAGTTGGGTTCGTATTTTTTACCCGTAGTTTTAGTTGGGTTCGTATTTTTACCCGGAGCTTTAGTTGGGTTCGTATTTTTACCCGGAGTTTTAGTTGGGTTCGTATTTTTTACCCGGACTTTTTAGTTGGGTTAGTATTTTTGCCCGGAGTTTTAGTTGGGTTCGTATTTTTTTACCCGGAGTTTTAGTTGGGTTCTAAATGTTACCCGGACTTTTTTGTTTGGTTCGTATTTTTTACCCGGAGTTTTAGTTGGGTTCGTAATTTTACCCGCACTTTTTAGTTGGGTTCGTAATTTTACCCGGAGTTTAAGTTGGGTTCGTAATTTTACCCGGAATTTTAGTTAGGTTCGTAATTTTACCCGGAGTTTTAGTTGGGTTCGTAATTTTACCCGGAGTTTTAGTTGGGTTCGTAATTTCACCCGGACTTTTTAGTTGGGTTCGTATTTTTTACCCGGACTTTTAGTTGGGTTCGTAATTTCACCCGGAGTTTTAGTTGGGTTCGTAATTTTACCCGGAGTTTTAGTTGAGTTCGTAATTTTACCCGGAGTTTTAGTTGGGTTCGTAATTTTACCCGGAGTTTTAGTTGAGTTCGTAATTTTACCCGGAGTTTTAGTTGGGTTAGTAATTTTACCCGGACTTTTTATTTGGGTTCGTAATTTTACCCGGACTTTTTAGTTGGGTTCGTAATTTTACCCGGAGTTTTAGTTGGGTTCGTAATTTTACCCGGAGTTTTAGTTGGGTTCGTAATTTTACCCGGACTTTTTAGTTGGGTTCGAATTTTTTAACCGGACTTTTAGTTGGGTTCATAATTTTACCCGGAGTTTTAGTTGGGTTCGTAATTTTACCCGGACCTTTTAGTTGGGTTCGTATTTTGTACCCGGACTTTTAGTTGGGTTCGTAATTTTACCCGGAGTTTTAGTTGGGTTCGTAATTTTACCCGGAGTTTTAGTTGGGTTCGTAATTTTACCCGGAGTCTTGAGTTACCCGGACTTTTTAGTTGGGTTCGTATTTTTACCCGGACTTTTAGTTGGGTTCGTAATTTTACCCGGAGTTTTAGTTGGGTTCGTATTTTTACCCGGAGTTTTAGTTGGGTTCGTATTTTTTACCCGGAGTTTTAGTTGGGTTCGTATTTTTACCCGGAGCTTTAGTTGGGTTCGTATTTTTACCCGGAGTTTTAGTTGGGTTCGTATTTTTTACCCGGACTTTTTAGTTGGGTTAGTATTTTTGCCCGGAGTTTTAGTTGGGTTCGTATTTTTTTACCCGGAGTTTTAGTTGGGTTCTAAATGTTACCCGGACTTTTTTGTTTGGTTCGTATTTTTTACCCGGAGTTTTAGTTGGGTTCGTAATTTTACCCGCACTTTTTAGTTGGGTTCGTAATTTTACCCGGAGTTTAAGTTGGGTTCGTAATTTTACCCGGAGTTTTAGTTAGGTTCGTAATTTTACCCGGAGTTTTAGTTGGGTTCGTAATTTTACCCGGAGTTTTAGTTGGGTTCGTAATTTCACCCGGACTTTTTAGTTGGGTTCGTATTTTTTACCCGGACTTTTAGTTGGGTTCGTAATTTCACCCGGAGTTTTAGTTGGGTTCGTAATTTTACCCGGAGTTTTAGTTGAGTTCGTAATTTTACCCGGAGTTTTAGTTGGGTTCGTAATTTTACCCGGAGTTTTAGTTGAGTTCGTAATTTTACCCGGAGTTTTAGTTGGGTTAGTAATTTTACCCGGACTTTTTATTTGGGTTCGTAATTTTACCCGGACTTTTTAGTTGGGTTCGTAATTTTACCCGGAGTTTTAGTTGGGTTCGTAATTTTACCCGGAGTTTTAGTTGGGTTCGTAATTTTACCCGGACTTTTTAGTTGGGTTCGAATTTTTTAACCGGACTTTTAGTTGGGTTCATAATTTTACCCGGAGTTTTAGTTGGGTTCGTAATTTTACCCGGACCTTTTAGTTGGGTTCGTATTTTGTACCCGGACTTTTAGTTGGGTTCGTAATTTTACCCGGAGTTTTAGTTGGGTTCGTAATTTTACCCGGAGTTTTAGTTGGGTTCGTAATTTTACCCGGAGTCTTGAGTTACCCGGACTTTTTAGTTGGGTTCGTATTTTTACCCGGACTTTTAGTTGGGTTCGTAATTTTACCCGGAGTTTTAGTTGGGTTCGTAATTTTACCCGGAGTTTTACTTGGGTTCGTAATTTTACCCGGAGTTTTACTTGGGTTCGTAATTTTACCCGGAGTTTTAGTTGGGTTCGTATTTTTACCCGGAGTTTTAGTTGGGTTCGTATTTTTTACCCGTAGTTTTAGTTGGGTTCGTATTTTTACCCGGAGCTTTAGTTGGGTTCGTATTTTCACCCGGAGTTTTAGTTGGGTTCGTAATTTTACCCGGAGTTTTAGTTGGGTTCGTAATTTTACCCGGACTTTTTAGTTGGGTTCATATTTTTTACCCGGACTTCTAGTTGGGTTCGTAATTTTACCCGGAGTTTTAGTTGGGTTCGTAATTTTACCCGGAGTTTTAGTTGGGTTCGTAATTTTACCCGGACTTTTTAGTTGGGTTCGTAATTTTACCCGGACTTTTTAGTTGGGTTCGTATTTTTTACCCGGAGTTTTAGTTGGGTTCGTAATTTTACCCGGAGTTTTAGTTGGGTTCGTAATTTTACTCGGACTTTTTAGTTGGGTTCGTATTTTTTACCCGGACTTTTAGTTGGGTTCGTAATTTTACCCGGAGTTTTAGTTGGGTTCGAATTTTTTACCCGGAGTTTTAGTTGGGTTCGTATTTTTTACCCGGAGTTTTAGTTGGGTTCGTATTTTTACCCGGAGTTTTAGTTGTGTTGGTAATTTTACCCGGAGTTTTAGTTGGGTTCATATTTTTTACCCGGAGTTTTAGTTGGGTTCGTATTTTTACCCGGAGTTTTAGTTGGGTTCGTATTTTTACCCGGAGTTTTAGTTGGGTTCGTATTTTTTACCCGGACTTTTTAGTTGGGTTAGTATTTTTGCCCGGAGTTTTAGTTGGGTTCGTAATTTTACCCGGAGTTTTAGTTGGGTTCGTAATTTTACCCGGAGTTTCACTTGGGTTCGTAATTTTACCCGGACTTTTTAGTTGGGTTCGTATTTTTTACCCGGACTTTTAGTTGGGTTCGTAATTTTACCCGGACTTTTTAGTTGGGTTCGTATTTTTTATCCGGACTTTTAGTTGGGTTCGTAATTTTACCCGGAGTTTTAGTTGGGTTCGTAATTTTACCCGGAGTTTTACTTGGGTTCGTAATTTTACCCGGACTTTTTAGTTGGGTTCGTATTTTTTACCCGGAGTTTTAGTTGGGTTCGTAATTTTACCCGGACTTTTTAGTTGGGTTCGTATTTTTTACCCGGACTTTTAGTTGGGTTCGTAATTTTACCCGGAGTTTTAGTTGGGTTCGTATTTTTTACCCGGAGTTTTAGTTGGGTTCGTATTGTTTACCCGGAGTTTTAGTTGGGTTCGTATTTTTACCCGGAGTTTTAGTTGTGTTGGTAATTTTACCCGGAGTTTTAGTTGGGTTCATATTTTTTACCGGACTTTTTAGTTGGGTTCGTATTTTTTACCCGGAGTTTTAGTTGGGTTCGTATTTTTTATCCGGAGTTTTAGTTGGGTTCGTATTTTTACGCGGAGTTTTAGTTGGGTTCGTATTTTTACCCGGAGTTTTAGTTGGGTTCGTATTTTTTACCCGGACTTTTTAATTGGGTTAGTATTTTTGCCCGGAGTTTTAGTTGGGTTCGTATTTTTTACCCGGAGTTTTAGTTGGGTTCGTATTTTTTACCCGGAGTTTTAGTTGGGTTCGTATTTTTACCCGGAGTTTTAGTTGGGTTCGTATTTTTACCCGGAGTTTTAGTTGGGTTCGTATTTTTTACCCGGAGTTTTAGTTGGGTTCGTATTTTTACCCGGAGCTTTAGTTGGGTTCGTATTTTTACCCGGAGTTTTAGTTGGGTTCGTATTTTTTACCCGGACTTTTTAGTTGGGTTAGTATTTTTGCCCGGAGTTTTAGTTGGGTTCGTATTTTTTTACCCGGAGTTTTAGTTGGGTTCTAAATGTTACCCGGACTTTTTTGCTTGGTTCGTATTTTTTACCCGGAGTTTTAGTTGGGTTCGTAATTTTACCCGCACTTTTTAGTTGGGTTCGTAATTTTACCCGGAGTTTAAGTTGGGTTCGTAATTTTACCCGGAGTTTTAGTTAGGTTCGTAATTTTACCCGGAGTTTTAGTTGGGTTCGTAATTTTACCCGGAGTTTTAGTTGGGTTCGTAATTTCACCCGGACTTTTTAGTTGGGTTCGTATTTTTTACCCGGACTTTTAGTTGGGTTCGTAATTTCACCCGGAGTTTTAGTTGGGTTCGTAATTTTACCCGGAGTTTTAGTTGAGTTCGTAATTTTACCCGGAGTTTTAGTTGGGTTCGTATTTTTACCCGGAGTTTTAGTTGGGTTCGTATTTTTTACCCGGAGTTTTAGTTGGGTTCGTATTTTTACCCGGAGCTTTAGTTGGGTTCGTATTTTTACCCGGAGTTTTAGTTGGGTTCGTATTTTTTACCCGGAGTTTTAGTTGGGTTCGTATTTTTACCCGGAGCTTTAGTTGGGTTCGTATTTTTACCCGGAGTTTTAGTTGGGTTCGTATTTTTTACCCGGACTTTTTAGTTGGGTTAGTATTTTTGCCCGGAGTTTTAGTTGGGTTCGTATTTTTTTACCCGGAGTTTTAGTTGGGTTCTAAATGTTACCCGGACTTTTTTGTTTGGTTCGTATTTTTTACCCGGAGTTTTAGTTGGGTTCGTAATTTTACCCGCACTTTTTAGTTGGGTTCGTAATTTTACCCGGAGTTTAAGTTGGGTTCGTAATTTTACCCGGAGTTTTAGTTAGGTTCGTAATTTTACCCGGAGTTTTAGTTGGGTTCGTAATTTTACCCGGAGTTTTAGTTGGGTTCGTAATTTCACCCGGACTTTTTAGTTGGGTTCGTATTTTTTACCCGGACTTTTAGTTGGGTTCGTAATTTCACCCGGAGTTTTAGTTGGGTTCGTAATTTTACCCGGAGTTTTAGTTGAGTTCGTAATTTTACCCGGAGTTTTAGTTGGGTTCGTATTTTTACCCGGAGTTTTAGTTGGGTTCGTATTTTTTACCCGGAGTTTTAGTTGGGTTCGTATTTTTACCCGGAGCTTTAGTTGGGTTCGTATTTTTACCCGGAGTTTTAGTTGGGTTCGTATTTTTTACCCGGACTTTTTAGTTGGGTTAGTATTTTTGCCCGGAGTTTTAGTTGGGTTCGTATTTTTTTACCCGGAGTTTTAGTTGGGTTCTAAATGTTACCCGGACTTTTTTGTTTGGTTCGTATTTTTTACCCGGAGTTTTAGTTGGGTTCGTAATTTTACCCGCACTTTTTAGTTGGGTTCGTAATTTTACCCGGAGTTTAAGTTGGGTTCGTAATTTTACCCGGAGTTTTAGTTAGGTTCGTAATTTTACCCGGAGTTTTAGTTGGGTTCGTAATTTTACCCGGAGTTTTAGTTGGGTTCGTAATTTCACCCGGACTTTTTAGTTGGGTTCGTATTTTTTACCCGGACTTTTAGTTGGGTTCGTAATTTCACCCGGAGTTTTAGTTGGGTTCGTAATTTTACCCGGAGTTTTAGTTGAGTTCGTAATTTTACCCGGAGTTTTAGTTGGGTTCGTAATTTTACCCGGAGTTTTAGTTGAGTTCGTAATTTTACCCGGAGTTTTAGTTGGGTTAGTAATTTTACCCGGACTTTTTATTTGGGTTCGTAATTTTACCCGGACTTTTTAGTTGGGTTCGTAATTTTACCCGGAGTTTTAGTTGGGTTCGTAATTTTACCCGGAGTTTTAGTTGGGTTCGTAATTTTACCCGGACTTTTTAGTTGGGTTCGAATTTTTTAACCGGACTTTTAGTTGGGTTCATAATTT
>CAXIES010000276.1:0-19111 GCA_964023965.1 Melinopterus prodromus
CAGAATTAACAGATTGGACGACTTACCTGTAAGGAAGGACAATCGTAATTATCCGAGCTAACACTCCGAACATTTTACACCCTGTATATAAGGCCGTTGCGCCGTTGACTCATACAATTTTAAAGAAAGAAACAACTTTTTTCTCTATTACACCACGATATATCACCTCTCGGGCTTGCTCATAATATTGTCGCGTGCTCAATAAGTGAATAGATCGTATAGGGTAGGGAACCTAGGGTGGGTTGTAAAATGTTCGGAATGTTAGCTCGGATAATTACGATTGTCCTTCCTTACAGGTAAGTCGTCCAATCTGTTAATTATCCTTCGCTAACATTCCTTACATTTTACACCCTGTAGATGTTTAAAGAAAAACTACGATCTATCAACGTTTAGGATAAACAAAGTTTATAACAATAATTATTTAGTTGATGATCTAATAGGTTAGAATTCAAAGCAATATTCTTTTTACAATTTGATATGTAAGAAAGCTATATGTATCACAATAGTATCATCCTGATACGTACCTAGTAGCAAAACTCAATAACGCCTCTGACCTTTAAAGTAATGTAAATAGTAAAGTTATTTACTTTAAATAAATATTTAGCAAATCTAGAGCCGCTTCTGCAGCAATAGTGAGGTATAGAATGTACACTAGATGCGGATTTACATTTTTATCCCAAATAAGTATACATACTAATATAATAACTTATTGTCTGCCTAACATGCTATTATTCCAATACGATATTCTAAGCAGCGAGTTTTTCCTGGGCGGTTGTATTTAACGTAGTCTTCGGATATACATATATAAAATATTGCTAACCTAACTATGTAATTATAGAATAGAACACTTGATTTTATATGTGCAATCGAGTTTTCGATAATGCTAATGGGCATTAATAATTTATAGGTAAGCTTCTAAAAAACGAATCTATTGTAAATATTGTTCGTCTAATGTATCATTTAGCTGGTGACCGCCATCCAGCACATAAATTATTTGACGAGGGTTGAATGAAGCATATACCCTTCAGAAACTCTTGAAAAACGTACTCATCACTTTTAAAAAATTAATACTCTGTGATAAAGCGGATTTCTTATGCGTTTATTGATCTATCTAAACTGGTATTTACTTAGGTTCTATAAAATTAATGACGCATTCTAATTAGTAGGTATGCGGTCAACTTAATTATCAGTATAAGATCCTTAGGAATATTGAAGCCAAAATATACCGAAGCGCGAAGTATAGATATTAACAATTACATTAAATTATGCATTCGTTCGTTCGTTTGTAGGTATTATGGCCAGTTTCGAAATGCTACCTTGCCTACTTTTGTATAAAAGCATTATCACTGATGATTTTAAAGTCTAGGGCTTTCTAATCAGGTAGGTGCATTTTCTGTTTACTTCGCTAGTAACATGATCCTTATCGTGACATCGAACAAATTAAGGGTATTTATGTCTTCATATCTTTTATTTCATAAATACTGAAGCAATTTTCAATAGTAGGAGTATATGACCATTATGAATCAGCTATTGATTTTCCCTTGATTTTATTTTATTTATTTAATTTTATATTTTTTTATTCATTTTACTTATTTATTTTTATCTTTTTTTTATTATACGCAAGTACTTGGATATTTTAATATTTGTATTAAATACTGTTCATTTTGTTAATGCAAACTATTGCGCATATATTTTCGATTCTTAGAAAAAATGGTAAATAATAAAATCTCACTTTTCACAGAAGATTTTAGACCGTTCAAGCTAGCAACCTTTTGTACTTGCTATGACAGTCCTTTTTAGTTGTATCCCAATGCCTTCTGTGTCGTACTTGTGTTTTTATTGGTAACGCATCTGTAAACTTCTGATTTCCAATTTAAACACACTTGTTTAGTTTACCACTATACTATTAATGTTTCCTGTAATAATGAAACTGTCCGGTATTTGCGTCAACCTCTTACGAAGATCGGTATTTTTGAAGTGTGTTTTATCCGCCTGTGGATCTATAGGCGGAAACTGTATGTCTTAATACTGAACCTATTGGTCCCAATAAATTTTGTAAAGTCTACGATCACTGACATAGTTTATGATAAGAACCAAGAAACATGTATTTCAATTCAACAAGTAACCTGTGACCTGAATGCTAGGTTTGATGGATTTTGTGAATATAGTATTCTAAGCGGTATTTAAGCCAAAACACACCAGGAAGTTCCTACTAACGTTCCATATGTTCAAACTCTCACTACTTCACTGCTATATTTATTTATTTATTATTATTCTTCTTTTAATTGACATGTTTGATTATTTTGTTGTTTGAACAACAACTTGTTTCATTGAAATTGATTAATTTCTAGGAGCCCGTACTTCATATATCACTTCCAGAGAAACAGATTTTTATTTATTTTATTTTATGTTTTATTTATATTTTTTAATTTTTTTTTTGTGCAAGTTAATTTGCTGCTGATTTCTAACATTGTAACTTAACAATGTCTTCGCTAATCTGCTCTCTCTTGCCCTCTCTCTCTCTCTCTCTATATATATATATATATATATATATATATATATATATATATATATATATATATATATATATATCTTTTCCCTACGTTTTTACAACAAAATAGGTATTCCATACTTTGATAGAGTGATATTAAAAATATCGGCAAAATTCTTGTCCGAGTTGGCCTCTTGGTCCTTGCTCCACAAGCGCAGAGATAAAAGTGTTAATTGGTTGGGTACACCATCAAACCGAATGCAATTTGATTTTTGCAGTTTATTATTTCTTCGTTAATAATAGCAGTACATCAATAGTGGTCTGCTTATATAAAATGAAGATACTTACTTAAATCTATATTAAATCATGTGTGCCGTTCAATAGAACACTCTGTATAGTATAAGCATTTAAACACTGAAATCATATCATAGATTTAGTTAGCCATTCAAGAAAGTGCTCAGTATAGCATAACATTAACATGTAACAATAAGGAATTATAAGATTCAGTGAGTTATTCAACTAAATGCTCGATATTACATGTATTATATTAACATGTAACAATAAGGAATCATAAAGATTCAGTGAGCCATTCCGCAGAATGCTCTGTATTGCATAAACATGTAACAATAACAAATCATAAAGATTCAGTGAGCCATTTCGCAGAATGCTCTGTATTGCATAAACATGTACCAATAAGGAATCATAAGATTCAGTGAGCCATTTCGCAGAACGCTCTGTATTGCATAAACATGTAACAATAACGAATCATAAAGATTCAGTGAGCCATTTCGCAGAATGCTCTGTATTGCATAAACATGTAACAATAACAAATCATAAAGATTCAGTGAGCCATTTCGCAGAATGCTCTGTATTGCATAAACATGTACCAATAAGGAATCATAAGATTCAGTGAGCCATTTCGCAGAACACTCTGTATTGCATAAACATGTAACAATAAGCAATCATAAAGATTTTAGTGAGCCATTTCGCAGAATGCTCTGTATTGCATAACCATGTAACCATACGGAACCATAAAGATTCAGTGAGCCATTCGACAAAATGCTCTGTATAGCTTAACCATGTAACAATAAGGAATCATAAAGATTCAGTGAGCCATCCCACAGAATGCTCTGTATTACATAAACATGTAACAATAAGAAATATGTATTGCATAATTATCTGTACTCGAATCACTATTATAAGAGCCCCAAAAGAGATAAACTATAATGTCATAGCACTATATATTTATATATAATCTGAAGATATATACTATTGAATAAAAGTCGCTTGTTCTTCGCAAAATCATTTAAATTAATTTATTTTAAGACTACTGATCGACTTTGAAAACTTGTTTTATCGTCGGACCATTACAGTGAATCATCAAAATACAGAATTTAGGGGGTCACCATACACACAGCGGGTGTGTATGTTTGTGTACGTATTTATGACAAAAAGAGATATACTCTATTTCTAGCGCTCGAATAAATAATAACGATTCGACCATAATAATAAGCATTCCTAAAGATTTAGTTAGCCATCTTACCCAGATGGCGATAGCAACAAACAACCATATCGGACCAGATATTACTGTTGTTAGTAAAGTAAATAAAAATATCATTGACCAGATTTGGTCCATCAACCGACCCATGTTACCTTCTGCACAGGTGCAAATACGACTTCAAATCCCTATTGAAACCTGAGATTTAGAAGACTATTCAACAAAACATGTTGTTGTACATTAAATAACATCCAACCAGTTAATTGATCACAAAGATTTATTAGAATAGGGAACGCTTTAGAAAACATTACACGTTAGGTTACGTTCGCTTCAATATACCGAATGCATAAGAAAACGTATTTTTTTACCGTTTTGATCGTAATATACGCGACCTTCCCTGCTTAGCACAGTTTAATTCCGTAATATCTTCTTCAGTAAAGTTATTCAATAAATCAGTAATTATTAATTATTACGCTTAATACCAAATTTGAAATTTCATGAACCGACGATTGTTGTCCGTATTACATGTGAACAAGCAAATATATTTTCTAAAACATACCTGATTGACTCACTCTACGATGTGCACAGTGTATAAACACTTTCCTTTTGATTTTCTTCCATTTTCCGAACCTGCTTTGTTCGGACACGTTGTGACAAGTCACTGTTGGTCCTTTTTGGCATTGTTCAAACGTTATTACGTCTTATTAAGGTAATTTACGCTAATCCGATGTGGAGTCCACGGACACAAGACAATATTATGAGCAATCCCTAGCCCGAGAGGTGATATATCGTGATGTAATAGAGAAAAAAGTTGTTTCTTTCTTTAAAATTGTGTGAGTCAACGGCGCAACGGCCTTATATACAGGGTGTAAAATGTAAGGAATGTTAGCGAAGAATAGTTCTATATTTTGATGGTTCACGATAATGATCCGACGATGAAAACAAGTTTTCAGTGTCGATCAATAGTCTTAAAATAAATTAATTTAAATGATTTTGCGAAGAACAAGCGACTTTTATTTAATAGTATATATCTTCAGATTTTATAATAATAATAATAATAATATCATTTATTACCCAACAGAAAAAAATCCAATTACAAGGCAATACATAAAAATTCGACAAGAAATAGTTTACGGTAAGGAGAACGATCGATATAATAACAATAATAACAATAATAACCACAGCATACAACAACAAATAACATTAGGGAAACAGAACACTAAAATCAAAACGTGCAACACATTCACTCCAAGCGTAGTTGAGGCACAGCAACACTAATAGAACATTAAGCTATACTGCTCCCTATTGGCGTTTCGGCACATAGTTACTGTGGGTACTGAGTGCATAATATTGGTACGCATGCGCGGCAAATAAAACATGTCCCTAGAACACAAACCCGTACGCGGCACCAAAAAAAAACACTCGCGAAAGAAGATACATACAGTCAATCTTGTTCAAAATTAAGTTCTTCAAGAACACCACACCTCGCGTCTCACGTCTCATAACAAGAGACGTCACGTCATGCCGCACCAACAGTGCATCATAGTCACAGCCCCGCTCCGGATAAACTCCATCAATGCGGTACGAGAGGCACTTAAGGAAGCGACGCTGCACCCTTTCCACCCTCAGCTGATGTGACACATAATGCGGACACCAGATGGTTTATATATATATATATATATATATATATATATAATATAAAAAGACAAGGAGTCTTTGCCGTTGGTAACAAAAAGTAAGAGAACTTTTCTTGGGGAATCCAGCAACAACAATAATGGACGTCTATTTAATTAGTACGTTCTTTATTATTTACCAATATTTCGCATACATTATTATATACATTATATACATTATTATATATATATATATATATAGGTCACGTTAGTCTAATTGGTAAAACGTCGGACCGGCAATCCGTATATCTGGGTTCGAATCCCAGGCGTGGCTGTAGTTTTTGAACTTAAAAACTACCGCCATCTAGTATTAACTATTTCCAATGTTTATATATATATATATATATATATATATATATATATATATATATATATATATATATAATCAACTAAAGAAGCGAATGATTATTAACCCAGGTGAGGATAATTTTTGGAAAAAACACCTCCGCCTGGATTTGAACCAGGAACCCTCCAATTGCCGGTTGAAAGCTCTCCCAGTTGAGCTACAGAGGCGATGGAAATTTATAGGTTTTATTTGTCACTTCAGGACTCGAAATCCGAGTTTTCGAATTAAACAAACCCGTCGTGACACCTATTGGGGCTAGATGGAAGTTTGGTAACTAGGAATCGCTAAATGTTTATTGCTAAACAGCTCATATAGATGAATAAATTCAAGGGAAAATGGTTTTCCCAAAGTGAAGTTTGCCTTCACTTTACACACTTCTTAGAGTAAAGAAAATTAAACTAAAACTATCTGTTTTCTCTTCATACCTTAACTGTTTAAAACTCAATGTGGTACAAAATCGCACAATCTGTCAGAATATTAGATTTTTCAGTATTTGATAACCAAATAATAATAATAAAATAATAAACCTAATAATAATAAATTAATAAAAATAATTAATGCTACCTGATACAATTTAAGTTTGGTGGAAGTTTGAACATTCAATATCTACGATATGTAGAAAAAAAAGATGTAACGCCTCTGTAAAGTAGTATACCTTCCTGTCAAAACGCGGATAAAAATTTTTGGGGTTTTTATTCCCAGTGCAAGTGGTTAGCTATCATTTCAACATGCTTAGAGAAGGAGACCGATAGATGTGACCGACAAAATTCATCTTCGTGACTATCACAAAATAGTATGTTGTACTTTTGTGTGTAAAATAGTATGTAGAAAATTGACCCTTTGGTGTTCTATTTAAAAGCATCGACTTTTGTGGTAAAAACTGTTGAAAGGAGTCAACCAACCATATGCTTTCCTAAACAATTAAAATAGTAAAGTAATATCTATGCTGCGAAGTTAAGGCTTTCAGGACAAAAATAATTACCAAATAAATATGTTATTTACGCCTTTAGACAACTAAGTACTAAGTGCAGATGAGCTCTGTATTCAGTTGTATTTGTGTTTTACATATGGTCATATTAAAATTATGAATTCCATGATTGGAAAAATAATGGGGTCTACCCGTGAAAGCGTTCATAGTTATTTGACCGTTCTATCACCTGCTGACAATACATACTGACGAAAACAGTATCGTGATCTGTTAAATGATTCAAAAGTAATTGCGCAAGCCAGTTTGAAAGATCGTGTTTCACGAAAAACGCATCGGTTGTATCGATGTAAAAAACTCTACTAGAGAAGGTAGAAACATGATACTTTTTAAAACTCCTTTTCTATATGATTTCATTGAAATATAATAATTTAATCAACATTAACACCTAGATCTATACGTTCACTGTACTGTATCCAAATTTCACATTCCTAATTTAAGCGTTACCGAAAATTATCATTTGAATAGACACATCTCTTTCCGCCGCCTTAATGCAGGAAATTTTGACCGGAGTGGCAGGGTGCGCGATGCTAACGCCTCTGCAGCTGTAGCCCGGCTGTAGGCAGTAGTAGGTCCACGAGGCGTAAATGGTGCAGATTGCTAATAAATATTACAGTTATCTGTACTGTATAAGTGGTCCGATCAAATTTATATTATTTATTACAATATTGCATTTGTTAAGATTTCTTCCTGTATTATTACAGTTGATAACGCAGCACTTATTGTGTCCCATTATGATTATTTGTACCAATGATATATCATTAGTTCTGACGGATTGGATCACAACATAATGCGCCGTGAACTACTGCACATATGTAGGCATTTCAGTTAGGTATTTCACCGCTACGGGCGCTTAGATCGATTTTCAAGTCACCTCCACGGGGTATGCACACTCCCAATAGGCTTTAGCTATGTCCGTCCGCCTGTCAGTCACACGATAACTGCCGTAATTTTGAAGCAATTGATCTGAATCTTGGTATATACAAGCTAATCTCTTAAAAAGTAAGGACAAGGTCGTGAATGGGCAAAATCGGTTCACTTTTTTTTAATGTTTTACTGTGGGATATTTTAATTTTTAACAGTACGGCTGAAGATAATTTTCTTCCTAGTTTCGTATAAACTAACTAAACATTGTAATTTTTAATATTTCACATCAATTGTTTACTTTTTCGGTTCCAAAATATATGCGAGACTTACGTTTGGCTTTGACATCCGTTCTGGTGTGACGTAGATGTGCATGGATGTGCACAACAAAACGATGTTTTCATGTTGATGTGCGTAATGTCTGTTTCTATAGTTCTTGGTACCCATCGTTTCAAATATCTCTATTCTGCGTTCTTAAACTGATTTGGTATTGAATTTCATCACACGATAAGTTTCTTAAAGTGATGTTTTTAATTAAAAGAACAAATAAAATAACCCAGCAAATTTAATAATTAAACAAAAGAAATTATCTCCAACATGATACACGTTCGCTCAATAATATATCAATACTTTCTTGTGTAAAAAAGTATGTAGAAAATGCAACCATATATATATATATATATATATGTGTTTTATTTGTGATAATTAATTGGGTACTAAAATTAATACCTTCGTGCATATTACATTAAAATGTACTAAATAATTTTATTATATGTACGGAAATAAGGTTGTGTGAAAAATTAGAAATGTTTAAAAGTAAGTAAATAAATTAACAAAAGATACAGGTTGTTTGTTTTTAAAACGTCTCTAATGTGACTAATGTGCATACCCCAAGAGAATCATGCGTGTAGAAAGAAAATCGATTATATCCAAAATTAACCAAAACGCGTAAAAAGGCGAAAATAAGCTGAAAGCAGACATAAGAAACGCAAATATGTACATTAGCTATTAATTAAAAATTACTTATGCATACCGAAATTCATCCAAATATGTTTTCTGTTTTCTTTAATTTTAAAATATTAAAAGAAAACACGAACTATCACTATCAAGACAGTTATAGTTACAAGAAGTTATGAATCTTGGTATGTATGGATATTTTTCTGTTCTGAACTACGTTTCTTACTACTTTTGCCCAATCTTCATTTTCTTACTTATACCGAATAAAGTTACAAAACACTCGCGAATTTATGTGATCTCAGTATCCCGACACATTTGTCTAATATTGATCTGAGCACATAATGTGGTTTTGGAAGTACGCGCAACAAATCTAACTCACTACGTAGGTCAGACTTGGCAACAATGTTCGGACGCCATGACGTATGCGTAGTGCACGTGTCGGACGCCACGTTGTCGTCACTGTGAATGAAAACGTATATCTCGGACGCCAACAAGATATCATAATGAAAGGAGTGCAAAAAGGCACACAGATGAAAGTTAAAAAAATGAAACCAATATGTGGAACACTATGTCTAATGCAATATATACGATATACATGAATCAGGTTTGAAGTATACTCTCTCCTTCTGGGGGACGCCAAAAAACGCGGATATGAAAGGACGCCGGATAGATAGCAGGATGTATATATATATATATATATATATATAAAAAGGGATAAGGGGATTACGACTGGTATTTTCAATAAAACTCCTTTAACTACTGTCGAGCTTTCGGTGCCTTTACTTCATCACCTTCATCGGGACACTGTAATACATTAAAATAAAAGGGAAACGTTACAATCGGACAAGTCAAAAACAAATATAAACAATCTATACACTGGACAAACTTACATTGCAATTGAGTTTTTTTAAAAGCTAGGTTATAATGCATTATCTGCTGTTGAACACAATGCTGTATGATAATTTCGGAAAATACTGTGATCCAGCTGATACGTCGGGTGTGTACTTTCTTTCCACTACAATCCACCAATTTTCCTGCCTAAGATGCTTCTGCTTTTCGTTGATTTATATCAAATAACGACATTAAATACAGAAGTTATATATATATATATATATATATATATATATATATATATATATATATATATATATATATATATATATATATATATATATATATATATGTATATATATATATATACTATATAGGGAATATGACGTAAATAGAATCCAAGAGAGAAGTAATTTTTAAAATTAATTAAAAGGATACGGTCTCAGCCCGGATATATATATATATATATATATCTATATATATATATATATATAATAAGAAGTTATGTTCGGGTGTTCGATCAATTCAAACCAATAAAACTCGCATTTTAGTGGAAATGTACTATATTTCGGATCTGAATGGATCCTTCTTCAGGTACAACACTTCTACAATGATAAAAAACATACGTGTTACAAACAATCACCGCAATCACAACCAAAAAGAGACAACAAAGTCATAAATTAAACATAACCTACTTGGAGTTGGTTAGGTGGCCAATATTGAACCAGGGACGACATCAAGCGATGGGCACAAGTACACTTAACGAAATTTACCTCACATTTGACAGAAACAAAACGAAAACGACCAGCGTACCACAAGGTCAGAACGGAACTGAAGGAGAGAACCACATGGTCGGCTGTTAACGTCAACGGCAATTGTTGAAATACCACACAATAAAAAAAAACATCTCAAACAATCTTCTTTTTCCCCCTCTGTACAATACAAAAGAATAGTGCAAGTGAAACATTTAATTAAAGTTGAAAGCACAAATAAATATGAAGTCTCGAAAGACTAAAACAATTTAAAAAAAGATAACAAAAAATTAATAAATAAAAACTTGTAAAAAATTCAAATTAAAAAATTAGACTAAGTGAAGCTTCTGACCGACTGCGTCTACCTCTATCAAAATTTATAATATTAGAGTAAATGATGCTGAGACCCTCTGTGTCTTGCTTGAAATTCACAGTGTTTTCCGTTATATTGATATTATACATCTCCAGAAACATCCTGTTGCGATAGCTAGAATCCGAGTCAAGAACCCTCACATCGTCAAAGTTAAAAGTATGACCATGGTCAATCGCATGGCAAGCAAGAGCACATCTCTCCTTTTTGGTCCTACAGTCACTTTTGTGTAGGGCCACACGACTCCGAAGCCACTGCGTGGTCACACCCACGTATTTACCTTCACATTGATTACAGGAGATACAATAAATCAAGTTAGATTTAAAATTTAGGGGTATTTTATCTTTAATATTACTATAAATCTGTGAAAGTTTTGACGGATAATGGTATATTAATTTACAATCGTTAGGGAGAAAAGGGGAAAAAATCTTCTTTAACTTGTGTGTTAAAGTGGGCAAGAACATTAATTTAACATAGGAGGGTTGTATATCAATAGGGGGGTCAAAAATACTTACGACGGGTTGACTGTTGGTATTAGTAGAATATAAAACCTTATTCACTATTTTTAAAGGAAAACCGTTATTCAAAAATACACGTTGAAGTTTTTTTAAAGCTGAAAGCTGAAATTGGGTGTCACAAATTCTTAAAATACGATTCTTCATGGCTATGATGGTGTCGATTTTATGAGCAAACGAATGTGCAGAGAAAAAATTTATATATCTACCTGAATAGGTGGGCTTAGTATACCAATCAATGGCCACGGAACCGTCCCCACAATTTAACAACAAACAATCGAGAAAGGGAATACAACCCTCCTTCTCCAGTTCAACCGTGAACTGTATGTGACCATCAAAACCATTAAAGACCGCCAATATGTCCTCCACCTCGTTCGCAGGAACACACGTAATGATGTCATCCACAAATTTGTATAGAAACGGAACCAGAAAATCAAAACGTGGGAGGATGTCATCCAAAACATGGTCCATTGCCATAAGGGCTAAAATGGGGCTTAACGGGGAACCCATAGGTGTGCCAAATAACTGCAGATAAACCTGATCATTGAAAGTAAAGTATACGTTGGTGAATAAAAATTTTAAAGTGTCAATGAAGGTTTCTAAAGTAAAACAACAATTGTCCCGTATCGTATCCCACTTCAGGGTCACAATATGTATGACAAGGTCCAGAGGTATGTTGGTGAAGAGACTGACAACATCAAACGACACCAATGCAAAGCCATGAGGTATGGTGATATCCTTAACTCTCTCCACAAAATCAAAGGAGTCCGTGACATTATAGTTCGTATTGTTCAGAAACGACTGTGATAAAATATTTGCTAAATATTTAGAAAGTTCATAAGTGGCTGACCCGGATGCAGATATTATGGGTCTCAAAGGAGTACCGTCTTTATGAATTTTCGGAAGAAAGTATGCCCTACTTAGGGTCGAGTTGCTAATTGTCAGTCTCTTATAAACCTCATCACTTATATGTTTACCGCTATTCAAGTCATTTAATAACTTATTAAGTTTATTCTGAGTAGATGAAGTAGGGTTTGTGTTGATCTTCCTATAAATGTCCGTATCACTGAGCATTTCAGTCGCTTTATCAAGATATTCGTCCCTATTCATAATTACTGTAGTAGCACCCTTATCAGCACGTGTGACTAGCAAGTTCGGGTTTGATTTGAGGAATCTTCTAGTTTTAATTAACGAACCAATCAAGTGTGCGTCAAGAGCTGATAAGTGTGTCGGGGAATTTATATAATTGGTTATAACGTTAGTGACTTGAGATCTTAAAATGTTTCTATTATTTACTGGACAAAGTGCTAAACCGTTTTCCACCTCCATTAACAAGCGTTTCACATTTAAACTTTCTCTACTGCTTGGTACACAAAACTTAGGCCCCAACGATAAAAGATCAAGGACATCAACTGGCACATCAGTAGAGGACAAATTGACAATCCAATCGGAGTTATTATTAAACATTTTACCTCTAACCTGATGAGAAAGGGTAAGTAAATTCCTGAATTTAATCTTATTATTGCCCCTGACTTTTGTGAAAGCTCTCCTATAACTCAGTCTCAGCGAATCAGAAAAACTAGAATGCATATGGAAAGGCAAAACCAACCTCAAATGCTCACTCAACTCATGCATCATTACCTCCAAGCTCCTAATACTACTTAATGTGATCTGTATTTCTAAGCTCATCGTGGTCGTCCTGATCCTATCCGTGAAACCATTTATCCTTCTCATGAGTTTTCTGTCCGTTGCCCCAAGCAAGGTAGTGATAGTCCTCGTTCCATCGCTTATATGTCTCGGAGTCAAGCTTGCATTCCTACATCGTACCAAGAATGTCAACCTGTTCTTCATCCTGGCCAACCTGGTGTTTATGTTGCTTAATTTCTTCATGCTGGCGACAGCGGCATGTCCATACCGCAGCCTAATATCCTTGTAAAAACCCATAATGACTGATAACCGTAAAGGAGTATTCTTTGATCGTGCAATTAACAATAAGAAGTTATGTTCGGGTGTTCGATCAATTCAAACCAATAAAACTCGCATTTTAGTGGAAATGTACTATATTTCGGATCTGAATGGATCCTTCTTCAGGTACAACACTTCTACAATGATAAAAAACATACGTGTTACAAACAATCACCGCAATCACAACCAAAAAGAGACAACAAAGTCATAAATTAAACATAACCTACTTGGAGTTGGTTAGGTGGCCAATATTGAACCAGGGACGACATCAAGCGACGGGCACAAGTACACTTAACGAAATTTACCTCACATTTGACAGAAACAAAACGAAAACGACCAGCGGACCACAAGGTCAGAACGGAACTGAAGGAGAGAACCACATGGTCGGCTGTTAACGTCAACGGCAATTGTTGAAATACCACACAATAAAAAAAAAACATCTCAAACAATCTTCTTTTTCCCCCTCTGTACAATACAAAAGAATAGTGCAAGTGAAACATTTAATTAAAGTTGAAAGCACAAATAAATATGAAGTCTCGAAAGACTAAAACAATTTAAAAAAAGATAACAAAAAATTAATAAATAAAAACTTGTAAAAAATTCAAATTAAAAAATTAGACTAAGTGAAGCTTCTGACCGACTGCGTCTACCTCTATCAAAATTTATAATATTAGAGTAAATGATGCTGAGACCCTCTGTGTCTTGCTTGAAATTCACAGTGTTTTCCGTTATATTGATATTATACATCTCCAGAAACATCCTGTTGCGATAGCTAGAATCCGAGTCAAGAACCCTCACATCGTCAAAGTTAAAAGTATGACCATGGTCAATCGCATGGCAAGCAAGAGCACATCTCTCCTTTTTGGTCCTACAGTCACTTTTGTGTAGGGCCACACGACTCCGAAGCCACTGCGTGGTCACACCCACGTATTTACCTTCACATTGATTACAGGAGATACAATAAATCAAGTTAGATTTAAAATTTAGGGGTATTTTATCTTTAATATTACTATAAATCTGTGAAAGTTTTGACGGATAATGGTATATTAATTTACAATCGTTAGGGAGAAAAGGGGAAAAAATCTTCTTTAACTTGTGTGTTAAAGTGGGCAAGAACATTAATTTAACATAGGAGGGTTGTATATCAATAGGGGGGTCAAAAATACTTACGACGGGTTGACTGTTGGTATTAGTAGAATATAAAACCTTATTCACTATTTTTAAAGGAAAACCGTTATTCAAAAATACACGTTGAAGTTTTTTTAAAGCTGAAGGCTGAAATTGGGTGTCACAAATTCTTAAAATACGATTCTTCATGGCTATGATGGTGTTGATTTTATGAGCAAACGAATGTGCAGAGAAAAAATTTATATATCTACCTGAATAGGTGGGCTTAGTATACCAATCAATGGCCACGGAACCGTCCCCACAATTTAACAACAAACAATCGAGAAAGGGAATACAACCCTCCTTCTCCAGTTCAACCGTGAACTGTATGTGACCATCAAAACCATTAAAGACCGCCAATATGTCCTCCACCTCGTTCGCAGGAACACACGTAATGATGTCATCCACAAATTTGTATAGAAACGGAACCACAAAATCAAAACGTGGGAGGATGTCATCCAAAACATGGTCCATTGCCATAAGGGCTAAAATGGGGCTTAACGGGGAACCCATAGGTGTGCCAAATAACTGCAGATAAACCTGATCATTAAAGTAAAGTATACGTTGGTGAATAAAAATTTTAAAGTGTCAATGAAGGTTTCTAAAGTAAAACAACAATTGTCCCGTATCGTATCCCACTTCAGGGTCACAATATGTATGACAAGGTCCAGAGGTATGTTGGTGAAGAGACTGACAACATCAAACGACACCAATGCAAAGCCATGAGGTATGGTGATATCCTTAACTCTCTCCACAAAATCAAAGGAGTCCGTGACATTATAGTTCGTATTGTTCAGAAACGACTGTGATAAAATATTTGCTAAATATTTAGAAAGTTCATAAGTGGCTGACCCGGATGCAGATATTATGGGTCTCAAAGGAGTACCGTCTTTATGAATTTTCGGAAGAAAGTATGCCCTACTTAGGGTCGAGTTGCTAATTGTCAGTCTCTTATAAACCTCATCACTTATATGTTTACCGCTATTCAAGTCCTTTAATAACTTATTAAGTTTATTCTGAGTAGATGAAGTAGGGTTTGTGTTGATCTTCCTATAAATGTCCGTATCACTGAGCATTTCAGTCGCTTTATCAAGATATTCGTCCCTATTCATAATTACTGTAGTAGCACCCTTATCAGCACGTGTGACTAGCAAGTTCGGGTTTGATTTGAGGAATCTTCTAGTTTTAATTAACGAACCAATCAAGTGTGCGTCAAAAGCTGATAAGTGTGTCGGGGAATTTATATAATTGGTTATAACGTTAGTGACTTGAGATCTTAAAATGTTTCTATTATTTACTGGACAAAGTGCTAAACCGTTTTCCACCTCCATTAACAAGCGTTTCACATTTCAACTTTCTCTACTGCTTGGTACACAAAACTTAGGCCCCAACGATAAAAGATCAAGGACATCAACTGGCACATCAGTAGAGGACAAATTGACAATCCAATCGGAGTTATTATTAAACATTTTACCTCTAACCTGATGAGAAAGGGTAAGTAAATTCCTGAATTTAATCTTATTATTGCCCCTGACTTTTGTGAAAGCTCTCCTATAACTCAGTCTCAGCGAATCAGAAAAACTAGAATGCATATGGAAAGGCAAAACCAACCTCAAATGCTCACTCAACTCATGCATCATTACCTCCAAGCTCCTAATACTACTTAATGTGATCTGTATTTCTAAGCTCATCGTGGTCGTCCTGATCCTATCCGTGAAACCATTTATCCTTCTCATGAGTTTTCTGTCCGTTGCCCCAAGCAAGGTAGTGATAGTCCTCGTTCCATCGCTTATATGTCTCGGAGTCAAGCTTGTATTCCTACATCGTACCAAGAATGTCAACCTGTTCTTCATCCTGGCCAACCTGGTGTTTATGTTGCTTAATTTCTTCATGCTGGCGACAGCGGCATGTCCATACCGCAGCCTAATATCCTTGTAAAAACCCATAATGACTGATAACCGTAAAGGAGTATTCTTTGATCGTGCAATTAACAATAAGAAGTTATGTTCGGGTGTTCGATCAATTCAAACCAATAAAACTCGCATTTTAGTGGAAATGTACTATATTTCGGATCTGAATGGATCCTTCTTCAGGTACAACACTTCTACAATGATAAAAAACATACGTGTTACAAACAATCACCGCACTCACAACCAAAAAGAGACAACAAAGTCATAAATTAAACATAACCTACTTGGAGTTGGTTAGGTGGCCAATATTGAACCAGGGACGACATCAAGCGACGGGCACAAGTACACTTAACGATATTTACCTCACATTTGACAGAAACAAAACGAAAACGACCAGCGTACCACAAGGTCAGAACGGAACTGAAGGAGAGAACCACATGGTCGGCTGTTAACGTCAACGGCAATTGTTGAAATACCACACAATAAAAAAAAACATCTCAAACAATCTTCTTTTTCCCCCTCTGTACAATGCAAAAGAATAGTGCAAGTGAAACATTTAATTAAAGTTGAAAGCACAAATAAATATGAAGTCTCGAAAGACTAAAACAATTTAAAAAAAGATAACAAAAAATTAATAAATAAAAACTTGTAAAAAATTCAAATTAAAAATTAGACTAAGTGAAGCTTCTGACCGACTGCGTCTACCTCTATCAAAATTTATAATATTAGAGTAAATGATGCTGAGACCCTCTGTGTCTTGCTTGAAATTCACAGTGTTTTCCGTTATATTGATATTATACATCTCCGGAAACATCCTGTTGCGATAGCTAGAATCCGAGTCAAGAACCCTCACATCGTCAAAGTTAAAAGTATGACCATGGTCAATCGCATGGCAAGCAAGAGCACATCTCTCCTTTTTGGTCCTACAGTCACTTTTGTGTAGGGCCACACGACTCCGAAGCCACTGCGTGGTCACACCCACGTATTTACCTTCACATTGATTACAGGAGATACAATAAATCAAGTTAGATTTAAAATTTAGGGGTATTTTATCTTTAATATTACTATAAATCTGTGAAAGTTTTGACGGATAATGGTATATTAATTTACAATCGTTAGGGAGAAAAGGGGAAAAAATCTTCTTTAACTTGTGTGTTAAAGTGGGCAAGAACATTAATTTAACATAGGAGGGTTGTATATCAATAGGGGGGTCAAAAATACTTACGACGGGTTGACTGTTGGTATTAGTAGAATATAAAACCTTATTCACTATTTTTAAAGGAAAACCGTTATTCAAAATTACACGTTGAAGTTTTTTTAAAGCTGAAGGCTGAAATTGGGTGTCACAAATTCTTAAAATACGATTCTTCATGGCTATGATGGTGTTGATTTTATGAGCAAACGAATGTGCAGAGAAAAAATTTATATATCTACCTGAATAGGTGGGCTTAGTATACCAATCAATGGCCACGGAACCGTCCCCACAATTTAACAACAAACAATCGAGAAAGGGAATACAACCCTCCTTCTCCAGTTCAACCGTGAACTGTATGTGACCATCAAAACCATTAAAGACCGCCAATATGTCCTCCACCTCGTTCGCAGGAACACACGTAATGATGTCATCCACAAATTTGTATAGAAACGGAACCACAAAATCAAAACATGGGAGGATGTCATCCAAAACATGGTCCATTGCCATAAGGGCTAAAATGGGGCTTAACGGGGAACCCATAGGTGTGCCAAATAACTGCAGATAAACCTGATCATTGAAAGTAAAGTATACGTTGGTGAATAAAAATTTTAAAGTGTCAATGAAGGTTTCTAAAGTAAAACAACAATTATCCCGTATCGTATCCCACTTCAGGGTCACAATATGTATGACAAGGTCCAGAGGTATGTTGGTGAAGAGACTGACAACATCAAACGACACCAATGCAAAGCCATGAGGTATGGTGATATCCTTAACTCTCTCCACAAAATCAAAGGAGTCCGTGACATTATAGTTCGTATTGTTCAGAAACGACTGTGATAAAATATTTGCTACATATTTAGAAAGTTCATAAGTGGCTGACCCGGATGCAGATATTATGGGTCTCAAAGGAGTACCGTCTTTATGAATTTTCGGAAGAAAGTATGCCCTACTTAGGGTCGAGTTGCTAATTGTCAGTCTCTTATAAACCTCATCACTTATATGGTTACCGCTATTCAAGTCCTTTAATAACTTATTAAGTTTATTCTGAGTAGATGAAGTAGGCTTTGTGTTGATCTTCCTATAAATGTCCGTATCACTGAGCATTTCAGTCGCTTTATCAAGATATTCGTCCCTATTCATAATTACTGTAGTAGCACCCTTATCAGCACGTGTGACTAGCAAGTTCGGGTTTGATTTGAGGAATCTCCCGGATGCATTTTTGAATAACGGTTTTCCTTTAAAAATAGTGAATAAGGTTTTATATTCTACTAATACCAACAGTCAACCCGTCGTAAGTATTTTTGACCCCCCTATTGATATACAACCCTCCTATGTTAAATTAATGTTCTTGCCCACTTTAACACACAAGTTAAAGAAGATTTTTTCCCCTTTTCTCCCTAACGATTGTAAATTAATATACCATTATCCGTCAAAACTTTCACAGATTTATAGTAATATTAAAGATAAAATACCCCTAAATCTTTAAATCTAACTTGATTTATTGTATCTCCTGTAATCAATGTGAAGGTAAATACGTGGGTGTGACCACGCAGTGGCTTCGGAGTCGTGTGGCCCTACACAAAAGTGACTGT